>JAVGWX010000005.1:82489665-83057721 GCA_036924085.1 Ariolimax columbianus
CCTCCGTCTCCTGTCTTGATGGTACAATCCATCGGTTGCCTCCCACTCTATAACCGAATCAAAAACCACGTATCTCCCAAGCCTCAAGAAGTGATCCTGAAAGTTAATGGCCAGATTCTCCCCTGTGACATAAGTCCAACTTATCTGCCAATAACAATGGACCCAAGGTTGACATGGAAAAACCAGATTAGAAAAACGCCACCAACAAAGCATGGCGATAAGGAAGATATCAGGCTTAACATGGGGAGCGGACATGGGCCCCATAAAGAAACTGTACACAGTTTATGTGAGACCAGTGCTAGAAAACGGGATAGCAGCATGGTCCACAGCAACAAAGAATAACTTTTACAAAATAAATACAACCCAAAACCAAGGTATACGTATCATCACTGGAGATATGAGAACAACACCAATAAATGCAATGGAGAACATCACACCAATTGAAAGTATGGAGACTCGCAGAGACCAAAAAACACTCCAGCAGGGGGAGAAGTTCAAAAGAATGCCTGATCACCCAATATATGACAGGATAAATCGCATGGGAAGAGGGAGATTAAAGAGAAACCACTTCATATCAAAAACAAAAGAATTTGCAAGAGCAGACCAAACCATAAGCCAGGCAGTGGTTAGAGATCTAAAACGAACATCACAAATTCCACAATGGAAAAAAGCCAAGTCCCCTGAGATGGTAGAAACCATAGAGGGCATAGGGAAAAAGGGAACTCAGACAGATTCAGATAGGAAATTTATCACATAAGAATATCTTAAGAGAGTATACCCCCCAGAAACATGGATACACGTATATACAGATGACTCATCTAACAAAGCCACATCCAATGGAGGCGGAGGGGTCTAGTACAGACTTAGGAATGGAGAAGAAAAAAATCGAGAATTAACAACGGGAACATATTCCAATAATTTCCGTGCAGAAGCAAGGGCACTGAAGGTCGCAGCTGAGCTTGTAATCCAAGATAAAGATGTCCACCAAGAAAACACAGTATTCCTGACTGATGCCGCGTCAGTAATAGCAGCGCGCAAACAACACAAAGTTGAAGATCTCGAGCAGTGTATGTTCTCCCTGACACAGCTCTCAGCAGAACACCCATGGTTGGTTATACAGTGGATCCCATCCCACTGCAATATTGAAGGCAATGAAACTGCAGACAAACTAGCAAAGAATGGAGGAGCATCCCCACAAACAGACCTGAGTATCACATATAATGAGACCAAGACCATATTAAAGCCAACTTCAGGGTAAAATGGGCTGATCAACATCCCGAATTCCGAAAAGAAGACATCTTCTATAACTTAACTATAAAAGAGCAAGTCATCATCTTCAGGCTGAGAACTGGGCATAACAGACTCAAGGGTCATCTTTACAACAAAATGAGGATTGGGACAGAAAACAAGTGTCCATGTGGGGAGCATACCATGACCGTGGAACACATCTTACAAAGCTGCACGCTCACGTAGGAAAAGAGAACAATACTCGCCTCGTGAGACAGATATGAGACAAAAGGTGTATGGCGATAAAACAGCCTTACAAACAACGGTATCCTTTTTAAGAGAAACAGGAACCTTGATCTGAGGATGAACGAAGAAGAAGAAAAAGCCTCCCACTTATAGTGCTGTCTACCTCTGGTACGTTTGTCATCTATATTTTCTTCCAGCATTACTGTCATCAAGAAGTTATGTCTTTTGATATGACTAAAATATATGAACTGTCGGGCTGAATGCATTCTTTAATTTTTTTTTATGCCTTTCATTTCGGCAGGACTTTCTTATCTGTTCTTTTATTTCCACAAGAGGCGCTCTATTCTTCTATATACAAGTTGTATTTACATTTGTCTTCCTTTTCTTCGTTCTCAAACTTCCTCTACCAATCCCTGAACGTTCTCAAACTTCCTCTACCAATCCCTGAACGTTCTCAAACTTCCTCTACCAATCCCTGAACGTTCTCAAACTTCCTCTACCAAGCCTGGAACGTTCTCAAACTTCCTCTACCAATCCCTGAACATTCTCAAACTTGTGCCTGTGATTTTTTTTCTTGCTGGTCATGGCATACACACATAACCTACGCGACGACAGAAAGAAGATGCAGCCATTACACCTCAACGTTACATATTTTATCGACTATCCCATCAGTAGGACAGAAGAGCTAATTCTGTCCCATAACCGCAGACAGATGCAGATGAAATAAGTATACTTGATGGTAGGTCTTGGGACTGAGAATACACAACAACAAAAACGAAAACTATAAAGAACAAATACAACTAACGACAATCAGTTTGTGCTGGAAGACACACTTCCACAAGATGGGGAGTCATTCATGTACCTTGGTAGCATTGTAGACATAATAGGAGGTACAGATGGAGCTGGAAGACACACTTCCACAAGATGTGGAGTCATTCGTGTACCTTGGTAGCATTGTAGACATAATAGGAGGTACAGATGGAGCTGGAAGACACACTTCCACAAGATGTGGAGTCATTCATGTACCTTGGTAGCATTGTAGACATAATAGGAGGTACAGATGGAGCTGGAAGACACACTTCCACAAGATGTGGAGTCATTCATGTACCTTGGTAGCATTGTAGACATAATAGGAGGTACAGATAGAGCTGGAAGACACACTTCCACAAGATGTGGAGTCATTCATGTACCTTGGTAGCATTGTAGACATAATAGGAGGTACAGATAGAGCTGGAAGACACACTTCCACAAGATGTGGAGTCATTCATGTACATTGGTAGCATTGTAGACATAATAGGAGGTACAGATAGAGCTGGAAGACACACTCCTTCAAGATGAGGAGTCATTCATGTACCTTGGTAGCATTGTAGACATAATAGGAGGTACAGATAGAGCTGGAAGACACACTTCCACAAGATGTGGAGTCATTCATGTACCTTGGTAGCATTGTAGACATAATAGGAGGTACAGATAGAGCTGGAAGACACACTTCCACAAGATGTGGAGGTATTCATGTACATTGGTAGCATTGTAGACATAATAGGAGGTACAGATAGAGCTGGAAGACACACTCCTTCAAGATGAGGAGTCATTCATGTACCTTGGTAGCATTGTAGACATAATAGGAGGTACAGATAGAGCTGGAAGACACACTTCCACAAGATGTGGAGTCATTCATGTACCTTGGTAGCATTGTAGACATAATAGGAGGTACAGATGGAGCTGGAAGACACACTTCCACAAGATGTGGAGTCATTCATGTACCTTGGTAGCATTGTAGACATAATAGGAGGTACAGATAGAGCTGGAAGACACACTTCCACAAGATGTGGAGTCATTCATGTACCTTGGTAGCATTGTAGACATAATAGGAGGTACAGATAGAGCTGGAAGACACACTTCCACAAGATGTGGAGTCATTCATGTACATTGGTAGCATTGTAGACATAATAGGAGGTACAGATAGAGCTGGAAGACACACTCCTTCAAGATGAGGAGTCATTCATGTACCTTGGTAGCATTGTAGACATAATAGGAGGTACAGATAGAGCTGGAAGACACACTTCCACAAGATGTGGAGTCATTCATGTACCTTGGTAGCATTGTAGACATAATAGGAGGTACAGATAGAGCTGGAAGACACACTTCCACAAGATGTGGAGTCATTCATGTACATTGGTAGCATTGTAGACATAATAGGAGGTACAGATAGAGCTGGAAGACACACTCCTTCAAGATGAGGAGTCATTCATGTACCTTGGTAGCATTGTAGACATAATAGGAGGTACAGATAGAGCTGGAAGACACACTTCCACAAGATGTGGAGTCATTCATGTACCTTGGTAGACATAGTAGGACGTACAGATAAAGATAACAAAATAAGAAAACGAAAGGTAAGAGGAGCTTTCATTGCTTTTGGTGAACTTATGGAAATCAAAAGAAATTAAGTCCAACACAAAAATACAAATATTCAAAATAGCAAGTCCTTTCTTTTGTATGGTTCTGAAACACGGAGAACAAGGCGGTCGAGTTTGGATCACGATGGAGACCGGAATTGTTCTTCACGTGGATCTTTTGGTTAAAGTTCCCTTGATCTCTGGTCAGTGAGATCGAAAAGAGTAGGCTTAACGGTCGCTGCTCGGAAAAAAATTAAAATCTACCCATGTTATTTGTACCTTTCCTCCGGTGGTTTGTTAAGAGCATATATAGATGGCGCCTAACTTGCTGCGGGTCTACTTAGTTCTAGTGTTTTAGTCTATGAAGATGGACTCGCACATCAGTAAAAACCACTCTCCAAGAACCTGTAGAATCTTCTGAACCGGTATAAAGACATTAAGTTAAGTTAAAAAGATCAATGATAAGGATAAACGTTTTTGTTTTAGTGAAAGTTTAAAAAGTAGTCCCATAGCAGGCATTGTTGTTGGGGATGAAGTGTATGAGACTATATTGCGCTAGTCCTCAGCATTATATGAGTTTTGTTGACCAGTTTATGCCATCGTTGCACTTGCTTTCTAAATGCAACCCAGATTTGTAAATATACAGCAGTGTCTTCTGTATCGCTTCAATCACCGGAATCCAACTCGTTACCGGGACGGACAAGCGATCCAGCACTTTGCTATTCAAACGCTCGTTAAATTAATCAGTTTTCCCCTTCTCACTTCAATGACAAGCATACACCATCACTGCAGCTGGTCCCATTCACATGTAATCTGTTTGTATGCAAATACAAACATGCACTTTTCTTCGTTGCAATCTGAAGCTCGGGTTTAAAATGAAGCATACTAATACACGATCACGTAGCTAAACATATACACAACCGTCTTTAGTCGTCTATTACGATATGCTTGGAGGGTTACAGTGGTTATGTTCGTTTCACGCTGGGTACCACTTGTGAAATGAATGCTTAATCCTTACTACGTGTCGGCCAGCGATTATAAATCATGAAACGCCACTCAGCATATTCAATTTGGTCTTTCACTGGCTTATATTCTCCATTGATGCAAGTCTTTCCCCGCGATGTTCATTCAGTATATGTTTCAATTATGCTGAAATTTGAACCCCAGTGCCGTGAGAATATTCTCAGTTCGGACTTCTGCGCAATCATCAGACCTGTCATGTTATGGAACCTCAGTGCCGTGAGAATATTCTCAGTAGAGACGCACGCACCTGTCATTAGAGTTTTTATGCGATGCAATTCAGTGTCGTGAGAATATTAACAGTATAGACTCCTGTGCCATCAGAGCTGCCATGTTTTGGAACACGTATCGTGAGAATATTCTCAGTATAGACGCATGTACCGTCATCAGAGCTGTCAGGCGATGAACCCCAGTGCCGTGAGAATATTCTCAACAAAGACTCCTGCGCCATCAGACCTTCCATGTAATGAGCAAGTATCGTGAGAATATTCTCAATAGAGACTCCTATAGAGACATCGTCGCAGATGCCTGCTATGGAACCCAAAAGGAAAGACAAATGAGAGGCCAACTTGGCACACAACATTAGAAGTAAGGCGAGGAATTATAACGTACAGTTAAGACACAGTATGGAGGATGTCCGCAAGTAAAGTGAAGTGGAGAGAGTCAATGTCATCATAAAAGATACAGTCAGGCGGGATGAAGATTTGCTGTTTCTGTAGTCATCACTTAATGAAGGAGGATCGCGGGAAATAATAATATAATGACTGATAGATTTGGTTTATTTCACAGTTCTTCTGGGAAAATATAACTGTCACATCTACATGTCACCAACTCTATACGAAAATAGGACTCTCACATCTACTAGTCACCGAGTTTATAGGAAAAAAGGACTGTCAAAATCACTCTTCACTGATTCTATCAGAACATATTGATGTCACAGTCAATCTTCACCGATTTTATAAGAAAATATTGATGTCACAGTCATTCTTCACCGATTTTATAAGACCATAGGGAAGTCACAGTCACTCTTCAAGATTCTTTAAGAACATTGGAAAGTCACAATCACTATTCATTAATTCGATAGATCATAAGGATGTCACAATCACTCTTCACTGATTCTATAAGAACATGAGGAAGTCACAATCACTCTTCACTGATTCTATAAGAACATGAGGAAGTCACAATCACTCTTCACTGATTCTATAAGAACATGAGGAAGTCACCATCACTCTTCACTGATTCTATAAGAACATGAGGAAGTCACAATCACTCTTCACTGATTCTATAAGAACATGAGGAAGTCACAATCACTATTCATTAATTCGATAGATCATAAGGATGTCACAATCACTCTTCACTGATTCTATAAGAACATGAGGAAGTCACAATCACTCTTCACTGATTCTATAAGAACATGAGGAAGTCACAATCACTATTCATTAATTCGATAGATCATAAGGATGTCACAATCACTCTTCACTGATTCTATAAGAACATGAGGAAGTCACAATCACTCTTCACTGATTCTATAAGAACATGAGGAAGTCACAATCACTCTTGACTGATTCTATAAGAACATAAGGAAGTCACAATAACTCTTCACTGATTCTATAAGAACATAGTGATAACACAGTCACTCTTCACTAATTCTAAAAGACCATAATGAAGCAAACGTTATTTCTCCGCTATTTATGTCGAGTCTATAGAAACGTTAAGCTGGGATATCCAGTGTCTAACCATATAATAGAAACAAATACTGGGACATCTAGGGTCCAGAGACTATTTAGGAACATACAGTTTCAATGATTACTCTCCAGCGATTCCAATTATTATAGATCTTATTCTAAAATATATCGCCCATATGAATCTAGTTGCCATTACTATATGTTCAACTGTTCGCCTATTTTTTGTATACACCTTGGTATTCTTATCCATCGCATTTCTAGATGTGTTGTTTGTTTCGCCATTGCTGTGTCTTCTGTCTGATGTCGGATTCATGTTTTGCAGGCCCCGTGTTAAAGATATTTTGATGTCACCAGTGATATCTTCAATAACATCTTTTAGAAACGAAACTGCAGAAAACAAGAATTTGTTAGCCGTTAGAGGCCACTTACGACAGAGGCCGCCCCTGTGTTACAGAACATTTGAGAGCTATGTTTTAAATATACATTTGGTCCCTCCCCCCCCCCCCCCAGCTGACAGAAGCCCACGTGTTACATACAATATCAGCACGCCTCCTCAGCCCCCCCCCTGCCCAGTTGACAGAAGCCCATGTATTACATACAATATCAGCTCTCTCCACCCCCCCCCCCCAGCTGACAGAAGGGAGTCAGGTTACAGACAATATGAGACCCCACCACGCCCCCCCCCCCTCGTGAGGCCTACTAGTTTTTAGGGCCTGTGTGTTACAGATAATGTGTGATTTCCTAGCTGACAGGGCCTCTTGTGTTACATACACTGCGATGACCCCTTAGTTGACAGACCCGTGTATTAGAGAGGCTGTGAGGCTTTCTAGCTGGCAGAGACCTCTTTACTGACAGAGACCCCTGTATTGCAGATATTGTGAGATCTCCTAGCTGAAAGAGTCCCGTATGTTCGGTGAGATCGTGCCCTCTCCCTCCACTGCCCCCCCCCTGCCCAGTTGACAGAAGCCCATGTATTACATACAATATCAGCTCTCTCCACCCCCCCCCACCCCCCAGCTGACAGAAGGGAGTCAGGTTACAGACAATATGAGACCCCACCACGCCCCCCCCCCTCGTGAGGCCTACTAGTTTTTAGGGCCTGTGTGTTACAGATAATGTGTGATTTCCTAGCTGACAGGGCCTCTTGTGTTACATACACTGCGATGACCCCTTAGTTGACAGACCCGTGTATTAGAGAGGCTGTGAGGCTTTCTAGCTGGCAGAGACCTCTTTACTGACAGAGACCCCTGTATTGCAGATATTGTGAGATCTCCTAGCTGAAAGAGTCCCGTATGTTCGGTGAGATCGTGCCCTCTCCCTCCACTGCCCCCCCCCCCCTAATTCCATCGGCATAATTTTATTTTTAACGAAGTAGCAGAAAAAATATTTCTAATTAATTCTCAATTGTCGATCTGTATTTCCGACGTTTGCGGGGCTGTTTGAAATACGTTGTATGTGTATGATTCTTGCATAGGGAGCGAGAGGTTCAGAGTCCATGAGTCAAACACAGGACGAGCCCTAATGTGAATTTTCTTTTCATTAAAATAAATGATCAATGCATTCAGTTTTATTAAGGTGTCCTTTTTTGAAAACCTCAGCACAGGATACATAAATAAATCGTTGAGATCGGGAAACAGCTGCTGCGATTTGCTTATTTTGCGACAACAAGCGTCAGCGAATTTTCCTTGCTGGTTGACCAAAATTAAGCGAGCTATTTTTGGGTAATAAATAAAACGAGATAATTTGTGTATGAAAGGAAACGCGTTTCTGTCTGCCTAACAAACCACCACTTTATACTCATTTTGCTAAATTGTATGTTATATCAGCTAGGTGGTCTTCACATTAGTTGCAAGAAGTCCATGGTTCAAATCCTGGACGAGCCATATTATTATGTTCTTCTCATTGTTTGTTTAATTTAAAATCTGATTTAAAATGTTATCAATGTATTCAATTTTGTTGTGACGCCATCTTAGGATAACCTCCACAACAACAACAACAACAAGTAAACATAACATTTGTTTGCGCATACTGCATTCTTGTTGTGGAAGATGGAGGGACGGGTTGATAAGTGAGGAGATAGGCGGGTTGGTGGAGGGATAAATGAACAAGCGGGTTAATGAGAATAGATGGATGTTTAGCGTGGGTGAAGGAATGAGCATGTTGATGGGAAGAGATAGGCGGGTTGAGGAAGGGGAAAATAGCGGGTTTGAAAGCGGGAAAGTGTGCAATATGGATGTAAAGAAGGAGATGGGGGCGGGAAGGTAGTACATTTAATTGTTGGTCTGCTGCTGTCTTTTTCATGCAGGACAGTTCGACTGGTAAGGACGTGTTCTGCGCATGTCTGCTAGTAACATTTTTACACTTTGGAAGCCGCGCCAGCTGACAGAAACCCCCTATCCTGCAACCCCTAAAGCCCATAACTAAGTCCAGCACTGATTCAATCCGCCTCTACTTGTTCTACTTAATCTTTATCTAAACTGGTCATTGCCATGGTTTTTGGCATAGATCTGTCTAAACTGGTCATTGTCATGGTTTTTGGCATAGATCTGTCTAAACTGGTCATCGTCATGGTTTTTGGCATAGATCTGTCTAAACTGGTCATTGTCATGGTTCTTGGCATAGATCTGTCTTTGTTATCACATATGGTCGACTGAGTCGAAGTATGCGTCGAACGCATCTGTTGTTGCAGGCCTGCAGGTTGGATGTGATAATTTATGTTACAAGTGACGAACACGTCTGTTTGTGAAGGTCTGCAGGTTGGATCTGATACTTTCTTACATATCGTTAAAACATATGTTGGTGAGGTACGCAGGTTGGATGTAATACTTTATGTTACAAGTGACAAATAATCTTTTGCTGAAGGTCTGCAGTTTGGATGTAATATTTTTTTGTTTTTTTGTTTTTTGTCATGTGACGAAAACATCTGTTGATGAAAGTGTAAGGCTGGATGGAACAATATTTGTTAAGTGTGAAGGTGACGGTATGCAGTCTGGATGTGATAGATTTGATTACATGCTGAGTTGCACAGCCGTAAAATTCAATTTTAGATTCAGGTTGAATTGCCTAATCCTATTGTGAAAAAAAAAAACGTGCATTCCTAGCATTCTTCTTCTTTCTAACATACAATTAGTCTTTCTTTAGAAATATCAAAACATCGTTTGGCATGTCACGTTTCTCTCAAATAACAAAAGGTTCGAGGTTACGTTGATTTTCAATTTTTGGTAGAGGTTTGGGAAAGTTGTTTTTTTTTTCTTTTATCTGACATCAAGTTGAGCTGAATCAACATCACGGCGTGTCAGGAAGAAATATAGGTTCTAGGTATCTTTCAGCAAAGATAAGAATAGTAATAGGTCATATAGCCTACTGGTTATACACACTAATGAGACGTACTAGCTGGGGCCTCTCCTTACTGGACTAACTTTGCATCACCGATCATCTTCTCACATTGAGTGTAGAGCTCTTGGTAAGGTTTACTTGTGGATTGTTGTTTACCTGAGCTCGATAAACTACAGCCGTCGAAGTGCAGCCGGTTCGCCAGCCGAATATATTCGAGGCTTGACTCTAAACAGAACTTCTGGTTATAGCTCTGTGGTTTAGCACTCGTTTAAAAGAACAAATGTGCTGGGTTGAACTTCCACTACATCTGGGGTAGTTGTCTCGCCGCGGCGACTCAATTTCAACCAGTGTTCGTAAAGCGATCTCAGTCCCGCCAGGCGGAGCGATAGCGCGGGCTTGCGGAAAACGCTCGCCTGCCTTTCCCCGTAGTGCGAATTGGGTGCGGTTTGTGGTAGTGGCTCCTCCACCGAGGTGCGCTAGTCTGGTCCGTATCAGGAAACGTGGTCCGTCCGTGGTGATTTATCTAAGGCTTATAGCAGAGCTCGACAGTACGTCTCGCTGGTGGTCCGACTCTCGCAAAGAGCTTGTGACCGGCATATGGAAAGCAGGAATCGTTGCCTCGAGGCCCTGCGTTCTCCCTACGGAGAAGAAGGGCAGGCCAAATTGTGTCTCTAGTCCCAGTGAAATTCGTCGCCGAGGTCGTTGGGATCCGTTCTGCACAGAGCGCTGCCATCCCTCCTCGAGCGAGCCCGGTCGGTCGGTCGTCTGGTGCGTGTGGGAGGCCCCTGTCAGGCGGTCCTAGGTCGACGGAGTGAGTGACGGGTGGAACAAACCGTCCGTCCCGTCAGTCGGTCCCTGCGGCCGTCGTCCCAGCGAGGCTTTTTACACACCCTTCCTCCGCCGACCGGTGTGTGCTGTACGTACGTCTCCGACAGATATCTGGTTGATCCTGCCAGTAGTCATATGCTTGTCTCAAAGATTAAGCCATGCATGTCTAAGTTCACACTGTCTCACGGTGAAACCGCGAATGGCTCATTAAATCAGTCGAGGTTCCTTAGATGACACGATCCTACTTGGATAACTGTGGCAATTCTAGAGCTAATACATGCTTACCAAGCTCCGACCCTCGCGGAAAGAGCGCTTTTATTAGTTCAAAACCAATCGTCGTTTCCCCTCGCGGGGTTGCGGCGTCCCCACTGGTGACTCTGGATAACTTTGTGCTGATCGCATGGCCTCATGTGCCGGCGACGCATCTTTCAAATGTCTGCCCTATCAAATGTCGATGGTACGTGACATGCCTACCATGTTTGTAACGGGTAACGGGGAATCAGGGTTCGATTCCGGAGAGGGAGCATGAGAAACGGCTACCACATCCAAGGAAGGCAGCAGGCGCGCAACTTACCCACTCCCGGCACGGGGAGGTAGTGACGAAAAATAACAATACGGGACTCTTTCGAGGCCCCGTAATTGGAATGAGTACACTTTAAACCCTTTAACGAGGATCTATTGGAGGGCAAGTCTGGTGCCAGCAGCCGCGGTAATTCCAGCTCCAATAGCGTATATTAAAGTTGTTGCAGTTAAAAAGCTCGTAGTTGGATCTCAGGCGCAGGCGGGCGGTCCGGCTCGCGCCGGTTCACTGCCCGTTGTCTCCTGCCCTACCGTCTGCCGGCTCTCTCCCACGGGTGCTCTTCGCTGAGCGTCCTGGGTGGCCGGCGCGTTTACTTTGAAAAAATTAGAGTGTTCAAAGCAGGCCTCGGCTGCCTGAATAATGGTGCATGGAATAATGGAATAGGACCTCGGTTCTATTTTGTTGGTTTTCGGAACTGGAGGTAATGATTAACAGGGACAAACGGGGGCATTCGTATTGCGGCGTTAGAGGTGAAATTCTTGGATCGCCGCAAGACGAGCTACTGCGAAAGCATTTGTCAAGAATGTTTTCATTAATCAAGAACGAAAGTCAGAGGCGCGAAGACGATCAGATACCGTCGTAGTTCTGACCATAAACGATGCCGACTAGCGATCCGCAGGAGTTGCTTCGATGACTCTGCGGGCAGCTTCCGGGAAACCAAAGTGTTTGGGTTCCGGGGGAAGTATGGTTGCAAAGCTGAAACTTAAAGGAATTGACGGAAGGGCACCACCAGGAGTGGAGCCTGCGGCTTAATTTGACTCAACACGGCCAACACTGAAATGACTGACATGCCGAGACCACTTTTCTGGGGTCTAATATGAAACTGCTGCTGGATTTAGACCCCCAGAAATCTGGGGTTATGCCCTCTGTGGCTCGGTTGGTCTGCATCCAGTGTCTGAAAAAGGAATTGACGGAAGAGCACTATCAGGAGTGGAGCCTGAGGCTAAAATTGACTAAACACGCCAATAGTGTAGAATGACTGTCAAAAGAGAGCACCTTCGTGGGGTCTAATAGTGAACATGTGCTGGTATTAGACCCACGGAAAACAGGTCAGTCTCAAAACCCCCAAATGAAAGAGCGCCTGCTACGGTAATCTGGTCTTCACCCTGCAGAAATCGCAGGCTCCAGAAACTGGGCCATTTACAAACTAAAAGCCCTCTATTGATACGGTCTGGCTAATATTGAACGGGTGCTGGAAATAAACCCTCTGAAGACAGGTCAGCTTTACCCTACAAATGACAATGCTCTGCTACGGTAATCCTGCTACGCCCGAGAGGAGCCGCAGACATTTTGGTTCACGTACTAGGCGGATAAGCCAACGGTTCGAGGTGAGGGATTATGGCCGAACACCTCTAAGCCAAAAATCCCGCCTAAAAGCAGCCCAGCACAAATGCAAAGGGAGGCTTCGACATGGTGGGGACTTCGGGGTCACGCTCCAGCCCCGCCCGGTCAAGCCGCAGAATGAGGTCTCTGCCGTCCGCTGATAAAAGCGGGCGGGAAGCTGCTCGATATTCACCCCATACGGCGATGAGGAATGAAATCATTTGTAGAAGACTTAGTTCTCGGTCGGGTACCCTAAGCAGTAGATCAGCTACCTCACTGCGAACTGCTGAGACTCAACCCTTGACCATGTCCGCTCCCTAGGCGGACAACATCTCCGAGCAAGACTAGGCTTGTCACCTGGTCAAATGCACTATTTCGAGAGGAATCACAGGTCGCTGACATTTGGTTCACGTGCTTGGCTGATAAGCTACCATCTGAGGGATTACGGCCGAACGCCTCTAAGCCAGAATCCCGCCCAAAATCTCAGCACCACTGAGATGGGAGGCTACGACATGGCTGGGGCTTGTGTCCCGGCCCGATCGAGCCGCAGGAATGCACCTGGTAAAATGCACTCCTTCCTCGCTCTTTGCATCTGTCTGCTATCAGTCATTCCAATGGACGCAGAAGAGATGCAGTCCAGCGGACACTGCACCTCCTGTCCTATGGTGGCAAGTTCCCGGGTGGCGGGGAATGCTAGGCGTACCATCACTGCAGATGAGCCGAGAAAATAGAGCGAGCAAAAAGATACCTCACTCATATGCATATGCTACGTTTCTGGCAGGACGTGACGATCCTGGGAAAAAGTCACACTGGACTGCCTCTCTTCCGGGATAGTACAAACTAGTACATAGTCCATCATATCATTTCCAAACGCTATAGACACGAGTAGGGAAGACTCGATAGTCCTGCAAGACAACTTCCCAAGAGAGACAACTCTGACCAAAAACAACTGCTGCTTTGCAGTTAGGCTGGGGACAGCCAAAGGCTAAGGAGGGCAACCCTACAGAAACGCCTGTTGAAATCGGATGCACTGAGCCACTGGCTAACAAATTAAATCAGTGCAACGTAAATATCGCTGTAAACAGCGTACGAAGAAGAAGAAGAAGAACTTCCACTACCAGCACGTTTCAGTCGACCCAAATGTATACGAGATTTATTTGTAAATGAGAATATGGCCGACGCTTATGGAAAGAAAGGCAGCAAGTAATGGAACTGGCTGCTCCACCTTACACGGGATATGACTTACAATAATGAAACTCCTAACACTTCATCCCCTGCGGCGGTTTCTGCTATGGGACTTTATGTATTCCCAAAACTAAATACGATTTACCTCAGCTCACAGTGATTCTGATAACTATAATAGGTATATATTAATCGAAGATGTGGCGGTACTGAAGGTCAAAAGTCAACAAACACCTACATGGTTCTTAGTTCTGAGTCTTAGTCGACCTGTACTTCTACAGTGATAGATGCCCCTGTGCAGGTACCTGCTCTGGTATGAGCTGGATGTAATCGGGTTTGCTTAGCGGGCTAGGCTCGAGCAGCTTGTTATTCCGCTACGCAGGGACAAGTGCCGCGCAGGGTGGTAAATCGATATGAGAGTCTATCTTATTATACACTAGGGCAAAGAATACCCGCAGCCTGTTAGGCGCCATCTATGCTGCTCTAAACAAACCACGTAACCATAGCCATTATACCATGTCACACAGTTAGTCGCCATTACGACATGCTCTCTGTGGGGCAGTGGTTCTATTCTTGTTCTTGTCATACACAAAGACCCCGGCGGAGCACTCGGGATCTACATAGGTACGGTTCACTTACCGCACGGGGACATAAACACACGTTATGACCACGAGGTCCTCCTCAGGGACAAGGGACACATGAAAACACTTGACCAATCACAACAAAAGCGATTAGTTTGGATCGGACAAGAAGAACAATACTTTTGTGGCAGCCATTTGCC
This sequence comes from Ariolimax columbianus, assembly GCA_036924085.1. NCBI lineage: Eukaryota > Metazoa > Mollusca > Gastropoda > Stylommatophora > Arionidae > Ariolimax > Ariolimax columbianus. The sequence goes on from JAVGWX010000005.1 coordinate 82,504,270, forward strand.
AGATTGACAAAAAAATGCATGAATCACGGCATGTCAGATATGACAGGATAGACCAAACATGGAACAAACAATATGATTACCAAATAAAATACATATTATCAAATGTGTACACACGCAAAAGTAAATAAGTTCATGAATTCGTACAAATACAATGATGCGTACTACATGATATTATGAGTATACCATACACACATCCATACACACACACACACACGCAAACGCACACGCACAGGCACAGAGACAGACACACACAGACAGACACAGACATAGAGACAGACACACACAGACATACACACACACAGACACACACAGACACACACATATACACACACACACAGAGACACACATACACACACAAACAAACACACACACACAGACACACACACACAGACACACACACACACACATATATATATATTTCGTCTTGTGCCGCCCGACCTCAGTGACAAGTCAAGGACAAGACGACTAGGGGGCGACTACGAGATTCAGGGTACTCCTCATCAAGCACCCGTGAAAAAGACGACGGAGTCCGGAGTCGAACCCACACCACCTATTCACGAGGCCGACGGCTTAACCACTTCGCCACGGAATCCCCTGGATAATACTAACAAGCAACTAAAACTGATGATCCTGAGAACATGCATATTCACTGTAAGAATGTACGGGTGCGAGACATGGACTATGACAAAAGCAACAAGAAAGGAAATCGGAGCGTTCAAAACAAAATGTTACAAAAGAATCGTAAAAATTTCTTAGATAAAGAAAATGACATATAAAACCATCCTAGAAGACATGAATGTTGAAGAAAACTGGCTCAAAACAATGTTGTGTTTCGGAATTGGAATTTTGTCGGCCACGTCAAACGTCATGACGGACTGGAAAGAACGGCCATAGAGGGTATGGTACCTGGAAGGCGACGCTGGGGTCGACTAAGGTGAAGGTAGATACATGATATTAAGGATACTCTAAACATGAACATGGCGGGCGGGGAGATTGACTGCAAACCGAGATTCATTTTGGTTGGCTGTAATGAGAGCGACGTCCTACAAAGGACATGCTACATGATGATGATGATTATATATATATATCGAAAGGCACACATATACACATTTTTAAAATACACAAATATATATGTAAAAATATACAAATGAATGTATAATAACAGTACAATATGTGTGTGTTTGTATGTATGCACTGTATGTGTGTATGTGGTGTATGTATGGTATGTGTGTGTATGAATTGCATTTATGAATGTATATGGTATTGTTTTTGTTAAATAGTTCCTAAAGTTTAAATATTAGTATCTTATATTATTAGCTATAGATGAATGTGACCAGCCTTTAGCCTAGTGGCATGCTATCCAGCTCCCTATCCTCTTCTACAGAATGATATAGTAGAGACGCCCATGTCCAATCTTCCCTAGACCGTTCTCAGGACATCCCAGGAGGTTACAGTGTTACGATTAATTTCTCCCCTTTCGTGCCCCTGGCATGCATGGATATCTAGCCACGTAGCAAGATTACAACTACAATTGTGTTGGAAAACTTGTTTTTTTTTAATGTATGACATTCCTCAAATGTGTGCTGTGTCAAACGGGTAATTAGTTTGGGCGTATAACTAATAGCACGTCTAACAGCGACTTGCTCTCGTTGGTAACGAAGGATGTTCTGTCATGGTACAGGATTGGGTCTGTATCTTTATTCTTATTTTATTCAATCTGAAACAATATCACAGCATTCCTGGGTAGAACTATAGGTGTACAGTCCCTATCAACAAATGACGAAGGATATTTGTTATAATTATTTAGTTTTAATGTTATTGTTATTGTTGAGCTTATTATTAGCATCTTTTTCTTCGTTGTTCGTCCTGAAAAGAACGTTATGTATGTATGTATGTATGTGTGTATGTATGTATGTATGTATGTATGTGTATGTGTCTGTATGTGTGTGCGTGCGTGCGTGTGTGTGTGTGAGTGTGTTTGTGTATGTCGGTATGTGTGCGTGCGTTCGTGCGTGGGTGCCTGCGTACTTGCGCGCGCACCGGCCTGTCTGCCAGCTTGCCTGTCTGTCTGTTTGCCTGCATATTTATTCCCTTCAAAGATTTCTTGGTTTTTTTTAACTATAAGCTAGGTATCTATTTAAAACCAGGTAGTCTTTAGCGTGAACACATTGAAAGTGCCTTGGTAGCAGAGTGATTATAATGTCTGCTTCTCACAGCATAGGTACTAAATTTAACCAACCACTTGTCAAACTCAAATCTACCCAGTTGTAGGGGCTGCTGCCGTCCTTGACCTGTGCCCTACAGATTTCATTTCGTATTTGGTGTATCGATTACAGTGTCAATATCTAATAGGTGATCAATCATTTATTTCAGTACCTCTACCGCCTGCACCTTTCTACTGTCCCAACTATCGAGGTCTCCTCATCCCAGAAGTGTCCCGAGTGCAAATATAGAAAAAACGTAATCTTCCAAACATGCCGTGAAATGTGACTAAAGAAAGTTATGCGTGAGACTTCCAACTTGCTCATATAAATCGTTGCTATTAAAACATCTACATGTGTGACCAGATGCAGTCTTCCTGTAATGGGACCAGCTGTAGTGATGGCTGTATATAGAAGACGGCATAACATAGGCGGGGAGATCGGAGCTTGGGAAACCAATATATCGCTCACTCATTGATGTGAACTCCTGCATTGCTTGTCTATACAACACCTTGACGGTTTGGGACCTCTGTGTCTTCCATCTAATCGTGCTGCAGCCATATCTCATCTACCTGCCTGCCCATTCACGCGTTGACAAAGAGAACGACATGACCCAACTCGCGACTCAGGTGCGAATTCCTTTAGTGATGTCCGAGTGCCTGATCATGGCCTGATTGTCATAGCGATAGATCCCTGTCTGATCTTGACAAAAAATACGTCATTCAACACGTCATGTGGCCAAGTCAACCAGCTGTAAAATGAATGCCAGAATTACAGTTAGAGAAGGACAGTCTGCAAAAAGGAGAACTAGTAAACAAACTGTGACCTCATATAATAAAGTCTCTATCACTTCATCCCAAACAGCATTGTCTTATCTGAGACTACCTTTATCGTATCTAGTTCCCCCATCTCCCCAAGATGTACGCTTATAACAGGTTTGCCACTACTATCTATGGATAGATCTTGCGCCTTGACGTAACAAAAAACACTGAAATAGGAAAAACCAGACAATACAATTGAATGATGAATATGTTCTGGAAAGACGATAACAATAGTTCTCTGCCACCAGGTATGAATTATTCGTGACTTTATTGTAAGATCTCCGATTTTTCTAAGGTGGTCAATTTCCTTCCTCGCTGCATTTCTTTCTCCACCAGTATATCAGCTACCCAACTACAGCTACGTGCACTTGAGTATATCCAGATCTGAAGTTCAACTGTTTACCTTTGCCATGAAGAGCAAGCCATGCACCTTCTCTGCTACCTAGATATTCCTGAAATACATGGGCTAAATATTAGGACCCTGTCATAAATATGCATTCGTCATAACGCATTAAGATTGTTTAACTATTCTGTTTGTTGATAGCCTACACCCACCCGAGCAGGTCAAGTGTTACGTTTTGTCAACAATTGATGCACGCAATTTGTGTACAGTGATTGGTCCATGATATAGCGTGGTCTAAAAATAGTATTCAATTCAATTCTCGTAAAAGGAATCCCTGTAGTTAGAGATGAACTGTTACAGGCTTGTCCTAGATTTAAACTTTTTATGAATTCTGGGTGACCAGTTCTATACCTCACTGCCTTCACTTTCCTAACAGAAGTCAAGTTCCCATTAACACCTGAGTCGACTGGAGCGTGTCGGGGACAGTGATCTAATCAGGTTCCTTGGTCATCAGAAGCGAGCGTTCTTCCACTCATCTGTTCGCTCGCTCGTCATTAACATAAATGACGTCATTCTTCTGTTTCCCATTAGAATAGGACTGATTGGTGGTCCTCCACCGATATTATTTTTAGTCTTAGTCAACCTGTACTTCTACAGGGGCAGATGCCCACGTGCAGTTCCCAGCCCTGGTAGGAGCTGGGTGTAGCCGGGAGAAGGGTTTCCTAATTAGCGGGCCAGGCTTGAGCAGCTTAATACTCCGCTGCGTTGGAACAAGCGCTTACGGAGGGTGGTTTACCGATGTGCGAGTTCATCTCAATAGACTCAAACACTAGAACAAAGTAGACCCGCAGCCTGTTAGGTGTCATCTATGCTGCTCTAAACAAACCACCTAACCATAGCCGGTGCTTTGCCATGCTCACAGTTAGCCGCATCTTACGACATGCTCTCAGTCAGGCAGTGCTGCTATTCTTGTTCTTGTCATACATAAAGACCCCGGCAGCCCCTTTCCACTGATAGTTCTCCACCGATATATTTTTTAGAAAAAATGCCATCTCCACTGATACTTCTCCACTGATGTATTTTTTAGTAAAAGTGCCTTCTCCACCAACAGTTCTCCACCGATATAATTTTTAGTAAAAGTGCCATCTCCACTGATAGTTCTCCACCGATATATTTTTTAGTAGAAGTGCCATCTCCACTGATAGTTTTCCACCGATATATTTTTTAGTAAAAGTGCCATCTCCACTGACAGTTCTCCACCGAAATAATTTTTAGTAAAAGTGCCATCTCCACTGATAGTTCTCCACCGATATAATTTTCAGTAAAAGTGTCATCTCCACTGACAGTTCTCAACTGATATATTTTTAGTTCAGTACATGTGCCATCTCATTTCGCCCAATGCCATATAGTGGTATCTGCAAGTGTTTGTGAGCTGTTGTTTAGTTTCGTACAGAGTGTTTCATTTGTCTGTCCTCGGAGAAAGAAGCGTTTTCAAGCGCCGGACACTGAAACAGATGGTGTTCAACAGTTTCATAGTCAGTACTCTGGAGTATGTTCTGCTCTCGTGACTGTAAAGTTGTTTGTGTTGAGTGCGAAGTCGGAAAATGATACTTTGATATATCCTTTTCAAGAGGTTGATGTTGTCTTTGGAATTTGGAATGGTCATATTTTTTTAGATTTCTCTCTCAGTATGCCCAATTACCAATCTATTCTGCCAGGCCTCTTTGTTCGCACTATTCAGGAGTTGTTTGACTGTCTGTATGGTCGTTGGTGTGTATTGTTGTTCTTGACTGTTCCCTTCTTAACCAGTCTATCTGCCTTGTCATTGCCAGTAGTATTTGAGTGACCACGGATTCATTGCATAACAGAATAGAATGTGATAAATTGGCTGGCATCTAGGGATATTTGGGTAAGTTCAGGCCTTCAATTACGACCATCTTCCAGAGTATGAAAAGCTGATAATGAGTCTGTGAAGATTACGATGCTTTTGGGCTTTTGATGGGAAGGTCTCAATATAATCCTCAGGTGGTACACAGCTACTTCCAATGCTGTTATTTCGGCCTCAGAGTATGAACATATCTCTCCCAGGCACTTGCACTTACGTTTCGGCATGCATTTTATGTAAGGGTGTGCTTCCTCCTGCATTTTCTAAGGGTTTGCTTCCCAGGGGTAACGGCCGGTGCTGTGATGGGGATCAAACTCAACACCTTCGGGTTGTGAGCCGTATTACTTAACCACTATCCCACGCCGACCCCCGATGTTTGTAATTTATGTACCTTTCTCAGTACATTCATTTATGCGCTCGTCTTCATTATTTTTTTCCCTCTCCAATGAGGTGTCACTGAATATTCCTAATCAGTGTTCACGTTGTGATCTTCATTTCCCTCTTCTCCCATTAAAATCGCCTAGTGCGATCAAATCATCCTTCTCATTGATCTCATTGGGCGTAGACCTAGATCATTATTGTTGTTTTCCCATTGTCAACCGTCAGTAAATGTGTTAGTTTCACTGATGTATTATGTTTCTACAATGAACTTTGCTTTTTCTGGGTGCACACGAAACCCTATAGCATCCTTTGATTTGTCCTGTCTGTTGACTCTCTAATACATGAGACCCATGGGTCTCTTTAATCCTCGGCCCATTCTTTTTTAAATCTGATAGTCCCAGAATTCTTTTCTTAGTTTTTGTCCAAAAATTATATCAGGTCCGACTGGTATATTAACAGAAAATTATATCAGCTCCGACTGGTATATTAACAGAAAATTATATCAGCTCCGACTGGTATATTAACATTGAATCTTGCTGTTCTAGTCACGTGCCTATTTCGGAACCCCATAACGTTTCCAGTCGGTAATCCGTTGAGATCAGTCCGTTTAAGCTCCTATAACGGTTTCCCCACAATAGTTACTGTCTGTCGGCTTACTAGGCCTGTCACAGCATTGCTGTATCCGCTAACAGATTTTCAGGGTAAACCCTTATTTATCCGCCCGCAACCGCCACCCCAAGCCCCCACCCAGCCGCCCCGTTTCTACCTACTTCAACATGAACGTGGTGCACTTTTATGTGAAATTTCAAAACCAGTTTTCTAAATGAACCAACAATTAAATCATAAATAAATGAGACCCCAAAAATGTAGGACATACGAGGAACAAGTATTTATAAACGCCCGTTTATGTCGGTAATTTATAATCCTGGTAGGCAATCAGACATAACAAGTGTCTGATGCCAGACAGAGAAATGTTTTTTAAACTAATTTCGCTTTTTTTTATTTGAGGTTCCGTTTTGGACAAAAGCTTTTTCTCAGGCCGTGCATCTTTTAATTTCATTGGTGACGTACATATGTGCGATTAAAGTTTTAGGCGACCAGGAGGTCACTTTTCGTGTCCATATGTTGTTAGGTGTTCCCACCACCAGTATGACACTTATGTTGTCAGGTGTTCCCACCCCAAGTCTGACACATATGTTGTCAGGTGTTCCCCCACCAAGTCTTACACTTATGTTGTCAGGTGTTCCCACCGCAAGTCTGACACTTATGTTGTCAGGTGTTCCCACCACAAGTCCAGCCCATATGTTGTCAGGTGTCCCCACCACAAGTCTGACACTTATGTTGTCAGGTGTTCCCACCACAAGTCTGACCCTTATGTTGTCAGGTGTTCCCACCACACGTCCAGCCCATATGTTGTCAGGTGTTCCCACCACAAGTCTGAGACTTATGTTGTCAGGTGTTCCCACCACAAGTCTGACACTTATGTTGTCAGGTATTCCCACCACAAGTCCAGCCCATATCTTGTCAGATGTTCCTACCACAAGTCTGAGACTTATGTTGTCAGGTATTCCCACCACAAGTCTGACACTTATGTTGTCAGGTATTCCCACCACAAGTCTGACACTTATGTTGTCAGGTGTTCCCACCACAAGTCTGACACTTATGTTGTCAGGTATTCCCACCACAAGTCTGACACTTATGTTGTCAGGTGTTCCCACCACAAGTATGACACTTATGTTGTCAGGTGTTCCCACCACAAGTCTGACACTTTGTTGTCATGTGTTCCCACCACAAGTCTGACACCTATGTTGTCAGGTGTTCCCACCACAAGTCTGACACTTATGTTGTCAGGTATTCCCACCACAAATCTGACACATATGTTGTCAGGTGTTCCCACCACAAGTCTGACACTTATGTTGTCAGGTGTTCCCACCACAAGTCTGACACTTATGTTGTCAGGTGCTCCCACCACAAGTCTGACACTTATGTTGTCAGGTGTTGCCACCACAAGTCTTACTCTTATGTTGTCAGGTGTTCCCACCACAAGTCTGACACTTTTGTTGTCAGGTGTTCCCACCACAAGTCTGACCCTTATGTTGTCAGGTGCTCCTACCACACGTCCAGCCAATATGTTGTCAGGTGTTCCCACCACAAGTCTGAGACTTATGTTGTCAGGTATTCCCACCACAAGTCTGCCACTTATGTTGTCAGGTATTCCCACCACAAGTCCAGCCCATATGTTGTTAGGTGTTCCTACCAAAAGTCTGAGACTTATGTTGTCAGGTATTCCCACCACAAGTCTGACACTTATGTTGTCAGGTATTCCCACCACAAGTCTGACACTTATGTTGTCAGGTGTTCCCACCACAAGTCTGACACTTATGTTGGCAGGTGTTCCCACCACAAGTCTGACACTTATGTTGTCAGGTATTCCCACCACAAGTCTGACACTTATGTTGTCACGTGTTCCCACCACAAGTCTGACACTTATGTTGTCAGGTGCTCCCACCACAAGTCTGCCACTTATGTTGTCAGGTGTTCCCACCACAAGTCTGACACTTATGTTGTCAGGTATTCCCACCACAAGTCTGACACTTATGTTGTCAGGTGTTCCCACCACAAGTCTGACACATATGTTGTCAGGTGTTCCCACCACAAGTCTGCCACTTATGTTGTCAGGTGTTCCCACCACAAGTCTGACACTTATGTTGTCAGGTGTTCCCACCACAAGTCTGACACTTATGTTGTCAGGTGTTCCTACCACAAATCTGACACATATGTTGTCAGGTGTTCCCACCACAAGTCTGACACTTATGTTGTCAGGTGTTCCCACCACAATTCCAGCCCATATGTTGTCAGGTGTTCCCACCACAAGTCTGGCAATTATGTTGTCAGGTGCTCCCACCACAAGTCTGACACTTATGTTGTCAGGTATTGCCACCACAAGTCTTACACTTCTGTTATCAGGTGTTTCCACCACAAGTCTGACACTTATGTTGTCAGGTATTCCCACCACAAGTCTGACACTTATGTTGTCAGGTGTTCCCACCACAAGTCTGACACTTTGTTGTCAGGTTTTCCCACCACAAGTCTGACACTTATGTTGTCAGGTGTTCCCACCACAAGTCTGACACTTATGTTGTCAGGTGTTCCTACCACACGTCCAGCCCATATGTTGTCAGGTGTTCCCACCACAAGTCTGACACTTATGTTGTCAGGTGTTCCCACCACAAGTCTGCCACTTATGTTGTCAGGTATTCCCACCACAAGTCCAGCCTATATGTTGTCAGGTGTTCCTACCACAAGTCTGAGACTTATGTGTTCAGGTATTCCCACCACAAGTCTGACACTTATGTGGTCAGGTATTTCCACCACAAGTCTGACACTTATGTTGTCAGGTATTCCCACCACAAGTCTGACACTTATGTTGTCAGGTGTTCCCACCACACGTCTAACATTTATGTTGTCAGGTATTCCCACACCAAGTCTGACACTTATGTTGTCAGGTGTTCCCACCACAAGTCTGACAATTATGTTGGCAGGTATTCCCACCACAAGTCTGACACTTATGTTGTCAGGTGTTCCCACCACAAGTCTGACACTTATGTTGTCAGGTGTTCCCACCACAAGTCTGCCACTTATGTTGTCAGGTGTTCCCACCACAAGTCTGACACTTATGTTGTCAGGTGTTCCCACCACAAGTCTGACACTTATGTTGTCAGGTGTTCCTACCACAAATCTGACACATATGTTGTCAGGTGTTCCCACCACAAGTCTGACACTTATGTTGTCAGGTGTTCCCACCACAATTCCAGCCCATATGTTGTCAGGTGTTTCCACCACAAGTCTGCCAATTATGTTGTCAGGTGCTCCCACCACAAGTCTGACACTTATGTTGTCAGGTATTGCCACCACAAGTCTTACACTTCTGTTGTCAGGTGTTCCCACCACAAGTCTGACACTTATGTTGTCAGGTATTCCCACCACAAGTCTGACACTTATGTTGTCAGGTGTTCCCACCACAAGTCTGACACTTTGTTGTCAGGTTTTCCCACCACAAGTCTGACACTTATGTTTTCAGGTGTTCCCACCACAAGTCTGACACTTATGTTGTCAGGTGTTCCTACCACACGTCCAGCCCATATGTTGTCAGGTGTTCCCACCACAAGTCTGAGACTTATGTTGTCAGGTGTTCCCACCACAAGTCTGCCACTTATGTTGTCAGGTATTCCCACCACAAGTCCAGCCTATATGTTGTCAGGTGTTCCTACCACAAGTCTGAGACTTATGTGTTCAGGTATTCCCACCACAAGTCTGACACTTATGTGGTCAGGTATTCCCACCACAAGTCTGACACTTATGTTGTCAGGTGTTCCCACCACAAGTCTAACATTTATTTTGTCAGGTATTCCCCCACTAAGTCTGACACTTATGTTGTCAGGTGTTCCCACCACAAGTCTGACACTTATGTTGGCAGATGTTCCCACCACAAGTCTGACACTAATGTTGTCAGGTATTCCCACCACAAGTTTGACACTTATGTTGTCAGGTGTTCCCACCACAAGTCTGACACTTATGTTGTCAGGTGTTCCCACCACAAGTCTGACACTTATGTTGTCAGGTGTTCCCACCACAAGTCTGACACTTATGTTGTCAGGTGTTCCTACCACAAATCTGACACATATGTTGTCAGGTGTTCCCACCACAAGTCTGACACTTATGTTGTCAGGTGTTCCCACCACAAGTCTGCCACTTATGTTGTCAGGTGTTCCCACCACAAGTCTGACACTTATGTTGTCAGGTATTGCCACCACAAGTCTTTCACTTCTGTTGTCAGGTGTTCCCACCACAAGTCTGACACTTATGTTGTCAGGTGTTCCCACCACAAGTCGAGCCCATATGTTGTCAGGTGTTCATGCCACAAGTCTAGCCCACATATTGTCAGGTGTTCGCATTACAAGTCCAGTCTATCTATTGTCAGGTGTTTCCACCATATGTTCAGCACAAATGTTGTCAGGCGTTTCCACCATATATTCAGCACATATGTTGTCAGGTGTTTGCACCACTAGTCCAGCACATGTGTTAACAACGCAGTGTCTAAGACCCCGTTGAATGCGGGTTATCGCCAGATTTGTGTGTTGTGAATTCAGTACCGTAGAGCGACTGTCAACGTTCTTTGCTCAATTGTCCTTTGAGCAACTCAAAGCTTCTCTACATCTGCTTTTAGTAGATGTCATACCTTGCAGTATTGTACCAATGATATACATATGTGTCATTTATAGGCAACTATAAGAGATGAATTTTAAATACGTGTACGCTTTTTCGACGTAATCACCTGCCACGTCTATTCGGTGTACCACGAACGGTCGAGAACAGTCTGCCACAGAACTCACATCGTTTTCGAAACTTCCTACTCAAATCGCACACTTACTGAAGTGACAGGCATACATCACCAACAGAACCGTTGTTTGCCACTGAATTTCAATAGCACACATACCTTCGCTATTCCACAGACGAATAACAGAACGTTGCTCCCCTTTGAGCATGTCATTTGTGGTGAGACCTCTTTCAATAGATCATAGGAGGTCATGGAGCTTGTCTGCTCCATGATGTCATCTACAGGACACTTGTTAGTGTCGACACTACTAACTTACATTTTACAATGACACGATGTTTTGAAATTCAAAGAAGGATTCGCCTGCAAGTCCCCCGGCATCATATTCTCCATAATATGCAACCAATGTGGCATGCCATTCATTGCGAGACTGAGTTGAAAATCCGTGCGCACATTCGGGAAACACATTCTTGACATCTCCAAGAACTGTGGTTCCTCTGTCTCCAACCACTTCAATGGTCCTGTGTACAGGAGAAATGTTTATGTCAGAGTCACAGGCATCGTCTCCTGCTCCTGGGACGATTTTCATCGTTTCAAACTGGAAAATATGCTTATCTCTCACGGGGGTTGCCTTCAGCTGCATGGCGTCAATATTTTTCATATCATCTTTAGCTCTTTCTCTTCTATTTTCCTTCCTCCCTTCCTCCATGTGTCTGTCTCTCTCCATGTCCCATTCCATGGGTTTATTTATTTCGGCTAATGTCACAGTCCTTTTTTTTCAGTTTGGCCGAATCGGCTTATCTGGTCTCCTCTCACCGTGTACACTTTCTTAACCTGTTTTTATTTTCACTTCCTGTGTTTTTCTTTCGCTCTGTAGACAGACTAGATGATGCCATTAGTTAAGTATTACGTTTTATCATTTTATATCCCTTGTATGTATTACAACCTCCTTTTAACATATTCATATTTTAATCCAGGATGTGTTAGCTTATATTTGTTTTGTCCGTTGTCCATGAGGAAGGATTTTTAGTCGTAGCGTAGGTTCGGTTCTTGTTTTTATCTGAGTGAGGTATCGGAACAATATATCGTACATGTTATTTTACACTAAATTTCTATCGCAATGTTAATGTTTTCATTTGAGGCCTTTTCGTGTTTTCCTATCACTTACTGCACACACTATCGTTACTTTGCTTAGTTTCAGTCCACCAGCAAGATTTATAGAGCTGAAGAATAAAGGCCGACTGCCCCTGCATCGACACGCACTACACAACCTAGCTTTCTTTGTTTAGTTTTACTTGCGAAACTAAAAACATATGACCTCATCAAAGATCTGAACTCGTGTCCACGTGGTTAAATACCAACAACCAAAACGCTCGGCCAGCCACTCCTGCTATAACTTTTGTTTAGTCCAAAAGATCTTATTAAAATCTATATTTTATTCAAATGCATTTAATATGTATAGCACATCTGTCGGTAATTCTAATAGATTTTGAAGCTTTGATGTTCTTTACCACGGTGAATGATAGGATTTCATTGACTCAACAGAGCGGAATACGCACCTCCCTCTGTGAATAACATTGTATACTTATATTTAACCTCGTCTTGTATCGGAGAGAAATGAAGCGAAAATCAAACCCGGTAATGTCTGAAACACAGGCAATGTTGAGATGTGGATTCTCGCGAGAACAGTTGCACACGTGTACCAGTTAATATGCAATGAATTGCTCCTTTTATGACTCCTTAAAAGTCTTTTTATTTGTGTTGATCTTTATCCTTGACGAAGGTCTTGTGGCCGTAACGTAGATTTCGTTATCTTTCTGGTCCAGTGCGGAAACTATGCGATATATGTTTCTGTTATTACCAACGTTTGACGTCAGAACTACTGCAGTTTCTACATATATATTCAGAAGCTTATCAACGTGTCTACCTGTCCGACCTTTATCTCACTGGACTATATACACGAAACGAACGAGTTCCTACTAAAACAACAGTTACCAGTATAATATTCCCAGCTAATCCAGATTAAAGTGTGGCAGCAATTGGTGTAAGCCCGTTCGTCTGCTGGCCCACTAAATGGTGCTACCAATCTGTGAACAAATAAATTATTTTCGGAGATATTTTTCGTAAGATTGTCTAGGTAAAACAATACTTTATTTTTGTTAAAAACTTTCTACTGGGTTTGGAGTACGCGATTCTGTTCAAGTCTCAAGTAGAGAACACGAATTCAGTCCCCTAGGATGAGCTTACGTGGGCAGCTGCCACATCAGAGCGGTCACATGAAGGAATATTTTCTTAATTCGGCTGGAAACAAGTCTTCTGGTTCCGAGACCGTTAAACTGAGGGCAGTGAGAAGCACAGCAGATCCTAACAACAGATTGTCCTGGCCCTTGTCACCAGGACCATTAAAACAACAACTAAAGGTGAGTACAGCATTACAGGTGCTTGTCAATGCGTCATTTTTATTTTGAGATGAAAATATGACTTCATCGATTTAAAAAATTTCCCGAAAAATATGTGCAACCTATTGTTAGAATTAGCCGAGAATTTGAGTACGCCTTTCTCAGATTTATCAGAAAATTTGAGTACATATGTCTCAGATGTATCTGAAAATTTGAGTATGCCTTTCTCAGTTTTTTCTCTCAAAATATTCGTATGTCTTATCATAGTTTCTACTCCAAATATGTGTACCTTATACCTTAGTTTCTATATCCTTAATAGGGTCGTCGTCACCATACGGCGTGTCCATCATTTATACTGCAGAGAAACATGTTGTCACTGTGCTCCTCTAATGGCGCCACGGCTTTGCAGATCATTTTCTACAATCTATTTGTTTTGTCGGTTCATGTACATGTCTGCGTCGTTTGTTTGTTTTGTTTTTTTTTTGCGGTTTTTTTTTGTATTTCTTGTATAGGTGATTTCTGAGTCTGACATGCTCGCAGCCTGATTGTCGACAGGTGATCTGTTCGTGGTAAAGGGCACAAATGTATGTTATATTATTCAATACCAGACTGTTACCTGGGTCCTAAAGGGGAGCGAAGAAGAGTAACACTGCAACCTGTCAGGCATGTCTTAAGAAGTGGCTAAGGAGGATCGAACACTTTGCTGGCTTCCCCATTCAGCCAAAAACACGTTGATGAATATAGACAGTTCAACATGAAATGACTTGGCGTGTATTTGTTGAAATACTTTGCTCCACAGGGAGCTAAAAAGAATGTGATGACTGATTTATATTATTCTACGGGAATTGTCTATTTCTTTAACCTGAAACTTAGATATAACATTTGCAGATTTGACTAAATGTCTATACAAACCTTCATAGTTTCATTTGGTTTCTTCTTGTGCTTATAGTGGAAAACATTTTAAAATACTTTAGACTAATGCATTTTATCATCTGAACTACACTGATGATTTGATGCTTCTGTTAGGAATCTCTGCTGGTGACTTGGTTTTTATGTTTGAAATTATATTGACTTTACTGATGGCTTGGCTATTCTGTCAGGGTGATCTGACCTATGCTGATGTCAGGTATCTTCTGTCAGGGTGATCTGACCTTTGCTGATGTCAGGTATCTTCTGTCAGGGTGATCTGATCTTTGCTGAGGTCAGGTATCTTCTGTCAGGGTGATCTGACCTTTGCTGATGCTGATCTCTTCTGTCGGTGGTTTTCTGGCATTTCCTAATGTCTAGTCTCTTCTTGTCTGGGTACTTTGGAATCTGAAACTTGTTTATCTCAGACAATATGTCTCCAATTCTAGAGAGTCTCACATACCTGGGTAGCCTTCTGTTTCCTCTGGTCGCTTTTTATACGCCGGTATATCACCTGCAAGGTAGCAGGTGTTTTAAAATAAAGTTTTCCTTTCATCAGGCGAGCTACCTTTCCAGGCTTCCGGGTCTTATATACTCAGAGAATTTATCTGGTTTTGAGATGCCCTGTCCTGTTTTTAAAAATAGTTATGTCACGGGAAAGCCGGAAGTTGGACATTGCTGTCATTGGCTATTCTTGAGTGTATTTGTTGGAAGTTGGATATTTATGTCATAGGCTATTATTGAGTGTATTTGTTGGAAGTTGGATATGGATGTCATAGTCTATACGTGAGTGCATTTGGTTGAAGTTGGCCATGTTGTCATAATCTATACTTGAGTTCATTTGGTGGAAGTTGCACATTGTTGTCATAGGCTATAATGCGTGCATTTGGTTACGGTGTGAATGCTCATCCATCAATCCCCTCCCTGCCTTCTATGCCAGCATTTCATCACCTTCATGTACCATGTCCTTTGCATAGAGTTGATCTCATCCCATCGTATCTGTAAGAATCTGTGTCAACCATTAGCCTTCCCGCATGCGCCATAACCAAATTCAACATTTCCTTGACGCCTTGTATCCATCTTCTTCTTGGTCGGCCTCTGCCTTGTCTTCAAGAAACCCTTCAGAACTATTTTCTCTAGTCCGTTATGAAATTCAGTACATAAGACCCAATGTGTCTGCAGTTGTGGGCATGTGTTTCCTGATTTGAAGAAATATTTTTCTGTGCTGCCTATGTCGCTATTAGCCTATGTGTATTTATAACTTCCCAGCCTAGGAGTTACATCATGCCTGCATCCCTAACTCTAACACAATCATATTACATGCCCAGCCAGCTTTCTACCTAAACGAAAACGTCCTAACCAAACTCCCACTCACACGCTCAATTGCACATAAACGCTCCAATAAACACGTCAATCAGCATTAACTATATGCGACCTAAACATATTTGCAGAACTTTTATTTGCATTTTGAGGGGTTCAATATTATTGATTTTAGTTTTTACATGTTCGAGTTATTGATCTACCTGCAACATCTGGGTTACAGTCTAGCGAATCTTATCTCTTGGTCATACTAGTCAGGTCAGATAATACGTGAAAGGAGCGGGGTTTGAACTGGTATCATTTTTGAAGAGGCCAAGAAATTTAACAGAAGATAACTTTGTATCTTGGAAGCCCCTGGTAATCAGTTGATTTAACTCTTGATGACGTTTATAGTATGGCAGCTTACAGTGGCTCCTCGTACATCTCAAGGCGTACTTGTAAAGATGAACATGGGACATCCTGAATGGTAGTGTAATGACAGGCTCTTCATTGTTGTGTTCAGTGTCCATCCCTACAAGACTACTGTAATACATCATGTTTCCAGGAGCGAGATGTGGACAAAAGATGGTGTATTGGTCAGATTGTTTCACCTGACCCTGATGTTCCTATTTGCTCCCACCTTGATCAGCATGTTTCACCTGACCCTGATGTTACTCTTTGCTCCCACCTTGATCAGCATGTTTCACCTGACCCTGATGTTACTCTTTGCTCCCACCTTGATCAGCATGTTTCACCTGACCCTGATGTTACTCTTTGCTCCCACCTTGATCAGCATGTTTCACCTGACCCTGGTGTTACTCTTTGCTCTCACCTTGATCAGCATGTTTCACCTGTCCCTGATGTTACTCTTTGCTCCCACCCTGATCAGCATGTTTCACCTGACCCTGGTGTTACTCCTTGCTTCCACCTTGATCAGCTTCTTTCCCCTGACCCTTATGTTACTCTTTGCTTCCACCTTGGTCAGCTTGTTTCACCTGACCCTGATATTACGCTTTGCTTCCACTTTGGTCAGCTTGTTTCACCTGACCCTGGTGTTACTCTTTGCTCCAACCTTGGTCAGTTAGTTTCACCTGACCTTGGTGTTACTTTTTGCTACTCTTTCCAGGAGAAGATATAGGAACAGGTGGGTAGCAGAAAATCCTTGACGCAAATATAACTTAAAATGAGGTCTATCATGAGTAGATATCAGAACAAAGTGAGAAACAGAGAACCCAAGCTACTTGTAGCAAGTATAATTTTTAGAAGCCACGAGGTTTATTAAGAGTAGATTCGTGAACAAATGGGAAATGGAGCTTTCATATTTTTTTCCCGGGTGATATTTGGTCCAGTTTACCTAGCTGTAAATGGGTATCTAGTTTACATCTATGAGACTACCTTTAACAGTTTATGTAAAATAAATATCTGGTATGCTTTCTCTACCTGCCATACTACCATATCATCCTTTGCTTGTTCTGCTTCATGATCTTCATCACCAACCATACTGTCCGTTGATCTCGATCCTGAATCTGTAAAACGTCTTGTCCCAATTGACGTTCACTAACTCTGCGATCCACTCACCTCCATACTAACATGTTTAATTGGCCGGTACTTTCTCTCTTTGTCTTTGTTTGCCCCTAGTAATGTCCATCGGTTCTGTTGGTGGCTCTTTTCTTTGAAAGGTATCACACTCGCCTCTCAAAAGCGATGAGTGGAAACGGTGGGCGATCGAATCCCACAAGTTTCAAGCGATTCCTGGTCTCAAGGGAAGTGCGACCAGAATGTCTGCATCTTGAATTACCTCCAGTCGTCTTGACATATGTCTTGCCACTGGTTCAATGTAGCTCGGGACCAGAGAGTGAGGATGATGACCAGCGTAGTTTCTTCCTCACTATAATCCAAATACAGCATAAGTTACATCGTCAAGACACAAACTGTTTTATGATGTTGTCCTTATCGTTTGTGATGGCCCCTAACTAAACAAGTACTTGTATGAATCCCTTACACACCAGAATGTTCAACCGTTCTCTCTCTGTCTTCCTCTGCTCCTCATTGACCCAGTTCCTGCAATGTACCACAACCCTGAACCATCACAACATCTCTCTCTCGCTCTTTCTCTCCCCCCCCCCCTCTCTCTCTCTCTGTATTCCTCTGCTCCTAATTGTCCCAGTTACTGTATTGCCCCCCCCCCCCAACCTTGCAACCTTTACAACTTCTGTCTGCGTCTTCCTCTGCTCCTAATTGTCCCAGTTACTGTATTGCCCCCCCCCCCCAACCTTGCAACCTTTACAACTTCTGTCTGCGTCTTCCTCTGCTCCTAATTGTCCCAGTTACTGTATTGCCCCCCCCCCCCAACCTTGCAACCTTTACAACTTCTGTCTGCGTCTTCCTCTGCTCCTAATTGTCCCAGTTACTGTATTGCCCCCCCCCCCCCAACCTTGCAACCTTTACAACTTCTGTCTGCGTCATCCTCTGCTCCTAATTGTCCCAGTTACTGTATTGCCCCCCCCCCCCCCCAACCTTGCAACCTTTACAACTTCTGTCTGCGTCTTCCTCTGCTCCTAATTGTCCCAGTTACTGTATTGCCCCCCCCCCCAACCTTGCAACCTTTACAACTTCTGTCTGCGTCTTCCTCTGCCTCTAATTGTTCGTGTTCCTTCAATGCCCCACAACCCTGCAATCCTAATAATATCTCGCTGTGTTTTCTTCGGCTTCTAATTGTCCCAGTTTCTACAATGCCGCACAACTTGGCAACTTCTCTCTGTGTATTTCTTTGCCTCTAATTGTTCGTGTTCCTTCAATGTTCCACAACCCTGCATCCCTTACATCGTCTCATGTTTCTGAAATGATGAATACCACCATTATTTAAATAGCTTTGGTCTAAGAAGGAAAAGGAAAATGTATAGCCTGATGAATAAATACAGCTGACCTTAGTTGCTGTTTGAACAGTCTTACCTCTTCTTGATGCAGACGTTTGAACTGTCTTACCATTTCTCTTTCTAAAAGTTTGAACTGTCTTACCACTTCTCTTTCTAGAAGTTTGAACTGTCTTACCATTTCTTGATGCTTAAGTTAAAACAGTCTTACCACTTCTTGATACAGAAGTTTGAACTGTCTTACTACTTCTCTTTCTAGAAGTTTGAACTGTCTTACTACTTCTCTTTCTAGAAGTTTGAACTGTCTTACTACTTCTCTTTCTAGAAGTTTGAACTGTCTTACTACTTCTCTTTCTAGAAGTTTGAACTGTCTTACTACTTCTCTTTCTAGAAGTTTGAACTGTCTTACTACTTCTCTTTCTAGAAGTTTGAACTGTCTTACTACTTCTCTTTCTAGAAGTTTGAACTGTCTTACTACTTCTCTTTCTAGAAGTTTGAACTGTCTTACTACTTCTCTTTCTAGAAGTTTGAACTGTCTTACTACTTCTCTTTCTAGAAGTTTGAACTAGTTTTCATGATTTGGTTGACAATTTCCATTTCTAGAAGTTTGAACTGACTTTTGCGATTTGGTTGTACATTTTCAATTTTAGAAGTTTAAATTGGTTTTTGTGAGGTGAGTTGACCAATTCCTTTTCTAAAAGTTTGAACTGGCTTTTGTCTACACACGTTTCTGGAGATTTGAACTAGTGCCTCTAGACTAAGAAACCGCCACCATAACCTTCACTTGGCCACACAATTCTAATCTCTAATATTCTGGGATGCTGCTTTGCGAAGTCGTTAGCGACACCACACGACCCAAAAGTTCATTTTTAGGTTTCAGCCAGGAGTGCCTCTATGGAAAGCATGTACATGTTTTTAATGGGTGCTGGCGTCAAATAAACTAGACCGTACGGCTCAAAACAGAGTACAACGCTCTCTGCTTCACAAAGTAAGACGAACGAAGCTAAAAATATACAAAACAACATGTTCCAGACAAAATTATTATTTTGTTCCTATGCGTGTTATAAGCTGTCATTGAGTAGGAGCCTCGCTTATATCATTTTCATACTTTGCTGATTTCATTCCTCTGGTTCTCGAAGGTTTTTAAAACTTCCGCGGCTGCCGTTCAGTCATTATTATTTTGGGTTGTCTTCTTGAGCTCTGTCCATGATACCTTCGTTGCTCTGATTCTCGAAGATTATTAAGACTTCCGCGGTTGCCTTTCATCCATTATTATTTTGTTTCGTCTTCCTGAGCTCTGTTAATGAAACTCCATCCGTCTAGATCATCTCTTATCCAGTTTTTCGCAACATGTTATTTTGTCTCTCACATATTACCTTCTATTTTGGTTCCAATCCAGCGCGTTTCTGGTTATATTGTTTGGTAATTTTCGGAGAAGGGAGTTGCTATAGCTGAAAGATAGGCGCTCGACTGTCAAGAAACGAACGAACGAAAGCACGAAACGTTGAGGGAAAGTTGAAAGCGTCCCCTGGATTTCATGAGACGTAGGACCGTGGTCTAGCGCCATTGACAACGGACAACAAATTCAGAGAATTAAAAGGTTGTGCACGTAAAAGAACGTCTGGCAGATGAACATGAAAACGATTAGGCTGTTAGATGCTATCCGTGCAAAAGTTCTAGAGGTATCAACATTTCCTACCCAATAGGGGCATTTATGAAGAACAAAAGAAGTTTCACTCCACTCCCCAACACCCGCCCCCCTTCCGCCCTATTTTTTCCCCAGTTCTTGCAAACATACAACAGACCAATCACAGGCTTGTTTGAATACCATACTTGATTGCAAATATATACAAAAAAGTACCTGTACCGCCCCATGGGTAGAAGACTTGCGACTAAATGAGAACTTTCTGATGGCTGGTCCTGACCAACTCACTCTAATCTGCGTTGGCTGTCGTATTCCTCGCCACAGACATGTGTCTGTTTGGTGCTTATGCGTTTATTTAGCACGACGTATTCGGCGAACACGTTTGTCTTTATGATTCTTTCAATTTGTATTTAAAAGCACGTCTACGTTGTTTGCAGATGATGTTCTTGTTTGTTGCTAAACGTCTGTGACACATTGTTGTTTTTTGTTGTCGCTGATGACCTCAGTTAACTCTTGATGGCGTTGTTTTTGTTTTAACTAAACTTAACTTCTTTATACTGGCTTAGAAGTATCTGCAGAGTCTGTATACAAGTAGTTTCATTTAGCAAGTTGCATAGCAACTCATATCCCAAGACGAACTTGAGAAGGTGAACCGGTGTCCTCCTGGCTGTAGTGCAATGTGGGACTCCAAAGTAATAACGGCATTATGGAGTTTATAGGATCGATCCCCACATCGTGGAACATCCTATTTCCAAGAACTCGACGGAGGACTTAAGTTAAAGTTTTTATCAGTATGTTTTACCGAACGCTGATTACTCTTCGCTTCCTCCGTGATTCTCTTATATATTTAAATTCAACAATAATATCAACAAACGGGTAGACGTAAGCTATTGTCTTCAGCGCCGAATTTCCTGACCAATAGTGGTCTTCGTGAACGCCAAATGGAGGCTGACTTTCCATCACAAAGAAAACACAACAGGCCAACAATATCTTTGTCTGTACGCTCGATGACAGACATATATAAAAAGCGCGTTCATACCACATGGAAAGAAAATGAGTGACTAAGAGAAGAGAAAAAGAAGAGACAAAACCAATTGATACGATACATTAACAAATGTCATCTTTTTAAAGATTCTTGACATTTATTCTGTAAAACGACAAAAAGCAGTCAAGAGTGATTGATCTGTTAATTGATTTGGCCATGTATTACTTCATAATGTTTTTAAATCACACAGGAGAACGAGAGACGGGATCAACTGCAGGATTATTTCATTCAGTACAACTTTCACGCTCACTGTCTTGTATGGAGATTCTTAAGACTTTTATCTAGCACCACAATTAGCACGTACTTTCCTTGTCTGCTGATTTCTTTGCCCGTGACTCATTTCCAAATGTTTTACTCTACACAGGAGAAGGAGAGACATGACCAACTGACAGCACTTCTCAACCAATACAGTTTACATGGTCTACCTTCTTGTGTGGAAAGGTTTGATGACAGCATACTAGAACTAGAAACCTCATGGAAGGCGATTATCAGCGATCATGAGGTAAGGTTTGTCTTCTGATGAGTTAATCCTTCTTCTTCTTCTTCTTCTTCTTCTTCTTGTTCTTCTTCTTCTTCTTCTTTTTCTTCTTCTTTTTCTTCTTCTTCTTCTTTTTCTTCTTCTTTTTCTTTTTCTTCTTCTTCATTCTCAATTTCCCGATACCAAACCCTGAAAAGGACTTTGCAAGTAGCAGGATGTAGTCCAGAGAACGGAATGCGTTGTATCGTAGTTTACAGCTGGACTGCGGTATTTGGACCTTTCAGTCAGACACAACCTACTTCAGCAGGCATTTTTGAGTACCGGGTTAGCCTTCCTTCTTCGATCCCTTCTCCTTAGCCAGTCTGCTCTGATGCATTATGTTATCCAGGATCACCGCGTGAAGGTGTGCAAGGGTCTTGGCAGCTCTGGTTCGTTGGCCCTGACGCTGGCAAGCTATGGCTAGCTGACCGCTGCAACTCAAGCGCAGCTCTGCATCTTGATCCCCTGTGTTAATCCACTTTTCTATATCTGTTTTCATACAACAAACCTACCAGTTGACCTGGCTATTTCTTAGCCTCTATCATTTCGCCTATGCATACGGCTACACGTGTGCATGACTGCTGATCTTCTCTTTTTTGTCCTCCAGCTGGAGTATATGGTCCTCACTACAGTTGACCTCCTTAAGGAAGTCAGCACCACAGCTCCTATTGTGCTTTGAGAGTTTGGCCTCTGCAGCAATCGATCTAAAACGACAAGGTCGCATGTACACATGTACACATGGCTACTTTTAGGGAGAGATACATTGTAAGGTAGTCCCACAATACGCACTGCTGTGAGTGATCAAGTGTTGGATGACTGTGTACTAGAACTCTGCTATTTATAAATGTGGCAACAAGTTCCCTTTCTAGCTGCCGCCCTCCCGTAGCAGTAAACAAGGTACCAAGTCACATCTAGGACAACTGGAGTGTGTCGACATGAGATGAAACTCGGTACCTTTGCCTTAAGAAGTGAGCGCTCTACCCCTCTACTACCCAGACGCTAACTAACAGGAAGCTTGTAACAGAAAGGTGTGTGTTATCTGCCACTAGACGTTCCTGAGCCATGTGTTTGAAATTCTAGGCCTACTTAGTTTTAGTTACCTTTTACAACATGCATGGGGGCGCAATGGATATTCTGTCTGTCTAAGTAGAGGGCTGTGAATTCTTCACAGTTAAATTCAGGTGCCATCTTCATATAAAAGGTCAGCTGAAATAGATCTCCAATGTACTTCTCTTGCTTTGCTTGTACAATCTGACGCTTTTTCTGCCCATATTTTGATGTTGTCGTCCTCCTTCTGACGCTGTTTACCTCTGGCCTGGGACGATGAGGCTAACGTCTGGTCAGGCAAAACATGCTGATCAAACAATGTTATCCAGGGTCAGGAGAAATATACTGGCCATGAACCTGACTTGACCTTCTCGTTGGTCGTCCTAGAAATGGCCGTTGACGAAGACAACAGTCTGGCTAACAAAGTGAGGTTTAACGTGATCTCCGTAGTAGTGAACGACAGGCAGATGAAACCAAGCATAGCACAACCGCCTGGAGGACCCCGGTTCACCTTGATCAGCACGCGCGGGATGTGAGGAAAGCTACAACAATCCGCCACTTAACGTCCTTTTTAGGGCGCACAAAAGAGTAAACCTACTTATTGTGGCCATTCAACAACAATAACAGCAACCACTGGCACGTTTGGCTTCTACTTTTTCTTCCGGTTTCCAAATTGTGTTTTTCATCTTGCTGGTGTGTCATTTGATGTGACCAAAATATCTTAACTGTCGTACTCCGATTTCATTTATCAATTCTCTTAGGAGGAAGGACAGAGAGAGAAGAATGTTGTGAGAGAGAGAACGGGAGATGGAAGGAGGCGAAAGAAGGGAGAATTGTGTTTTAGGAGAGAGCAAGAGAGACGGCTGCAGGACGATTGAGAGAAATGATGTTATAGAAGTGAAATCGAAGAGAAGAAGGAGTGGGCATGGGATAAGAGATTGCAGCAAGGAAGGGAAGCAAGAGAAAGAAGAGCAAGAGAAAGAAGAGCAAGAGAAAGAAGAGCAAGAGAAAGAAGAGCAAGAGAAAGAAGAGCAAGAGAAAGAAGAGCAAGAGAAAGAAGAGCAAGAGAGGGATAGTGGATTAAGAAAAATAAAGAAGATGAGGTGACGACGAAAGGTTAGTATGTCATTGTTGATTATTTATTCTCATGACAGAACATGACGAAGAAGCAGCAAGAACACCAGGAGGCTGTTTGGGAACTGCTTCAGACAGAAGTATCTTATATCAAGCAGATACGGGTTATCATCGACGTGAGTACATACGATCCAACTAATGGCATCTCAGAAATATTTACTTAACTTAGGGAAGTGGACTTACAGGTAGTAATAGGATTGCCTGTCATGTTAAACGGCCAATCAGAAAGTAGTTTTAAGTAACTTTCGCTGAGTTCATCGAAAGGCCATGCACGATTAGTCGGCATGTACAAAGACTGACTGTCGACTTGTCAAGCCATCGAATAGTTAACATAGACAACAAATCAGACACTAGCAGACCCAAGCACACTATTTGTCGAACTGCACAGTATGACAGAAACAAAAGCAGTTTAACAATTTAAAATTCTCCCTCTTCGCTCACCACTGCACTACCTCACATCTCCATTGTACCTATTTCCCCACCCTCTAACTCGTTCATCTCTTCCCTCTCCCCTCTTTGCACATTTTTGATCCATCAAAATCATTCCACAATTTTCTCGGCCAGCACCTCTTCCGTGTGCCATTTTTGATCCCCTTATAATGGCATTACGTGATTGGATCAGCCAATGAAATATCCCCCGCAAACGTTGGAAATACAAACTGACACACATTTGAGAAATAATTAGATAGGTTGCAGTGGTCCTCGTTGCGGGGCATTTTAGTGGGACTACATGTAGAGTGATTTTTCTGTTTCCGGAAAAGATAGGCTGGAGCAGGTGAAAGGTAGAGGGGAGCAGGGGAAACCGGTGATAGTAAGGATTGATGCTCACATGGTGGCAGAAGTGGTTGAAAATAGTGTGACTATTTGCAAAAAGCAATCGTCTGTCAATCCCAGACCCCTTCTGTGGGGAAAAGAATAGTAATCGTCAGTGTTCACCGTGTCGACAACGGACCACTTCTGTAGAGGAGAGAATACTAATCTTCCGTGGAATAAAGAGAAGGAGTTTGGCACCGCTGCGAATGGTCGTAAAATGCGAATGAAGAGAGTTCCTTCAGGGACTAGCAACCTCATAACGTAAAATAAACTGCTACAGAAAGCACCCCTGCAGGAGCATGACAAGTCCTCCCACATACTTCCCGAAGAAGGCCAAATATAATGGAGACCCTACGCTCAGGCAGGATCCAATCAAACACAAGATGATAATGCTAACGTTTTCTGTCGCGGACTGGAGGTTTTTTATTGGGTATTTTATAATAGCTTGAGAAAGTATACATAATGTAGTCTATAAGGGAGGTGTGGGGTAAGGCCATATCAGAAAGTAGCATAAGGAAATCAGCAATACATCTCTCACTAAACATTTTTACTATTCATTATGTTTTTTCTGCTTTTTCATCTTGTCTCCATTTCGCTCCTTACAAAGTATAGGCACACCATTGTAGTTGGAGTCTTACAAAAGGTTATGACAAAGAACGTTTTGTGCTCTTGTGGATGAGGTCATTTATTTTACATGGTAGGCTGTTACTCCCATTAAATGTGACCATTATTGTTCCAGAAGGTTGCAAAGCAACCTGATCTTTGTTCTCATGTATACTGACGGATTAGTTACTGCTACTTCTGTTCAAAATAATTTACTTTAATTGTTCTTCCGTGATAGACCGTCTATAGCATAACGATAAGGCTCTAGGTTCTCAAGAAACAAAGCAGCAACCTATGGCACAACGAAATTCTCAAGCTGCAAGCAACTCCTGACATAACAAAACTCACTAATCGCAAGCGATCCATAACACAACGCAGCTCACAAGTTGCGAGAGATCCATAGCACAACAAAACTCACTAATTGCAAGCGATCCACAACACAACGCAGCTCACAAGTTACAAGCGAGCCTTGGTCCACAATTCTATAAATAATTAAATTTCGACATACCCAATAAACACATTAATTTATCCAGTCATAAAAATTGTAGGAAGTAAAATTGTAAAAAGAATAACTACCGCGCGGATAACCTTCAACTACCCGATAGTAGGTATACACACCTGACTGTAGGAATACCAGGATGTCAAGGAAACACTCTTCTGGTTTCTATTACGAAGCGCCCTCTGGAGATGTCCTTGGGTAACTGGTTGGTTTTGTTTTGCTCGGGTCGCTGACTAACTTGGTTTGGCTTAGGTAACTGACTGACTCAGGTAACTGACTAGATTGGTTTGAATCAGGTAACTGGCTGACTCAAATAACTGAATAGATTGGATTGGCTTAGGTAATTAACTAGATTGGTTTGGCTTATGTAACTGGCTAACTCAAGTAACTGACTAGATTGGTTTGAATCAGGTAACTGGCTGACTCAGGTAACTGAATAGATTGGATTGGCTTAGGTAATTAACTAGATTGGTTTGGCTTAGGTAACTGGATAACTCAAGTAACTGACTAGATTGGTTTGGCTTAGGTAACTGACATCATTGGTTTGGCTCAGGTAACTGGCTGACTCAGGTAACTGAATAGATTGGTTTGGCTTAGGTAACTGGCTAACTCAAGTAACTGACTAGATTGGTTTGGCTTAGGTAACTGGCTAACTCAAGTAACTGACTAGATTGGTTTGGCTTAGGTAACTGACATCATTGGTTTGGCTCAGGTAACTGGCTGACTCAGGTAACTGAATAGATTGGATTGGCTTAGGTAATTAACTAGATTGGATTGGCTCAGGTAATTGACTAGATTGGTTTGGCTCAGGTAACTGGCTGGCTCAGGTAACTGACTAGATTGGTTTGGCTTAGGTAACTGGCTAACTCAAGTAACTGACTAGATTGGTTTGAATCAGGTAACTGACTGGCTCAGGGAACAAACTAGCTTGGTTAGACTCGAGAGACTAATTGACTTGGTTTGGCCAAATGTACACTTCTCAGTGTACATGAGGCACTATGCTTCTTATTGATTTCTATTATGGACAACCTTCTTTAGCTCCATCTATGCGACAAGAAATTTATAAGACTTGAACAGATGTCAATCTTCAAACAGCGAAGAGACCACTATAAACTGAGACGTGACCTGTTAAACATATGTTAAATAAGACACACAGAAATGTTACATAGCATATCTTAACCACCATTTGTGTAAATTTTCCTTGACAGGTCTTTCACAATTGTCTCATCAACGTCCAGCAGGAGTCGTACCTTAACGAGGTGAGTAATTGATCAAGTAGTATACATTTTATAACTTAATATACACACGTGGCGAAGTGGTTAAGCCGTCGCCTCGTGATCAAGTGGTGTTAGTTCGACTCCGGACTCCGCCGTCTTTTTCACGGGTGCTTGATGTGGAGTCACCTGCATCTCTTAGTCGCCCGCTAGTCGTCTTGTCCTTGACTTGCCACTGGGGTCGGGCGGCACGAGACGAGAGAGCAAGGATAACAATTATCGCCGTTAATCCTTACTAAAAATAGCGGTAGCAAAATTATTTATGCCATCATCGTGTACGATGGACGGCAGCCTTTCCCTTTCCCTATACACACGCTGGCAACGAAAAAGGTACATTGCTACTGAGGTTCAGGTTTTTTACCATCTTCATAAAATGGTGTATGGAAATTAAAAACAGAAAAATATTCAGTTATTGACATAAAATGGAATTCATCTTAGAAAACATTGCTGAACCATTAATGAACAAGAAGTACAATGAAGTTAATTACACTTCATACATTACGGCAATGTTGGTCAGAGAGCCGCCTTTAACCTTTTATAACACATTTTCCCCAACGACAGCATCTTATATGGAGACTATATGTACCTATCTTGCATGTCCCTGTTCTCCTTGTGGATCAAGTACCAATTCATGAGCGGAAAGAAACTGTCACTGCTATTTGTGCATGTCATAATTCATAATTAAACAGAGTTGGGCATGGGCTAATATCATCATCATTTTTTTAAGTTGCAACAGAAACTACCACAAAAGTGCACTCAATGTTAGGAGATCACCTGTAGTGGTGCTTCTATGCTCCACCTAGAAGGAGAAATTACAATATTGCAAGAAGAAATTTAACCAAATCAGCCTTGAATTTTATAGGTCCAACCCGCTTTCAGCTGATATTTCATTGCAACATTTGCTTATAATTTCAGAATGATGTTCTCTGACAAACTTATAACCTGACATCATTATGTAAATACTAAACCATCAGCTTGGCAATATATACTGATAACCCGTTTATTTAAACCAACTCTATGCCACCATTGTCAAACGTGGTACCTTATTCAAGTCACATGAGATGAAAATTACATTGTTATAAATATCTAAAAGAAAAGTCATTGGTCTCACCAGAAACTTACATTGTTAGAAATGCCTAACAAAAGTCATTGGTCTCACCAGAAACTTACATTGTTAGAAATGCCTAACAAAAGTCATTGGTCTCACCAGAAACTTACATTGTTAGAAATGCCTAACAAAAGTCATTGGTCTCACCAGAAACTTACATTGTTAGAAATGCCTAACAAAAGTCATTGGTCTCACCAGAAACTTACATTGTTAGAAATGCCTAACAAAAGTCATTGGTCTCTCAAGAAAATTGCATTCCGTGAAATGTATAAGAAAAGTCATTGATCTCACCAGAAAATTACATTGTTAAAAATTTCTAAGAAAAGTCATTGGTCTTGACAAAAATATTTAAAAATTCAAACAAATTATATTAGATATAATAACTACCTAATGTGCTCAATACATTTCAAGACAGAAGACAAGATAATTCGGTCATCTCATTTGAATACAATCTGATTACAATCCTACCAAATACCACTGTGCGCTTACACCACAAGAAGATATGAACATAAGGATCGAGGAAGGTTTCGAGATGGATAAAAGACATTACAAGCATCACGCAACAACACCGACATACAACGTCTGATGCAACATACTTCCTGCAACAAAGGCAGCATAAGATTATCGCTATACTTACCACCACAAGTGGTCGATAATCGAAGTAAGTAAATAAGTAAAAACAAAAATAGGGCAATGATTATGTAGGTAAGTACGCAAGTTAGTCAATAAGTACATAAGTTCACTCCTCTATTTCACTTCAGATTCATACTGAACGTCTGTTCAGCAACATAGACGAAGTATTTGAATGCAACTGCATGTTTTGGGAGCGATACCTGCTTCCTATCCTCCAGCACAGCAGAGAGAGCAAGAAACCGTTGGACCCCTTGTTATCTAAAGAAGGATTTGTTGATCACGTAAGAATGATATAATTTGTTTTGTTTCTCTAATCATGTTTCACAGACACTGACATTTATTTTTTTCAATTTTTGCAGTTCCAAGCACTGAAATTTGATCATTCCAAATATAGCGGGGCAGTACATTGAAATGTGCTGTTGCTAATCAGGATGTATCAAACGATGACATTTGTTGTTTCCAATCGGGATGTACCAAACACCGAAAATTGTTGTTCTGTGTCTCATAATCTTGCTGTACCATTCACTGAAAATCCCTCTCCTTAAACACTGAAAATAGCTGTTTCAAACCGCTTAATCCTGCTGTAACTGCCACTGAAAATCCCTCTTTTCCTAACACCAAAAATTGCTGCTTCGGACCGCATAATTTTGCTGTACCAAACACTGACAATTTAAATTCGAAGTCTTCAAAGATCAATGCATGAGACTGATAATTTGATAATTTCTTTGCTTCAAACACTGAAAACTGCTGTTCCATCTTTCCAAATCTGACTGTACCAAACACTGAAAACTGCTGTTCCATCTTTCCAAATCTGACTGTACCAAACACTGAAAACTGCTGTTCCATCTTTCCAAATCTGACTGTACCAAACACTGAAAACTGCTGTTCCATCTTTCCAAATCTGACTGTACCAAACACTGAAAACTGCTGTTCCATCTTTCCAAATCTGACTGTACCAAACACTGAAAACTGCTGTTCCATCTTTCCAAATCTGACTGTACCAAACACTGAAAACTGCTGTTCCATCTTTTCAAATCTGACTGTACCAAACACTGAAAACTGCTGTTCCATCTTTCCAAATCTGACTGTACCAAACACTGAAAACTGCTGTTCCATCTTTCCAAATCTGACTGTACCAAACACTGAAAACTGCTGTTCCATCTTTTCAAATCTGACTGCCAATGGCTGAAAATTGATGTTCCTTCTTTCCAAATCTGACTGTACCAAACACTGAAAACTGCTGTTCCATCTTTCCAAATCTGACTGTACCAAACACTGAAAACTGCTGTTCCATCTTTCCAAATCTGACTGTACCAAACACTGAAAACTGCTGTTCCATCTTTCTAAATCTGACTGTACTAAACACGCAAAACTGCTGTTCCATCTTTCTAAATCTGACTGTACCAAACACTGAAAACTGCTGTTCCATCTTTCTAAATCTTACTGTGCCAATCTCTGAAAATTGATGTTCCTTGTCTCCAAATCTGACTACCAATCGCAACGGTACGGATATATATTATATTTGGTCGCAAATCTTATCTTATCGCTATGAGAGCCCGCTTCTCAACCATTTTGCCAGCATTATACTCTACTGGATTTAATCCTACAAAAGGTCGACTTTTATCTGGTACAACATCTTCTATACACCTCTTGTGTTAGTGCAGATGATGGTAAGGACTTAGATCATGTTTAATCACAAACCAATCTTTTTTACTACAAGAGGCAAGTGCTGAGAATTCTTCACCTTCTCTAGGCTCAACAGGAAAAGAGTCACTTCAAATATTCATCATTTTATAGTGTGAACATAATCGGAGCTGCGGCATAGCTGAAGGTCAATAGTCGATAAAAAACATAAATTTGTGGTTCAAAAACAAAACGAATCTCACGTTATGACCACAAGGTCATCGTCATGCATAAAGAACAAATGAAAACACACAATGCGATTTGAAACAGCAGCCGATTCAAAGTTAAGAACATAAATAATGTTGGCTCAGTTACCGCATCAATGGGGGAAGCGTGGCCCATTTAACAATCGCAACGTACCCGGTTCGAATCACGCTTGTGTCCAGTTTGGCAGACACGGGTTATTTTTCTAGATGCGATCACTCCTCCACGTACAGAAAGTAATGATAACCTACCGTCCTGCATACTTGCCTAGACACTTCAAACAGCCAAACAGGTTGGCGGTTATAAGAAGCGACGTTCTACAGGACATGCTTCTTAAATTAAACGGCATCGTTAATGGCTACTACTTCAAGTCATATGTTATCTGTTGTCATGTCCGTTCTAATAGATTCTCTTGTTTTCCTTTAGTTATTTTGATGTGTTCTTTGTTCCCGACGAATCACTTGTGGCCGCAACGTGGGGTTAGTTTTGTTTATGTTCCCGTGCGATAACTGAGCCATACTTGTTCATGTCTCTATCGGTAATGTACAACCTCTTTCACGGCTAAGTAAGCCACGAGAAGGAAACATCTCGCAAATTTACTACTAATAGCCAAATGTAAGTCCAAAAGGCAAATCAATGAATACACGGTATGGCACCTTCTAATGGCCGGCATGATGGAATTTACAGAACAGAATTATAGCTTCATTCTACCTAACAGCGGGCACTTATCTGCCTGATTGAAAACCAGAATTGACAGTGTATGGGGATGTAGGTAGAGGTGGTACCTCCCATGAGAAGAACGTGTCGTGCGTCCGCTGGACGTGGTTGGCCTAAATCTGGCTCCCAATCTATCACCCAGGTCTCACCGGTGACTTCAAGTAGCTATAGTATCCGTAGCAGAACACGCTCGAGAAACTGATTCGATTGGCAGGCTAAACTAGACGAGAGTAGTCCGGAGCTCTCAACCATCGGTGAGCTAGGACGTGTCTACATATCACGTAAAGACAGGACTATACGGATGAAACTATTAGCTGCTTCAACATATAGGAAGCTACACGTCAGGGAACGCAAAGAGTGTGGCCGGACACAAGAACACCATTATCTATTGCATCATGTCATATCATCAGCCATCTTGACTTTGTCTTGCTGCTGAACTCATGGGAGAACCAGAGAAAGAGGTTGAAAATCAGCGCAACTCTTCCCACTAAAATCCATGTACAGTCACAGCCTCAGAACCACCAGGCTGCTGACACTAGCTTGTATCAAGGTCAGACGTTGACTTGTTCTGTAAAATAAAAACATAATCTCATAGTGTGCTGAGACTGTTAGGGCATGTCACCTTTATTGTCCAGTCTTATAAATCTCCACAGCGAATCCTTAAATTGGAACATCTCTATAATGCAAGTGTGTGTGTATATGTACTTTCACATTTCAGTTCCCGGTCTTGTTCCAAGTATATTTCAAGTACCTCAAAGAACACAAGTCATGCCTGGACTATACCAAAGCATGCATGGACAACAGTGATCTGTTCAAGATATTAATTCAGGTGAGGTCTGTGTATTCCTGTAGGTTCACTCCCACATAGTCTCTATTGTCCGGAACGCGTCATTTGTTGATTGTTTTGTAATGTATGACTTCATTATTTGGTTATGTATGACTTAATTATTTGGTTTTGTATGGCTATTAAAATGAACTGAGAGCTAACATGTCTTAACCAAAACTGTCTGCACTTAGCACCATCTGCATAGAAAACGATTAGCTGTGTAGCATATCATTTGAAGATAATATTTCTATTTTTTTTTGTGGCTGGAATGAAGAAAGAAAATCGTTTAATTTGTTGATCTATCTCATAGAATTTTTCTGATTTGCAAACAAGTCCAATATTACTTATATCAGTAAAAGTGGTCCTGATTACTGTTTTTGACATTTTATATATACAGTAATGTATGTTAAAACTACTTTGGAAATTACAATTAAGTATTGTTTCCTAAAGATATTCGTTATTATATTCTATGCTAGAGATCAAAGCAACCAAATTATAAATATGTCATCAGTAAATGCTTTTTTTTTTATGTATTGTTTCCGTTTAAAGCGTTGCCGTTAAATCATTAAAATCATATTTACTTTCAAGTTTTGTGAGACCTTCTGCTACCATAGCATTTTTAAGAGCCTCCAATCTTTATTTAGCGTACTGGCTCCCTAAGTAAAAATCTTGTTTGCTTCACTCAATTTCGTAACTGGTATACCGTATTTCACACCTTATTAGCATATCCAGGTATGGCTGCTACCTTCAACTGCTCATTTCCCATCGTTGATTGTTTTTTGTTGTGATTTGTTAGTTGTTCTTTGTCCCTGACGAAGACCTTATGGTCATAACATACGTATCGTTTTTGTTTTTGTCCTGATCCATTACTTACAAATTTTCTTATCGACAAAATGTAGATATGGCACTAGTCCTGTGGGGTCTAATCTAGTTTGTATTTTATTGACATGCTTCTTGGTGAGAGTGTAGCCTTTTCATCTTCACTTTTTTCTGATTGATTCACCGTTTCACTTTAAATGAAGCATAAGAGCACCACTACAATTCACAGATTTACAGGAAGCTTGTTTTTTATTGTTTGTAGGGGCGGTTTTCCAATACAAGTCCATGGAAATCACCGGAGTGGCATTTGTTGACCAAAGGGCCGCGTACAACACAGTAAATCAGAAAAGGCTAACGAACAAGATATACCTAGTAACAAGAGACGGGGCTCCTACCACAGTAGCTAAATGTCTGAGACAATATAGACATTCCTACGTAGGACTAGAACATACAAAAAAGCAGATGAGACACACAAAAAAGCAGATGAGACACCCAAAAAATGGTCTTCCTCGAGGTAGTGTACTGACACCATTGTTATTCAATATCTACACCAATGACCAACCGACAAATACAGGGACGAGGCGGTTCTAATATGCCGACGACACTGCAGTCTGTGCACAAGGAGCAACCTTCCGGGCAGTTGAACACAAGCTAGCCAACGTCCTTAAAGAACCAGAAAGGTACACCATGAAAATCACCTTTGATCAAACCCAAACAAAAGGTAAACATATGTCTGCCATCTGAGATCCAGAGAGTGTGAAAGGAAAATAAAGATCATATGACAAGGACACTAGCTGGAACACTGCACGGTCCCCATATAATTGGATGCCAAACAAGATAACACACTGTCATTCAAATCACATTGTCAAGCAACCAAAAAGAAAGTATGTGCGAGGAATAGCATCATCCGCAGAATTGCGGACAGAAGATGGGGAGCACGTGCATCTATCCTCTGGACATCTGCACGTGTCCTGGTTTTCCGCTGTGGAGACCGCGACACCAGTATTGGAAACGTCCACACACTCCAAGGATGGTCATGCTCCAAGCGTGTCGATACTGCCATCAATGAGACAACCCAGATAGTGAATGTCTGTGTAAAACCGACACATATTTAACAAATATACCCCCAATTGGTATAGCACTGGGATCAGAAGAAACGTTGAACAAGGGATCGAGAGAGACAAACATACCAACAATCCAAGACAGATCAACAATCCAAGACAGATCAACAATCCGAGACAGATCAACAATCCGAGACAGACCAACAATCCAAGATACCTAATACACGGATAACACTTGCAGAAAATAAGACTTACTTCTAGACAGAGAGTCCTAGAAGAAACAGCTTCGCCATGGAAAACGCATCATCGAGAAATGGCTCGACTAACAACAGACCCCATGGATAAAGCTGCAGGAGATGGCTGCACCAGAATCACACCTACCATATCAAATATTAAGAACCTCAAATAGACTTCAGTCTGGGGGAAATCGATGCATAAGAAACCTGATGAGATGGGGATTACAGCGACGACGATACTTGCCAGTGATGTGCTGGGCAGGACCAAGAACATCTCATGATATGCCCAAACCTACCACATCCATCCATGTACGATGGAAGCCCTGCTCAAGGGAAACGACACGTTGAACAGGATGGTTGAACACTGACATCTACTCTATGACAAGGTGTAGCGCAGTAAATTTATTTCTCTCAACGTACCCAGGGACGATGAGGCTAACGTATGGTCAGGCAAAACACACTGATCAGAGAATGATAGCCAGAGTCAAGAGAAATATACTGACCAAGACCCTCACCTGACCTCCTCGGTCGTCCTGGAAACAGGATGTTGTCGAGGACAACAGTGTGGCTAACAATGTGAGGTTCGACGTAATCTCCGTAGTAGTGAGCGACATGCAGATGAGGACAAGCATAGCACAACCGCCTTGGGGATCCTGGTCCATCTTCAACAGCACTCTCGGGATGTGAGGAAAGCTATCGCAACACGTCACTTAACGTCCTTTTCAGGGGGCACATAAGAGTAACCTACTCATTGTGGGCATTCGAAACAACAACCGTATAACAGAAAGTACAATGGACAAGGGAAGTAAGTAACAGCAACGGTTTTGCACGTTGAGGCTACTAACTCCATGCAAATCCCTTTTTAGCCGCCATTTATGCCATATTATTTTCGGGGATGGCGTGGGCTAGTGGTTAAGTGGCACGGCTCACAACCCGAAGGTGCTGGGTTCGATCCCTATCACAGCACCGGCCGTTACCTCGGGGAAGCAAACCCTTAGAAAATGCAGGAGAAAGTAGATCCTTACATAAAATGCATGCTGAAGTCGGATGCACTGGGCGTACTGGCGTAAAATAAAAACCACAGTGCAACGCACACCGTCTTGGGGATTAGAGAAATAAGGCGAACGCAAAAACAAAAAAATATATATATTATTTTCAACCTCGGTACCATTCTGAGACATATAATTAATTGGAGTTGATTTTACATCAGTGTTGAACAGTTTAACAAGCTGTTAATCATAGACTGTCAACGGTGTTAAATCTCTAGTAATTCTAATCATTAAAACTCAAATCTCAGAGGTTAATCATAGACTGTCAACGGTGTCAAATCTCTAGTAATTCTAATCATTAAAACTCAAATGGCAGAGGTAAATCATTGTACCTGATTTGCATTTCATATAATATTTAGTTTACATTTAGTGGGTGGGTTATATTAAATCAATCATCACACTTCATCTCCCATCGGTGTATAGGTCTTCAACAAATTCACGCCAAGTAATGTGCCATTATTTTTAACTCAGACAATGTGTTTCCTGTTTCCTTTGTGTTTCCCGTGTGTGTGTCGTGTCTACTTCTACGTTTCTTGCAATGAAGATTCCAAAAACAGAGACGTGTCTCGTACTGTTTTCATCTGGTTACAGTAATGTGCCTCCTACCTACATCCATAATGCCTCAGTTTCGTCGGCTACATTATTATGTGTAAATATTTTTTTATAACTGCGTGTAATTTGTTTCAATTTTTGAAATCCATCAACATTTTTTATTTCTATTCATTTGTAAAATACTTTGCAAATAAGCGAAATATGTGTTTATGTACTAATAAATACAAAATATGCCA
This sequence comes from Ariolimax columbianus, assembly GCA_036924085.1. Lineage (NCBI taxonomy): Eukaryota > Metazoa > Mollusca > Gastropoda > Stylommatophora > Arionidae > Ariolimax > Ariolimax columbianus. The sequence continues at coordinate 82,540,414 of JAVGWX010000005.1, forward strand.
GGTAAACGACTTCCAATAAGTTTTTGTTTGGTGATTTGAATAATGTAATGTGATCACTGGGACGCCTCAAAACAAAATTCAAGGACAACCTGTATGAGTCACTTAGGTGTTGAAAAATGGACATTATCCCCTAATAAAACCTAGCTTACAATCGTTCGGCAAGGGAAGGTGCGCTTAAGACGGACGTGTCAGTCAGCTTGGGCCTCCCTTTGCGAGCAAGTCGTGATAGACGCGGGATTAGAGGAAGTTTCGAGTAGTGTGAATACCAGTGTCTGCTGCAGTCGTGCGATAGGACTTTAGACAAACTTTGCATTGGCTTGACTAGTCACAAGCACGTCCACATTCTCAAGTTTGTAGTGCACCGGGTTCGAATCCCGCTCTGTTAAGTTTGACAGACAAGGAGTTTTTCTCTCTATGCGATCGCTCCTCCGTGTACGGAAAGTAACCTGCCAAGAAACTTGTAACAGCCAAATAGGTTGGATGTTATAAGGAGCAATGTTCTGCGAGGGCGATGCTATGTACATTCATACTTAGTGTGCCACGTGATGATGTTGGCGGTTCTCATCGGCGACGATAGGCAATTATTGTTATTTGAAAACAATACCAGATATTTAATACTATATGCATATTATTTGATGTACACCTTTTGAGTCATTCACAATTGGAAAGAGGAGAATAATATTTTGAGATTTGGTTTAAGCACGCATGTGCAACGTACGGCTCGGGTGCCGCGTTTGACCCATGCCCAGATTGTTTCCGGCCAATGCTCAGATTGTTTCCGGTCCGCGAGATGTTGAGTGGAAGAAGCTAAACGGGATATTAACCGATGGGGCCCCAGCAATCTGAGGTCAAACCTGGATGCTGTTTCTTAACATCTGCACAGATTGGAAAACAAAATCTGGCTTGTAAAATGGCATTTCTTGTTGACGTTACAACCACATCTTAATGATATCATCTTAATGAAATCAGTGCTAAGTTACAAACTCAAAGACAGTTTCTTTGGGAGTTGAATGGACACTCCTTCTTTTCGCTTATGTCCTGCGTGTGCCTTTCATTGTCAGGTTGTAATAACTTAACTTAACGTCTTTATACTGGTTTAGAAGACCCTGCAGAGTCTGTATACAACCAGTTACATTTACATCACCTTGCTCTAAAAGCTATACGCATCCAGTTTATTCTTAAATGCATTAACTGTCCCTGCCTCCACTACCTCCCCTGGCAATGCATTCCAAGCAGACACCACTCTCTGACTAACAAAATATTTCCTAATATCTAACCTGGACCTCTCTTTAGTCAGCTTGTAGCTATGCCCTCGTGTTATTGTAGGTGGCTGTATTTTAAAAAACTTGTTATAGTCTAATTTATCGACACATTAATGGACACATTAAGTCATTTCAGACTCAGGGAAAGACAACCAACGATAGACTTATCAGTTACCCACACTTGCTTACCACAATACTTCATTTGATTGAGATTCATTTGCGAACAAGATGAAGTCTTTGAATGGAAAATTCAAAACCAGGTTTCGTGATTCTCGAGCACATAAAGAGTATTTTTTAATCCATTTGTGTCCATTCCACGTTGATGGAGAACACGATCCACCTTTCTTGCAAATGGATCTAATTGATAGGAAAGCTTAATTTGTATTTTATATTTGTTTATTTTCATTTAGTGGGCAGAATCACAGAAACAATGCAACCGTCTCCGATTGACGGACATCCTGGTCCAACCAATGCCCAGGCTGCTACGGTATTCCCTGCTGCTAATAGCCATTCTCAAGAACACAGAAATCGACCAGGATAGGATAGATCTTCAAACAATGGTTAGTATCTGTGTCTGCATCTATAAGAATTGGTCCTTCCGGGTGGCGCAACATGGCTGCTGATCCGATCCACTACTGAATCGTGTGTGTTTTTCTGTAATCTTTGGGTCTACAATTGCTGTTACAGATTCCTCATGGTTAACGCGTTTTATGTGCGTTTTTCTAATTAGACGTACCCGTCAAAGCGCCGAGATTTATTTCAATCGACATATTATAGGATAAAGTCGAACACAGAACACACAAGAGTGATTAAAAGCAATCGGCCAAGATGAAAACGAGGCCGGAAAAGAAATACAGAAAGGCATAACCTTCTGAGTGAACCTTTGACGTGATGCTTGAGTACACAGGGAGACCGTAGAACAATTCATAATGTCGAGGGACACGTTGCCTGGAGATGGATGGGCTCCGACAGCTGCAAAACGACCCAAGACACACCGATATTGCAGAAAGCATTTAGAAAAATCAGAAATGCGCCAGCCGTCTCAATCTACAATAATGACAATCATACCACTGCGGTTAACTCTCAGTCTAGTAGATAAGCCCAAAACATGATATTTCATTGCATAGCATCGATCCATCTGTGAATCTTGCGGCACTACAATCCGGAACAATCATAGTATAAGTGAGTAAAAGCTGAATGATCCGCCAGGGTCTTTGTGTATGACAAGGACAAGAATAGCATCACTGCCCCACAGAGAGCATGTCGTAAGATGCGACTAACTGTGTGACATAACATAACACCGGTTAAGTGTGGTGTCTAATTTGCTCTAGTCTCTGAGTCTATTAAGATGGACTCGCACATCGGTTAACCACCCCCCGCAGCACTTGTCCCAACGTAGCGGAGTAATAAGCTGCTCGAGCCTAGGCCGCTAAGCAGGAAATCCTCCTCCCGGCTATTCCAGCTCATACCAGAGCTGGGACCTGCACATGGGCATCTGCCACTGTAGAAGTACAGGTCGAGTAAGAACTAAGAACAATCAAAGTGACACACGTGGGGTTTTTCTAATCGCAAAGTAATTATTCAGCTTTTACTGACGTACCTCATCCACAAAATAACACATAACACGTCGTCCCAGTGTGAGAGACCTGTATTATTTTGCGCCATTATCTTCTGTGCCTAAACGTTGACTTTTTATTAAAGCTCGGCTTTGTTGGCTTGGCTTCGTTCGTTCTCAATCTCCCACTACCAAACCATGAAAGGGCTTAAGTAGCAGAATGTAGTCCAGAGAACGCAATGTGTTGTGTCGTAGTTAACAGCTTGACTTCGATATTTGCACCTTTCAGTCCAACACATCCGACTTCAGCAAGCATTTTTTCCCTCTTCGGTCCCTTCTCCTTAGCCTGTCTGCCCTGCTGCAGCCTGTTATTCAGGATCACCACGTGGAGGTGTAGAAGGGTCTTGGCAGTTCTGGTTCGCTACCCTGACGCTAGCAGTCAGCTATGGGTCGCTGACCATAATTAAAGCTAAAACCACGAATAGCAGCCAGGCCAGCGAATAATTATTGTCATTGGCAAAAAGCACAAACTCGAATTGATCCTCTGATTACACTCACATGAAGAATGTCTATCCACACACAAGTGAAAAATACGAGACGCCAATCATTTGCACGACGGCTATGTCCATCAGGAAACTACAGTCATAGGAGGAACAGAGAAATCGTTACAAAAACTACCTAACAAGATCAACGACACAGCTAAGACATTTGGAATGAGGATAAATTGCCAGCAGAACAAGTCATACACAACCAACGACGGTCACCTTGAGACAAATCATAAAACCCAAACATTAACCCAGCATCGATGGACAGTGACGCCCAATACTACGGGGATGACGTCGATCTACACCTCGTCAGCCTGTTTCCAAGAAACGCTGCGTAGAAGAGGTAGTGGTCTTTGTCAGTGTATTGTGTCTGATTTGACTGGCGTCTCAGTTCCCCATTTCGGTTGGTAAAACATCTATAGGTATAACACTGCCCTGAGAACTAAACGTGTTTCTTTTATCGACTTTGAACCTTTACGTCCACATCCTCGAGCTGTTTACTGTTGGCATCTTATCACATCAAGACATGCCAACCATCAGTCCGCACATAAGCAAATCGACAACATTTAATGAAAAAGGACATTAACATACACTGGATGGTTGCGCTGCCAGATCACCAGTTTTCCACTTAGTAAGCACCGGTTCGAAATATCGGTAGTGTAAATATCGCTAATGTATGTCTGGAAAGATAACACTGAAGACTCTGCTGTCTTGGAGGAAGTGTTAGAGACTTCATTGTAATATATCTTAGCGTTTAATGAGGTGGGGTGACCAGCTTTCTTTCTCGCTGTTTTTCGTTTAACAATAGTATACCAGGTAACCATTTACAGTTAGATCGGCTTTGAGCGTATTGATAAAAGTAAAGTAAAGTAACTTTACTTTTATCAATACGCTCAAAGCTGATCAAACTGTAAATAGTTACCTATCATCTTTGAGCGTATTGATAAAAGTAAAGTAAAGTAACTTTACTTTTATCAATACGCTCAAAGCTGATCAAACTGTAAATAGTTACCTATCATCTTTGAGCGTATTGATAAAAGTAAAGTAAAGTAACTTTACTTTTATCAATACGCTCAAAGCTGATCTAACTGTAAATGGTTACCCATCATCTTTGAGCGTATTGATAGCGAAGTTAAAATAAAACCGACCCTGTACTTTTCCAGGCGACTGCAGAAGCATGAGGTCTTTACGCGTCCAACGAAGCTCAGAATGTAAACAGGCGCTTTCTTGATAGTCTGTTTTTATTGTTAAATGTCTGTAATCTGTAATCTTTAATCCTGGCAAAAATTATGTTACAAAAAACTGATTCTTATTTCTGGGGTGGTCGAGAGATTGTTAGGCTGAGGACTATAGGCCGCTTCCTTACTGTTGTCGCCACGTCGTGTGCTTTCTATGTTTGTTTATTTTGCCCTGGACAGAAAAACAACAAATGTCTTACCAGGGATTCCATCCGCTGCTCTCTATATCAGCAAGCAAGCATCGAAACTGTTCGGCCACGAGCTCTTGATATTCAATAAAGAAAAACAAATGTCTAATGCCAGGTAGCCAAATGTTTAAACTCTGTAAGGTCTTTTGCCTTGGGGTACTATTTTGAACCATTAACCAAGACGATTGTTAAGAAGATAAATATGGTTCCACACTGGTGACAGAATAACAGATGGCCACAGAGTTATCATAATACTAGACAAGGGAATCACAGAGTAGTGCAACGCGAAGGCAAAGCTCGGGGTTAATCAGCTGATAAATGCTAACGCCCAGGAGAGTAATACTGTTATATATATCGATGATATGCAGAGGGAAATCACGTTGAAGCTTCTCTGCTGTTGTGAGAGCCAGGATGTTTGCTGAACGGTAGGGAGACAAACAGGGAAGCATCTCCCAGTGTGGTAGAGTCTAGGTTTAGCTGAGTAGTTACCTATCTAAAGATTTACAACATGTATCCACACCATGACACGACTTCCCACGGTAAATAACACAGTGAACACTACATATGATTTAATCATATGAATATCAACAAAAAGAGGAAAGTACATTTAAACTAAATAATCATAAAATATAATATATTGAACTACAAGAAAAGGTTTTAAGAGCTAGCTTATGATGTTTTCTTCAAGATACATAATCCAGATTCTTGCCGCTGCATTCCCTTATTTGCACACTCAACACACAATCACACACTCGTCCTCACGATCGGATTACGTAAACAGTCGTTCTGTGCATTCATGTACAATCGGTTCACGTATAATCAGACGATCTGTGCATTCATTTGTAATTAGATCACGTCAATTATATTCGGATCACGTACTTACTTGTGATCACGTGCTCAGTCGATCTGTTCATTCACATATAATCAGATCACTTTCAATCAGGCGATCTGTGTATTCACATACAATCGGTTCACAAAGTGTCCTACACATACGACACGCATTCAGATCTCTTACTGTTGACAGGATGTCCAACATAAACACCTATTAAGCGTCTTGGCCAAAACTTGAGGTGTATGAAGGTACAGTCACTTTGCAAACTCACTCACTCTCAGACTCCTGGCAGCCTCTCAGCCTCCTCCTAGCCAGTGATCTGAGTTCATCTTTGCAGAGAATTTTATAGTCTCAAGCACAACATTATTACTGTCCAATTGTTTTCTGTTGGCGGTCTGACCCAGCCATCACTCCAATTTGGAATTACCCTCAACTAATTGTTATTGGATGACTATTCCCGAATCCCTGTCACTCTAAATGTCGTAGCCGGTCGTGGCAGCTTATGACTGTCACCACCCCCCATCTACGCTAAATCCAAACGCCAGAGTGGTCAGCTTCGAACACCCACCCCTGTACCAGACAAAGTTGTCCACCTAGCGACCTAGTGTCGAGACGGTGATTGACCTTGTACGCATTCAGGCAACCATTGTTCTTAAAGTCGCCAGCCCAATCTCCCCTGCCCTAAACGCTCATGCTTCAGCTGGAACTGTCACACCAGTACGAGAATGAAGATGGAGGCAGTGACCTCACTTCTAGCCTGGCTATATGAGACCTCGTTAACAAAGCAGACATCGTGTCAGACTCTCAATCCTTACTAAAACATGAGCGGATAACCGCGGAAGAGGCCTCAAACCACCCCCATAAGAACGGAACAATGTTGGACCAAGAACTTTACTACTCATGTCATCTCTTAGTCTCATTGGTGGAGGTCCAAATGGGCGCTTAGTTATAGATTCACAGGACTTCAGGTTTCATAACCATCTGCTCGGCAACACGCGCAGCACATGTCCGATCCATTTGCATTATCTTAACAACGCAGTATTTTTTTGTACATTTCCAGATCCAATCTGTTGACAACCTGTGTAAGGCCGCCAACAGCAGTCTGCGCAGACGAGAGGAGTATGAAAGACTTGAGGCTATCAGGAAAGTCATCGAACCTTTGGATGCTGTCGAGGCTCCCAATGATGAGTGTGTAAAAGTAAGTGAGTCACCCCACCACCCATCCCCAGCCATGGCCCACTGCTTTATTCTACCTGTCATTTCCCCACTGTTCTGACACCTCTCCGACAATTTATCTACAAGGCGTGTTCAAATGAAACCGGACCTAACTGCACCAAGTGAACATACGTACGATGCGCATGATGACGTCACTTCTGATATAAATAGCACACAACAACCGTCAAATTCGCAAAATTTCATTATCTTCCGATTAATAGTTTTCCCAGGAGACCGTTGAAAACATGGCTGGTGTGATACGGAATTCGTCCAGAGTTGATCAGCGAGTGGTGATTCGGTTTCTCTAGCAACTGAAGGATGTCGAAGAATTGACCTTCATCGCAGAATACAGGCAGTGTATGGTGACAAAAGTGTGGCGAACGTAAGCTCCGGCGACGGTCCACCCGAATTACTGCATCAATTTAGGCGATGACATCTTCTGACGCAACAATATGCACCTGACCTGGTCTGGGAAGATTTTCCGTTAATTCATGTTCTTCTTTAGACAATCGTTGTCCAGTTCTTCCCTATTGTCTTCGACACACTTTTGTCACCATACACTGTCTGCATTCTGCGATGAAGGTCAACTGGTCGACATCCTTCAGTTGTTAGAAACCGAATCCCCGCTCGATGATCAACTCTGGATGGATTCCGTATCACAGCAGCCATGTTTTCAACGGTCTCCAGAGAAAACTATGAGTCGGAGGATAATAAAATATTGCAAATTTGACGGTTGGAATGTGCTGTTTACATCAGAAGTATGGGCATCATGTACGTATATTCACTTGGTTCAGTTAGGTCCGGTTTCGTTTGAACACGTCTCGTATCATGTCTTTGTTGGTGCTCTTCTTCTCTGGGGGTGTAGAGTTATGTGTTTTAACTGCAATCGAGTGTTGTAGACAAACAGCTGATTGGTCTGTTGTTTCTTTGCGTGATAAAAGTGTGACCTCCTTATGACCTTTATGTTGGCCACTATTGGATATAATTTCGTTAGCTTTTTAATTTTGCTCGTACAACCTGCTCTTTTCGACTTTCAACAGCCAAGTGTACTTGTACGTGCACATCGTCTACACGGGACGTCTGAGTTTATCTTCAATTTCCGAAAGGACAAGACAGCTCAATCGTTCCTACATTGACACCAGGGACGTTTGAAGCTTTAGTGAATCGAACACACCCACTGTTCCATCGTGTCGTTACCTTCTCGAGAAGCAAACGCCTTATTTCTCACCTAAAGCGACTTCATATCTAATGTGTGTGTGTCACTTATCTTTTGATTTCAATTCTTATATTTTACTTCTCTTCTATTTCATGTTCCTTTCTATGTGATTTATCCATCTATGTCACTTCCCGTTCTATGTTACTTCCCCTTTCTATTTCTATTTTCCTTCTTTTTTTCGCTTTCTCTTCTATTTCATGCATTAAATGTATTTCTGGAATTTGCAGATAATCCAAGATTTTGCTGGTAGCTTCAACCTTCTGACACCAATGCTAGGCTTAAGGGATGGACCACGGAGTTTGCTGTTCCAGTCGAATCTTAGAATGAAGGAGGCACAGAATATCAAGGTCGCCATCCTTGTTTTGTGATCATGTTCCTTTCCTTTTTTATTTAAGTTGAAAACACCAATTCATCAAAATAAAAAAAAATTTTAAATACACTTCTATAGTCCCAAAATCAAATAGAAAACATGTAGGAGTATCATCATGTAGCATGTTTTTTGCAGAACGTCGCTCTCAAGGTTCTTCTCCTTCTTCTTCTTCTTCGTACGCTGTCAGACGTCAACCTTTATTTTTTCGAAAAATGCGGCGGTCATCCTGAGGCTGTCGACACTGCCATAGAGCTTGTCTCGTGTTGCCACTGGTGATGGCCACATCTACTTTCTCTGATCCTCGTGTGTCGGGCAGTTTTGCAGCATATGTTCAGCGGTCATTTTCCCAGTACCGCACGTGCATTCGTCGGTGCCACCTATCTTCAATTTATTAAATAGGTGGTACCTCAGTCTATTGTGGCTAGTGCGAAGTCTGAAGACCACGACCTGCTCTCTTCTGTTCAACTGGTAATAGGCATCGTATTTTGTGTAGCCAGTATATTATGTTTCCCGATTGGTGCTTTCAAGGTTTGTCTGAGAGAAAGTGGATCGCTCGCCAAATCTCCAGCCTGCTCCAGAGTCATGCTCTAGCATTCCATGACATCTTGGTGATATCGCATTCTTGGTCTGCTTCTGCCTCTCTTGTCCGGCACCATACCGTTCATTACCATTCTCTCAAGACCGTTATACCTTTTCAAGTAGCAAAAGTATTTTAATTTTCTGTTCATGATGGAATTTATTAACCGGTTTTTCTCTATGCTTAACTGTAATCGAATGTATGTATTCTTCTTTTTCGGTTCATTGTATTCTGGGGACCTTTCTATGACATTTGGACTCGAAGACTTGATTCTTTTCCGTGAGGTGTTGGTAACTGTCCATGTTTCACTATTCTGACTCGTGAAAAACACAGGTTCTCAAAATTGTCATTTTTGTTAGTTTGCTGGAATTCTGTAATAGTTTCCTTAAGTTATGTAGCCTCTGCCTTGCCATTGTCAATCTCCTTCTGATCTCCTTTGAGCAGTCGCTATTCTTGTCAATCCTGAATCGCAGATACTCGAAGCTCCTGACCTGTTCTATTTTCACGAACTGAAAAACCTAGTGGGTATTTTTTTAAATATTTACGTGTTTCTAAAATGTAAAACTTCATCAGTGGGAATTAGAGGAAGATTATTGTTATATGTAAATAAAGTGATATGAATCAATAGGCAGAGCAATACACCAGGGGAAGGGAAATCCGATCGTCGGAAGTGGTTCCGGAAGAGGTCAACTGTGGCTCGTTGGCCCTGATGCAAACAGCCAAGAATGAGTCGCTTCTGCGCTGCTGCATCTTGTCCCCTAACTCAGAAATAGTAGCTTTGAACCAACAACCGCGACATTGACGATTTCAGTAGTTTTCTGTTATTTACCTTGGGACTACCATTTTCCTCATTGCAACAATGTACTCACAAACCACCACCGGAATAGCGCAACCATTCTTGTCCAGTTCCCAGCGAGTTATATCATTTCAGCAGTGTCCCCATCCACCGGTTGAAGCAAGAAATATGATATAATACAATGTTTCTCTGAGCGGTGAACTCGGCTGATTGCTGGGCCACAAGCGCTCAGTCGCTAAGAGCGTCAAAAAAATTCCCAATAACAGCACTAATCTGATTCTGATAAACAGATCCAAGATTTATTATGCATCCTCGTTTATTAAGTTTAATTTAAATTTTGAAAATAACAACTATAAACATTATTTAAACAGTCCTCCTGGCTTTTGTGCAGCGCTAGGTTTCTCACCTGTTCCCCATAATGAGGATCCCAATGACGATCCCCACCTCATTAATGAGGCTGCTGTAACGCATAATGTGTCCAGATGCACTGGGTTGTCGTGAGGCGGGGCCTGCTAGTATGGTATATGTGAAGATGAAACAAAACCGTTATCAGACCCTTGTACCGTAGAATATGTATTATGGTGCAGATGTGGTTTCTGTGGTACTTGATTTAAAATGTTAGTGGTTTAGACGGTGGTGCTATCCCCAAAGATAGAGGGTTCTCTTTTATTCGATTCGCGTTGTCGCTCCATGTGAAATATATGGTCGCCACTATAGCTGACCCCGTAACAGCAAGATTGAATACGATCACTGACACAGCCGTGTTTAGTAACAATGGTTCTACCTGAGGAGGTCGTTAGTACTAGTCCCACGCACAAGCCTCTTTGTTTACATTTTGCAATACACTCGAAAGTTATTAGTGGCCCTATTGTTTCTTTTTCGGCTACCAATTGGATGACAACAGTCTTTAGTCCAAGTTTAAGTGTGGTTAGACTACTTAGCATTCTCTGCTAAAGGACCAGGTCTGAACTCTTGTGGCCCACTCCAGTCTACCAACTGTAAATTGGTACTTTATTGTGAGTTAAAGAAAGAAGAACGGCATGCAAGAGTACTGATCACCTCACATCAAACAAACTGAAATCTCATAAAGTCAAGTCTTCAGCACTTCGTCCATTATATCAGTCTCTGATATAGGTCTATATTTGCCGTTAGTCACATCTGTGTCATAAAAGCTGAGACATTAGCCTACATTATTCCGGAAGTTTGGTTTCCAATGTATCTTTTGTGAGAAAGTAGTGCCTAGTGTGTTATCAGTGATCGTGTATTACTTTCGCAACTAACTTCACTGCATTGCGTAGTACTGACGTAAGGCGTAGTATCATTTGATACGTCACTTGCAGTAAGCTCAACGGATTCCATTGAACCTTTAACAAATCAAAATGTAACAGAACTACTTCGTTCAACCTTTACCCGTGGAATATTGGACATTAAAATGAACGTTTTTGGTTGCATTTTATTGTAACTGTTTTACTGTATCTTCAAGACAAAATTACTTATTATTATGCAGTATACAAATGATTGATTGCTAACAATTTTGATCACCTAAACATTGGGCACCACCAAAGACGTCTTGGAAACAAGATGCGGAATGTGTGGGTTTGGTTTCTGCTTCACATCCGAACAACAAGGGTCTCGCATTGGTTTATGTAAATATACTGATAATTATGTGTCATTCTTTCTAATTACAGAGCATATAGAGAAGTATGAATCGTTTACGATACTGTTCATGTTATTGTTCAAGTGGGTATATGTGCGGAGAATGCAAGCAACAAAAACGAAGAAATTGAAAAGAATTGGCGTCAATAAAAATGCTTGACTATTATTGAATTCTAGTACATTCTGGAGAATGGGGGTGGGTGGGCGGGGGAGGTGATATGAATATGGCGATGGGCCAGTTGAAGGAGGAAGACTCGGGTGTGAATTGAGAGGGGACGCATCGGTTGAGTGGGGGGAGGGGGGGGGAGACGAGATGAGTTTGTTGAAGTGATAGGGTGTGAGGGAAGAGATTATTTCATTGTTGAACTTGTGTTGCTTCTGTCGTGTTATACATCCAGATTGACGGGCAGATCGTAGGCTAGTCGCACAATAATAGCTACCTATAAATCAATTATTTCTTATTTTAATCTCTCTTTAGTAATCTCTGGCTAATATTGATGCTTGGTGTATCGTTTACTTGTCTTTCATTGTGTTTCTGTTTGTTTTTGTTACTGACGGCAGGCATTTTGGAGTTGATGTGGATTTCGTTTTGTTTTTGTTCTGATGTAGCCGAAGTATGCATTTGTACAATTGTAGTAATTTAATATGTAGTTATAAAATAGACCGTTTCTTGTTTGGTCTATTCTTTTTTTCGTGACTCGCATGTATCTGCCCACTCACTTCCTGGTGATGGCCGCCAACTGAAACCGTATTGTATCGTAATTATACATCAAGTCTTGTTTTCAGTTTGAATTTATTAGTTGTTTTCGTTTGTGTTTTATTTTTGTTTTTGTTTTTTGTTTTTTTGTCTCTAATATGGACACTGTACTCATATAATAGTTTTCATTTGTTCTTGTCCTTACAGAAGGCCGTCTAGCCGTATAATTGTTTTAACTTGTCCTATGTCCCTACAGAAGGCCTTGTTGCTGTATAATTGTTCTAGTTTGTTCTTGTCCCTACTGAATGCCTTCTGGCCGATCATTATTTTCGTTTGTTCTTTCTCTCTACTGAGGGTCTTGTGGTCGTATAGTTTCTTTTTCGTTTGTTCTTTGTCTGTAATGAAGACATTGTGGTCGTATAGTTTCGTTTTCGATTCTTTGTCTCAAATGAAGGCCTTCTGGCCCTATAATTGTTTTCGTTTGTTCTTTGTCCTAAGTGAAGGCCTTCTGACCGTATAGTCTCGTTTTCGTTTTGTCCTGGTGCTATAACTGGATCATGACTTAAATGTTCTTATAGAATTGTGTTCACTTAATACTGCCTTCTTGCTCTGACTATAGATGGAAGTTGACTGCCTGCTCTTCACTGATCTCCTGCTGGTATGCAAGTCCAACAAGAAAAGATTCAAGATTATTAGGCCTCCGATGAGACTAGACCATCTTGTGGTCTGCGAGCTCAAAGACAAGGGTAGTTTTTTGCTGATTTACGTCAACGAGTACAGAGTCCCGATATCTGCCTTCACGTTCCACAGTGACCCTGGAGCAATCCGTGGATGGCTGGACAAGTTTAGGCAAGCACAGGTATTTCCAGAATGCAATGAAAATGTTAGTGTAAATGGGTTGGTAGCTAGAATGTTGTGTGGGCCCGAAAGGGGAGCAAATAACATTTGGAAAGTTATTCTTGGTATGTCGTCAGGGACGGATCTTGTATCGATCATATAACTGGGGTCCAAATGAAACATGTTTTTAGCACCAGAAAGAACATTGCTCACGATCCTGACAGGACATAGAATTGTTACATTAAGCAGCTAGCTAAAGCATGCACTGAAAAGGTGGTGGAGGATTTCAAAACCAGTGTATCGAATGTAGCAGTACTTGAAGATTGGGTTCACTTCCTAAACTTGATAAAGACCACCCGGTTCTAGGTAGCTAAAGAATTATTACCTTACAGAGTTTCTACGTCAAATTGGCCAGGGAATGAGCACATCCTGTCTGACAAACCTGGTAGTTACAGATCATTAAAAAGACCTTATTCATGCTGGGATATTTGCTTGTGGCGTCTATGAAATGTTCAGTTCAAGCGTGAAACAGCCGATGCGACCCTTGATCTGAAGGATGCTTATAACCATAGTGTTATGGGACATTGATGCACTGTTACAGGGGATGGGAAATCGGTCCATGGCTAGATTATGGTACATTGATGTACTGTTACAGGGGATGTGAAATCAGTCCATGTCTAAATTATGGGACATTGATGCACTGTTTCAGAGGATGTGAAATCAGTCCATGGCTGGATTATGTCACATTGATGCACTGTATTAAGGAATGTGGAATCAGTCCATGTTAGATTAGGAGACATTGATGCACTGTTAGAGGGAATGTGGAATCAGTCCATGGCTGGATTATGGGACATTGATGCAATGTTTAAAAAAAATGTGAAATCAGTTTATAGTTGGACTATGGGATATTGATTCACTGTTAAATGAATGAAATGGATGAAGCCATGAGAACTTTAAAGAAAAAGAAATCGCCCCGAAAAGATGGGGTAACAAACGAAATGCTGATGGGGTTGGGCCAAACAGCAAAGAGGAAGTTACTATCAGTCCTGAACCAAAGCTGAAAAAGGGGAATTGTACCGCAGGCATGGAAAGATGCTGTACTTATACCAGTACCAAAGAAGGAAAAAGATAGAACAGATCCAAATGGATACAGGCCCTTTCAGTCTACTGAGCTGTGAAGGCAAACTGATGGAGCGTATGATAAACACCAGACTGATGTGGCACCTGGAAGAAAAACACATACTAATTACACAGCAAGCAGGATTTAGACAACACAGATCCACTGAGGACCAGATCACTCTCATAGCACAGGAAATAGAGGATGCTTACCAAGAGAAAAAGCATACAGTAGCGGTTTGGGTGGATCTAGAGAAGGCATTTGACAAGGTGTGAAAAGAGGGACTTAAAGTCAAGCTACGAAGAAGTGAAGTATGTGGGAAAATGTACAGATGGATCAGCCACTACCTCGAAAACAGAAAAGCCAGAGTTCAAGTACAAGGGAACTTGAGCAAAAAGGTGACACTGGAGCAAGGAGTACCCGAAGGGCGGATGGGGTACTGTCAACCACACTTTTCCTGGTGTATATAAACAACATCACAGAGAATATACAAAGAAGAATCCACAGCTCCATGTTTGCAGACGATCTGGTTATGTGGACCTCTGAAAAAAATCTTACCGTAGCGAGCAATCGGATGCAGTAGGCCCTAACATCGTTGGAGGAGTGGGCGAACTCATGTCTGATCAAAATAAACGAGGAAAAAACAACATGTACGATATTCTCGCTTTCAAATAAACCACAGAACACCAAAATAAGTCTTAACGGCAAATATCTGCTGCCAAACGACAACCAAAACTACTTGGGAGTCACATTTGATCGACCCATGACATGGAAAAGTCAGATCGAGAGAAACCAAATGAGAGCAAGACAAAGAATGGCAATCATGAGGAAACTTGCTGGCAGAAGCTGGGGAGCAGACGAAAGAATACTAAAGAAACTGTACACTGGAAGAGTGAGACCAGTTCTCGAGTATGGCATTGCGGCATGGACAACAGCAGCAAAGGCAAACTTTGATAAAATTAGCAAACTTCAAAACCAAGCCATGAGAGTTATAACAGGAGGCATGAAGTCAACGCCAATTGTAGAACTTGAAAAGATTACAAATCTGCAATCCATGACCGACAAAAGAGACAGCAGAGCCCAGCAGCAAGCAGAGAAACTCAGAAGACTGACAGACCATCCAATGCATCAGAGACTAATTTTTTTGGAAATGGGAAACTAAAGCCGAGAAACTATGCAGAAATAGCCAAAGCAAAGATGAGCGAAGACCCTATGAACACCGTAATAATACCAAAGCCCATCCCTTCTGTACGCAAACCTACCTGGAAGCAGCATATCATTCCGGGGGTGGTAGAAAATATACCAGCTATTGGAAACAAGAACAGCCAGACTGAAAAAGAAAGAAGACACATAACCCTGAGGTACATAACGGAAAACTACCCAAGCATGGACTGGACCCATGCATACACCGACGGTTCTATAACAAACACAACACATAACGGAGGGGCAGGGGTATTCCTGAGCCTACCAAATGGTAGAAAAATAATACTGTCGGTGGCAACTGAGAAATTCTCAAGCAATTTCTGAGCGGAGGCAGAGGCACTGAGGGCTGCGGTAGAATCAATGCTGACAGGCGAAAGCAATGAAAGCCACATAGTCCTGTTTACAAATGCCCTGGCCGTAGTCACAGCACTAAAAAGCCAGAAAAATACTGAACTTAATGATTTAAGAGCAGTACTCTGTCAACTATGCCAGAAGTCCGCACCAAAAAGAGTAGTGGTACAGTGGGTTCCATCCAACTGTAACGTCCAAGGCAACGATGAGGCAGACAGACTGGCAAAAGAAGACTACCACAGCCAGATTCTAGTGTGATCTACGAAGAGTCCAAAAGTCTTATTAGGGCCAGATACATGGCCAAATGGGAAACAGAACATACTGGCTATACAAAACACGATGCCTATTATCAGTTGAACAGAAGAGAGCAGGTCGTGGTCTTCAGACTCCGCACAGGCCACAACAGACTGAGGTACCACATATTCAATAAACTGAAGATAGGTGGCACTGACGAATGTACTTGTGGTACAGGGAAAATGATCGCTGAACATCTGCTGCAAAACTGCCCGACATACGAGGATCAGAGAGAGCAGATGTGGCCATCACCAGTGGCAACAGTAGACAAGCTCTATGGCAGTGGCGACAGCCTCAGGATGACCGCTGCTTTTTTCGAAAAAAAATACAGGTTGACGTCTGACAGCGTACGAAGAAGAAGAAGATTCACTGTTAGAGGGAATATGGTATCAATCCTTGGCTAGTGAGCTGGTTGTCAGTTGCTATCATAGAGAGAATAATTGTAATCCGCAAGGAATTACCTGTGCCTGTGCGCTTATGTCCTGAGTTTCCCCGGGGTTTTCCTACTCTCACCTGTACTTTTGAACGTCTACACAATAAACTTGGCCAACATTCAACCTGCAGACCCATGTCACACGAGTGATGCCTGCAGATAACATCATCACATGCATGACTGGTTCTGATAGGCACGACATAACCAAAGACATACAATAGACCCTACTGGAAATTTCACAGTGTAACGTGTAGTCAAGGTTGGATGGTTGGTTATTGATCCAGCGGCCTATGCGCTCCTGCCCTTTGGCCCAATGTCATATAAGGGTATCTGCAAGTGTTTGTAAGCTGTTGTTTAGTTCCGTACAAAGTGTTTCATTTGTCTGGCCTCGGAGGAAGAAGCTCTTTCCTAAATCTGGCAAAGGCCGGCCATTCAAAAAGATGGTGTTCAACAGTTGCATAAGGATGTGTGCACACACGGCACTCCGGAGTATGTTCTGGTTGGATTCTGTTCAAGTGGCTGTTAAGTTGTATGTGTTGAGTGCGAAGTCGGAAAATAGTGCTTTGGTCTCTCCTTTTTAGGAGGTTGATGTTGTCTTTGGGATTTGAGATGGCCATATGTTTGTAGATTTCTCTCATAGTATTTCCTATTGCCCATCTATTCAGCCAGCCCTCTTTGATCGCAGTCTTCAGTAGTTGTTTGACTGCCTGTAGAGTTGTTGGTGTGTATTGTTGTTCTTGAGTTGCTCCCTTCTTAGCCAGTCTGTCTGCCTTGTCATTGCCAGGTATATTTGAGTGACCAGGGATCCGTTGTATAACTATTCTGACTTCATGAGATGTGAAAAGTTTATTGGCATTTAGGTATATTTGGGTAAGTTCAGGCCTACAATAACAACCGTCTTCCAGAGCTTGAATGGCAGATACTGAGTCTGCAACGATTACCATGCTTTGGGCTTTTGATGGGAAAGCATCAAATACAGTCCTCAAGTGGTACAGAACTACTTCCAATGCTGTTATTTCTGCTTCAAAATTTGAACATATCTCCCCACAGTCATTAAACAACTCATTGGATGTTCTATCTGGACACTCTATATAGACTCCATATTCTGCTTTAATCTTGGCCTTAAAAGCATATCATCAGTACAGACATGTATCTATTCTTCTGGGTAGGTGTCAATCATTTTCTGTGATACTCTCATAAGACTGACTGGATCAGCACTTCTTGCTGTATTATCTGTTTGTTTTGGTTGAATTTCTGGCATTTTCAAACGTGCATGTGGTGGTAAATTTCTTGTTGCTCTCTGTGTTTCTTGTGTTTTGTCTGGGACGTGATATATGTCTCTAATCTCGCTGGCGTGGTGGAGGACTGACTTTTGTTTTATTCTCTGCTTTTGTTGCCATTTTTCTACAAGCCTTCTATTGGGGTGGTTTTGCTCATTCTTTTACTCGTCTCATAAACCTCCATAGCAGCCACATCTCTTCGCATCTTCAATAACTGTAGCTGCCTCAACGCTTTATTTTTTAACATTTGTGACATGCTTCTTGAGGCTGAGCTGAATACATTTGTGGCAGACGTTCGGCTGTGATGTCTCGCAGACATATTTATTCTTCGATATTCTCTATCAGTAATTTGTTGAATAAATGCTATCTCAATCTGTTATGATCTGAACGGAGTATCCGTTACTTAAGCTAGTCCCACTTCTACATCTGGCCCCTAACTCGAATCCATTTAAAGGGAGTTATCGAACCATTTGCAGTGGCGGTTTCAAAGTAACGGTTTACATTGGTAGGTTAGTAAGCCCCAGTCACAATCTTCTTTAGTAAATTTTAACGACATGCATTGAAGGTGACAATGACCTTATTCATGTCTTCCCTGATAGCACGCGAATATACATATATCTGCTATCAGTTAATGACGTGTTCACAATTATTTCTGTTTTCTTTCATTCCCAGAAAGAGTTCAAAGAGACGGTAATCGAGAAAAGTACCGCGAAGAATCGTTCTCGTTCAGACACCACTTCGACTCAAGGTGACATGGACAATATATCAATGTCATCCCTGCCATCATATCTTGAAGTTGCCCCATCCACAATATCTCGTTCCGGGAGTTCAGATTCCCTCGATCATTTTCTTCCCAATATTCCTACGGTTAATGATACCGGTTCAGAGATTGCTCGCTCAAACTCCATGGGAAACTTTCAGAACTATCCCCCGCGAGCAGCAAATCAGTCTAACATTCTGCATGCATCTTCCGACTCAAAACTTGGGATGCCTTTATCTCTGGATTACGCCATTTTTAACGAAAGTCACGAAAACGAACAAGACGATGGTCACAATAGTCACACACTACATCAAATATTACATCCATCTCTGAACATCGTGGCAGGATATATGAGCCCTGATACTTCCATTGTTGCAGATTCCCCGTCTAATAGTTTGACCGCTCAGACCAACTCATGGGGGCTCCAAGAGTCAGCAGATGAAGGCAAAAGTGAATCCTTTTCTCACGAATTGTCTAATAAGTTCACAAATGAGGGACTTTCTCAATCACCGATGACACATGACATTGGTGACGAGGAAGTTCTCACGAAAATAAATTTCACCTCTCGTCGAACGGAGAAGCGCTACAGAACAGCAGATGAAATCCCGGATATTAACAACACTAAATGGGACACAAACATACACAAATGGTCCTCACTCAGAATGGATGATCAAATTGTCAACCCCAACAGTATGGGCTCAAACGGGCTAAGTACTGATTCTTTGCAAAGTTACCACTCATCCAGTGGAGTTAGCTCAACTGGATCGCTACATCTTCCTTTGGAGACAAATGAAGAAAGCAACGATAATTTCAACGACGGTGATGTTTTTAACGATAACTACAATGATACTACTGACAAGATTAAACATTTCTCGCTTGACAATACATTGAACTTTGGTGTCGCGCTAGATGAAGTTGATGGTGACAATAGCAGTATGTTAATGTTATCAGAATCTAAACATTCGAAATCTAAATCGACTTCAGATCTAGTAGAAGTATTCAACCAGACACTGCAAGTCAGTCCTATGACAGATGGAATAGCTTCAGTTGCTGTGGCAGAGAATGCTTTTCACAGAAAGTTAACGCATTTGGACATCGCAAAGTTGAAGAAAATAAGAGAACAATTTCTGTTTGATGCTAACACCGAGTCATCGTAAGTATATATCACTTGTTTGTTGTCCATATGTGTTCGTTTTTGGTTGCTCTATACATTCTGAGCGTCTGACCAGCGAGTGGTAGGGGTATCCTTTCTCACACTAAAGATAGTAGATTCAATCGACATTATCGACATGTGTCTATCAACCCAGAATGGGTACCTAACATACCATTACGGAAGGCAAGGCAATACCGAACGTAACTAGCTACCGTAGCTTATAGAAAGTTGAAGGCTAGTGCAATAAAATCTTCAACACTTCATCCCCAATAGCAGTATCTGCAATGGCATTACCTTAAATTCCTGATGGCTTTGGTGTGGTGAGGATGTTGCAATAAACTTATGCTATGGAAATGTTATATCTTGGTGTGTTATGTTATGTTAATGTTTTATCATGTTGTCTTATGAGGCATCATATCATTTTTGTTATGCTAGGGTAATGTCATAACTGGTTGTCTTATGTTCTGTTTAATCATTTTTGTTATGTTATGGTAATGTTATATCATTGTTATTAAGGTATAAAAATATTATGTTATTGTAATGTTTTATCTGTTTATGTTATGATAATGTTATATCTTGGTATCGCATGCTATGTAGATGTTAAAGGGGCATTGCACTGGCTCTTTCCGTCTTGTCAGACTATAGTAAGTTGTGCTTTGAAAAAAAGGGGATTTAACTACAGTCATATCGATAACGGATGTGACTCGTAAGACCAATCCGTGCAGAGAAGCGTCGTCCACAGTGTGTGAAAGGAAAATCAGAACTGTGGTGTGACGTGTCTTCTCAAACGTTGAGTCCTTAGTCTATTCGTCTTCAGTGTTTCCGTTGTCTGTACCCCATGCTTAATCCTGCCCTTCCTTGCAACACGATCCATGATGTCCTGTCTTGTGATTCCAAACCGATGCCCTCCTCATATATCCCGCTTGCAATGCTGACAGGCGAAAGCAATGAAAGCCAGATTGACCTGTTTACAGATGCCCTGTCCGTGGTTACAGCACTAAAACGCCAGAAAAATACAGAACTTAATGATTTAAGAGCAGTACTCTGTCAACTATGCCAGCAGTCCGCACCAAAAAAGAGTAGTGGTACAGTGGGTTCCATTCCACTGTAACATTCAAGGCAACGAGGAGGCAGACAGACTGGCAAAAGAAGGTGCAAGATTATCACAACCAGATTCTAGTGTGACCTACGAAGAGTCCAAAACGTTTATTAGGGCAAGATACATGGCCAAATGGGAAACAGAGCATACTGGCTACACAAAATAATGATGCCTATTACCAGTTGAACAGAAGAGAGCAGGTCGTGGTCTCAGACTACGCACAGGCCACAACAGACTGAGGTACCATCTATTCAATAAACTGAAGATAGGTGGCACTTACGAAATCACCTGTGGTACAGAGAAAATGACCGCTGAACATCTGTTGCAAAATTGCCCGACATACGAGGACCAGAGAAAGCACATGTGGCCATCACCAGTGCCAAAACTAGACAAGCTCTATGGTAGTGTTGACAGCCTCAGGATGACAGCTGCTTTCTTCGAACAAATTCAAGTTGACGTACGAAGAAGAAGAAGAAGAAGATCCCGCTTGCATACATCCTTGTACCGAAGTAGTGACCGGCCCCAAAACCTTTCCCCAACTGTAATCCCCCATAGAGAAGATCTTTTGGTATTCTGCCATTCTCCATCCTTCGAGTGTGTCCCAGCCAACAATGTCCTTTAAGAATTAGCATGGAAAAGATCGTGACACTTCCTTTTCTCTCCAATACCTCTTCGTTGGAGATCTTGTCCAGCCACCCAATCTGCAAGATTCTGCTCAGACACCTCGTGTGATAGCTGCAAAAAAAAGGCGCTTCAAATTATAACATTAATTGTGTTTTCTTCAAAATGTATTAAGAAATGTGGCAACACAACTGTATCATTTTTCTAAGTAGTCTCCTTTGCTTTCTCCTTCTTTTTCGTTCATCCTCAGATCAAGGTTTCGGCTTCTCTTACAAAGGACACCGTTGTTTGTAAGGCTCTTTCATCTCCATACATCTTTTGTCTCATATCTGTCTCACGAGGTCAGTATTGTTCTCTCTTCTCTTGCGTGAACGTGCAGCTTTGCAGGATGTGTTCCACGGTCATGATATGCTCCCTACATGGGCGCCTGTTATCTGTCCCAATCCTCATTTTGTTGTAAAGATGACCCCTTGAGTCTGTTATGCCCAGTTCTCAGTCTGAAGATGATGACTTGCTCTTCTCTAGTTAAGTTTCCTTTGCTTTCGATACAAGTCCATCAGCCCCTCATAGTACATTGATTCCTCTAGAAAAAAAGTATGGTCGCGTGTAGCTACCCCATTATTTCAGTTCTGAATCCAGCTGCCGTTACTCCCATTGTATGCTGAACCTTGACTGATCTCCAGAAGTACGAATATTTCATTCAGAGTAGCTCGACGTCTTTTCACCACGATGCGATCAACTACTGCAATTGACTATGGTGCGACACTGCTCGCTGTGCTGGCTCGGCCGAGAACGGTCTAACACAGAACTCTCTCCGTTTTGGAATTTCCTTCTCCACTCGTACACCTGCTAGAGTGGCAGGCATGCATCACCATTCTACACCTTCATTCGTCAATGAATTCGATATATGTCACCCATTTCCTGCTCCCATAACGGATAACAGTAAAGCATACTGAGCAAGATCCCACCTCACATACTCGTTCATGCTCCTGGAAAAAGGCTGTGTCACAGCAGCCCAAGTCAAGGAGGTAGTGATCGACACTGTAATACCCATAGTGGTGCGCTAACTGATGAGCCTCGTGTTGCACTACTTCCAATAGGACCTAGGTCCACCTTCTCAAGTGGGCCACGGATGTAGGAAGAGCCACTGTAACCCCCATGCTAAATTGGTATCAAGAGTTAAGTGAACTCAGCGCATGCAGCTTCGAACAGTAAAGTAAGTATGAACTTCACACCGTTCAGAGAGTGGTATTTCGCTTTGGAGAGAGTTACTATTTTCATGAGAGTTGCCACGCATTTCGTAAAAGGAGCTAAAATAGAATTGTGCATGGGGATAGCAGCCTGGTCGTGAGAAACAAATTGCTGCAGAAACCACTAAAGGCACAAGTAGTGATTAGGCACAGACGTTCTAAAGAAGGTCAGCTGTATTGGTGGCCATATATTCTGACTTAAGTGAAAAAGGGACAAGTCAAAACGAAGTCTAACGGATATATTGATAGAAAAAAAACCATGTAGTAAGAATCACAGATATGTTGCAATAAACACACACAAGAATCAATGCATGTGAGGATTAGGGAGACAAAGGTAAGATACATACAGCAGAACACTAATAAGCATGCACTGAGTTGGAACCAATAAGAGTTGTTCATAGCAAGTTAAGATGACGACATCGTCAGATGTATGTAGTCAGACATGGCCGTATATAGCTGTACATCCTCGTCAATGCCAACCGCTCCGTACGGAGCATAGGCCATTGCCAACTCTCCTCCAGTAAGTTTTGTCTTGCGCTGCCCTTTCTGCTTCTCTCCAGTTGAGGTTCAGGGACATAATTTCATTATCAATCTCGTCTCCATGTGTTTCTTAGTCTACATCTATTCCTCTTCCCTTGTGAATTTTATGCCAGCGCCTGTCTGGCACGTTTGATTGGAATTTCCGTGGTGTGTCCTATATAACCTCATTTTTATGTTTGATCTGCTGCTCCACTGATTGTTGCAGGTCCTATCCCATAGGTCTTCATTTCTCACCATGCCATGCCAGCATATACCCATTATCCTCTGTAGACATCTATTGACGAACGACTGGAGTCTCATCTGTGTTGTCTTTGTCGTTATCCCTTTTCTGATCCGCACAGGACTCTTGACTTGACATTGGAATGAAGAACAAATGACTGTGCAGTCCGCAACTAATGTTACGTAGGTGGCGCACACATGGACGGCTCCAATAGTTTGGCAGTCTTGTGTTCCGCACTGAGACAGTTTGCTTTTCTTTCTCTGCTCGACGATGCGAGCACATTGTACGATGACATTGCGCCATACTGAGCAGTATGGAGCAAGCATTTCCCATGAGGGGGCATCAGTTGTGAAACTGTTCAAATACACTTTCGAAGAGTCAGTGAATCTTTACGTTTGTCTCTCCGTCGAGCGCTTGAATGTCCTGAGATCACTATACAATATATGCTTATGGGAGCGATGACAGGACATGCGAAGAACATGTCTAGCCCGTCTGATCGTGGCTTTCTGCAGCATAGATGCTCGACAGTCTTGCCATGCTAATGACCAGAGTTGAGTACTCTATCCTACCAACTAATCTTAAGCAGTGTATGGAGGAAACTAAGTGGAAATGGCTGAGTTGCCTGGCATATCTGCTATATAATGTCCATGTTACGCAGGTGTATAGAAAAAGGTATTTAACACCACAGCACTGTAAGGAAACCAACAGTGAAAAAGAAGAGCGAGGTAGGGAACACAATTCCAGCAATCTTACGAAGAAGAAATCGGAAATCTACACGGCGGATGTCATGAGCAAATGAGCCTTCATTTGTCTTTTTTGTTATGATCATGAACTTTCAGAAAGTAGACATGGTCCTAAGCAGCCACTGCTGTCTGGGATGAAGTGTTTCAGTCCACATTGTTCTAGGTCTCCACTTTTATTTTAGATGGGGTGATCAGCTCCCTTCCGCGCTATCTATCAGTAAGTCAGGTACCAAATTAAGCTCGGTATGTAGAAACGGGAGTGTGGAGAAACAATGATTTAACTTATTAGACTTGCCTCTAGAAACAAGCTCTCTTAACCACTACTCTACTTGGAAATTCGATACAAAATAATGATTGTTATGTGTTTTTAACCTGCACCTTCTATACATCAAAACGTTAAAGGTTTGTTGAATTTCTTTTCTTTCAGAGATGTATAGCTCAGGAAGTATGTAAAGAATCAGATGATCAGACGCCAGTCTGAGCTATCTCCATTCCCGTGTTAAAAAAAGGCAATGACGTCACTGGAAAGAAATACTGTTACACGATTGGATATTACTTTCTGATGGCATCCAATGGCTATTGTTAGTTCTGCTGATTGGAGCTAATTGCTCATGCAAGCGTCATATCAAGCTCAGCAATAAGAGCACTTGATCCGGAAGTGATTTATTATTTGGGGGAATTTACTTGGAGTATCTGATTTTGTATTGATTTACTTCTAGTTCATGTTGGAACACAGAGCAGCAACTGTGATTTTAGTCAAATTTGAGATGAAATAATCCTAATGCTTTCATGTATATGGATAGATTAGATAAAATGTGGACGCGATTTAGATAAATTGAGATAAAATATGAAAGTGGTATGAATAGATTAAGATAAAATGGGAAAGTGGTATGGATTATAGGAAAGAAAATGTGACTTTTAGTTACTTGAGAGAAAATGTAAATTGAATAGATATGCTACAGAACATATGAGATGATAAAAACATGTCGTTCAATGCCTCTTTGTCTGTCATCCACTCATTCTGACAAGGACAACAGATTTCCACGAGTTCCTGAAAGTGGGAGACGTCTGTGTCTGCTACCCATACATTCTTCTCTTCTGTTCAATGTGAAGAATATGTTTTTAATGCAACTGGTCCTTTTACAGGAAGCCTGTATCCGAGCTTTTGCAGTGGCTGATGTTGATGACAATGTCTTTTTTGTTACACAATGAGGTTGCCAGACCCAAGTACAACACTCTTTAGTCGCCTTTTACGACATGCCTGCGATGTGGCAGTGTCATGTTCATGTCGTCCCGGTTACCACATGTGCGAGTGGTAGTCAATTAATAACCTTAATATTATTTTAAATTAAAGCAAATGCCATATTAAGGTTATTGTTTGTTTCCTTGTATTTATTTCTTTGCTCGAGCAAATCAAATTAAAGGAAGTGCTGCAAACTAACCATCACTTACCACTGACCTCTTCACTTACTTCATACCTCCTCTTCAACCATTACATGTAGAGATTGTATTTTTCTTTGGGGAGAAGAGGGGGTGGTGGTGTACAGGATGGGATACTTACTTACTTTCCGTGCCCTGGGCACCACTTCAGACATTATGTGTTTGATGTTAATGACATCACGTCAGACATTATGTTTTTTTATTTTCATGGCACCACTTCAGACATTATGTTTTTGATGTTCGTGGCATCACGTCAGACATTATGTTTTTGATGTTCATCGCATCACGTCAGACATTATGTTTTTGATGTTCATGGCATCACATCAGACATTATGTTTTTGATGTTAATGGCATCACCTCAGACATCATCTTTTTTCAATGTCCAGGGTCACCCTGCCAGATATGTTTTCAGTGTTCAGTCTCGTGAATTGCCTTGTCACTCTCCCTTAACATGTCATCCATATTACACGTTTCCAGAACGTTTGGTGGCCTGGGTCTTGTGTTGCTCCGCAGTCACATATCTCATCATCCATGTATCTCCATCTCTTTAAGTTCTTCCTGTATTGTGATACACCAATTCGAAGTCTATTTAATTAATTCCTTGTTCTGTAAGGTAAGTCGTGTCAGGGCCAGAGTACTCACGCAGCTTGATCTAGGAAACCTGTATCAGTTAATTCCATTTTTCGATGCTGCATTTTCTGGGACTAGTCTGTTTGGGATATGTTGACTTTAAGAAACGTAATCTAGATTCTAGTCTTGTGCACTGCATCTGGTGTCCAAACACGGGGAGCCGTGGGTGGTTGGCCGGTTTCTCTCTTTCAATTTCTGATGTGACACGTTGTGCCCCAGATGGTGCTACGCCGATTATGGGGTATATTTGTTTCGGTTGGAGTAGGTTTCATACACCCTGTGACTCCCCGGTCAGTTTCTTTAAGTCATATCAGTAAGTTTGATATGGGCAGACTCAGCTACTGAGAAACACATGCTGAGTGCTGACATTTGGCTGTGCTCCAAATGGTGTGCCAGTCTTTTTTTCTAAAATTATTTATCACATGTATCCTCCGTTCTGTTTCCTGGCAATGTATCGAATAGGACAGTGTGCGATCCAACTTTATACCCATGTATCCGGGAACCATAGTGTGTTCCAGCCATGTATCCGGGAACCCTACTATGTTCCAGCCATGTATCCGGGAACCGTACTGTGTTCCAGCCATGTATCCGGGAACCGTACTGTGTTCCAGCCATGTATCCGAGACTCGTACTGTGTTCCAACTCCTGTCCTTACCTTTTTATCTGTAGTGTTCTTTTCACGTCCATATTTCTGAGGGGGAAAGAACGTGCTCGTGTTTTGCCTGGCTTTGGTTAGAGGTAACATTGTTGTGATAATATAGGGCAAGGGCATCAAAGGCGCTTGTCAGTTTGTGTTCAGGGTAGGAAAACCTGCCCAAAGCTTAAGCTTTCTTTGTCAGCCCTTACAACTTGACTAGCACGTTACAGTGTAACTAATCTGTGCTCCCCTTTCATACTCCAGATAACACACGGGCGGTTGCAGACCATATGTGCGTTATTGCATTTAAGGAATTATCTTTTTAATCGTGACATTCTGACGACAAAACGGATGTTTCGAAGTTAAATTGTGTCCTTTTGCATTGGTCGCGGTAGAGCGAGGTCCCATCTTTAGAGAACATGTGTGGTTGGCACGATAGAGCTGTAGTATTAGCCCTCTAGAGAGCTGAACACTTGCTACATACTTGCCCAATGTTCACTAGCGAAAAGGGAAGCACGTACCTGGTCGCAATCTGTTTTCTTACATGAGAAGCTGTACTGCAGCGTAAGAAGCTTTGAGCTGAATGCTGTCTGTGTTAGAGACGTTGGTGAAGGTGTATTATGACAAAACAAAGAAGAAAGTCTAGGACTGAAGTATTTTGAAGTATATTTACTATTTGCTTCATGTTTTCGATCAGTTCTTCTAGTACTGGCCACCTATATCAAAGTAATAGCTGTTTAATGTCCTCTAATTAATTTTAGTTCTGTCGATATAAACATATATGACTCAGTGACCACATCAGAGCAAAAACAAAACTAGATCAACGATACGGCCGAAAGTCTTTTATCAGAGATGAATAACAGACATAAACAATTAACAAATCACAACACAAAAACAATGCTTAGTGTAAGATGTATACACAATACAGTTTGAGTTGGCAGCCATTACCAGCAAGGGATCAAGAACGTATGAACAGTCTGAGTTGGCAGCCATTACCAGAAAAAAATTAGTTGGCAGCCATTACCAGGAAGTTTATTTGTTTATTTAATGTTTGTTAAAGTAGCCACATTGCAGGCTCTACGGTCAAGGATGAAGTGTTATAAATATCATTTCATTAGACATCGGCATATTATGAGATGGGGTGGCCAGCTTTCTTCCACACTGCATTCCCTTCCCTAATAGTAAGTAAGTGCCCATTTACAGCTGGGTGGACTCAAACACTTTCGGAACGGTGATCAAACGAGCAACCGTTGCTGTGAGAAATAAAAACGACCCTACAGTGCATGAAGTTAGTTTTGACGAAAAATCTTCAATCCTGCCCCGATTCGTTTTCTTTCTCCCAATTCCTCCGCCTTCGACGCCTCTGTCGAGAAGACGACGACTTCCTTCTCAGGACCCACGAGATGCTTGACTTCTTCCGCAAGCGACGCTACCCTGAGACCACTCTCTCCTCCGCCCTCCAACGCGTTCACCCTATCGCCCGTGACGACTCCTTCACTCCCACTCACCGTCCTCCCTCTGACCGTGTGAAACTTGTTCTTACTTATCACCCTCATTGCGCCTCTGTCCGGGATATCTCATTCCACCATTTCCCTATTCTTCACTCTGATCCTGCCACTCGTAAAGTTGTTCCCGATCCTCCCCTTGTCGCCTACAAATGGGACAGAAACCCGAGGGACTTGCTGCTCAGTAGTCGATTACACACTAGCCTTCACAGCCTTGCAGGCACCAGCCATGCAAAAATGCACGTGGCTGTGTTACCTGACCTCATGTCATCCTCGCTCGCTCCATCACCTTTCCCAAAGCAGAATTCTTCATCAAAGAGGAATTCACATGCAATTCCCTAACCTCATCTATTCCATCATCTGCCGCCAGTGTGGTATGACATACATTGGGGAAACTGGTATGGAACGGAGTGAGCGTGTCCGCCAACACCTCAATTATATCCGCAACCGCACTGGTTCCCCAAATGCCAGCCACTTCAATGGTCCTGAGCATCGGGGTAAGGCTGACGTTAGTGTCACTGGTCTAGTTTCGTGCTTCTCTGACACCGGGATAAGGCTGACGTTAGTGTCACTGGTCTAGTTTCTTGATTCCCTGACACCGGGGTAAGGCTGAGGTTAGTGTCACTGGTTTAGTTTCGTGCTTCTCTGACACCGGGATAAGGCTGACGTTAGTGTCACTGGTCTAGTTTCTTGCTTCTCTGACTCCGGGATAAGGCTGACGTTAGTGTCACTGGTCTAGTTTCTTGCTTCTCTGACACCGGGATAAGGCTGACGTTAGTGTCACTGGTCTAGTTTCTTGCTTCTCTGACACCGGGATAAGGCTGACGTTAGTGTCACTGGTCTAGTTTCTTGCTTCTCTGACACCGGGATAAGGCTGACGTTAGTGTCCTTCCCCTCACTTCTTACGCTCTCCTGGCCAACTTATTTGACCGCTGTTCTTCATTTACAATCGAGCTTTCGACCCAACCAGTCACGATGGAAGACACTGTATCAGATAAGTAGACCATTTTTTTTCCTTATATGTTAACATCCCCCATAAATGTATTTATCCCTTCGTCTATGATTTGCTAGTTCAGCATTGTTGTTACTTGTTGTACCTGATGAAGGTCTATTGTTCGAAATGCAGGTTTTGTTCCTGTTCTCGTCTCGGTGCGGTATCTGACAATACCCATTTTTAAATTTTGATTAAACTTAACTTAATCAACTTTAAACATTTTTTTTTCATTTATTTGTTCCCATGAAGGTAGTAACAAACAGACGTGTAACCGATAACTTGCAATACAGCTGGACATTTTGGAGAGAACATACAACTGGACATTTTGGAGAGAACATACAGCTGGACATTTTGAAGAGAACATATAGCTGGACATTTTAGAGAGAACATATAGCTGGACATTTTAGAGAGAACATATAGCTGGACATTTTAGAGAGAACATATAGATAGACATTTTGGAGAGAACATACAGCTGAACATTTTGGAGAGAACATACAGCTGGACATTTTGGAGAGAACATACAGCTGGACATTTTGGAGATAACATACAGCTGGACATTTTGAAGAGAACATATAGCTGGACATTTTAGAGAGAACATATAGCTGGACATTTTGGAGAGAACATACAGCTTGACATTTTGGAGAGAACATACAGCTGGACATTTTGAAGAGAACATATAGCTGGACATTTTGGAGAGAACATACAGCTGGACATTTTGGAGAGACAATACAGCTGGACATTTTGGAGAGAACATACAGCTGGACATTTTGGAGAGAACATATAGCTGGACATTTTAGAGAGAACATACAGCTTGACATTTTGGAGAGAACATACAGCTGGACATTTTGAAGAGAACATATAGCTGGACATTTTGGAGAGAACATACAGCTGGACATTTTGGAGAGACAATACAGCTGGACATTTTGGAGAGAACATACAGCTGGACATTTTGGAGAGAACATACAGCTGGACATTTTGGAGAGAACATACAGCTGGACATTTTGGAGAGAACATATAGCTGGACATTTTGAAGAGAACATACAGCTGGACATTTTGGAGAGAACATACAGCTGGACATTTTGGAGAGAACATACAGCTGGACATTTTGGAGAGAACATACAGCTGAACATTTTGGAGAGAACATATAGCTGGACATTTTGAAGAGAACATATAGCTGGACATTTCAGAGAGAACATATAGATAGACATTTTGGAGAGAACATACAGCTGGACAAGACGCACACTTTCAAAACATTGTAGAGTTACAGCTGGTACTACAATATAACCGGTACTACTATATAACCAGTACTACTATAGGACCAATACTACTATATAACCAGTACTAATATATAGCTAGTACTACTATTTAACCAGTACTACTATACAACCAGTACTAATATTTAACCAGTACTACTAAATACCATGTGTCTGACAAGCAGTGGTACGAAAGTAACAGGCTAAATCATGTCACGACACGCTGAAATCTACCTAGATATAAATCGTCATCTGACTTTTTGGGGGGAAATAAAGGGACCGAGGAAGGAAAATTGATCACCTCTTGGTAACAAAATGACATTTTTTTTAAAAGCTGAGGCCTAGTACAATGCAGGATTTAACACTTCATCCTAGATGGCCGTATTTGTTCTCATTATATGACTCTAAAACAGAGCAGGCAGCTGCTCTGCTTGAAGATCATTGCCAGCAAATATGGGCGTCGTTTACAATGGGTCAGATAACCATGCATTATTGTTGTGGACGCCATTCTTACTGATTTAAGCCCAGGCGACGTTTCTGTGGTGGTGAGTTACAGTGGCTCTTCGTATATCCCGAGTCGTACTTGAGAAGATGAATTCAGATCCTCCTAGACGAAGTGAAATGTCACGCTCCTCAATAAGCTTACCAATATGGGGATTATAGTGTCGATCCCTACCCTGTTGACCAGACTTCTGTGATATGACATGGGGTCTTGGTCAACATATTCCATCCGACCCTGACTCAAGTCTTTTCTCACATAGCCATATGGGCATACAAAATACAGACCTGATACCAAAAACACGAAAACAACAAATCCAGCTTGAGAATGACGAATGAAGGTCGAGATGGATTGGACACATTCTAAGACTGATAGTAAAAGCTTCTTTTCTTTTGTTAGAAATAAACAAAAGACAAAGTAGGCCCTCTCATAGACAGTACAGGAAAAATAATAAGTGAGAATAGGGAGGCAGATAATTTACTCAACCAGTACTTTGGCACAGTTTACACAAAAGAGGACTGCTCCAAAATCCCAGAGCCATATTTTTCAAAGAGACATGGATACATCTGGATTAAAATCAATCTGTATTTCAGAGGAAATGTTGTTTTTTTTTTAATTGGAGGGGTTGAAAGTGGATAAATGTCCAAGCCAAGATGGTATTGATCCAAAATTGCTGTTTAAAATTAGAGACCAACTAGCAAAACTATTAGCTATATTATGTTCTCAATCACTTGCAAAAGGGATTGTTCTACGGTATTGGAAAGATGCAGGAGTGATCCCCTTATTAAAAAATGGCAAAAAAATCAGATCCAGCAAATTATAGACCGGTGAGTTTAACGAGCATAGTCCGTAAATTGTTAGAGTCAATAATCAAAGAAAACATTGTAATGCATTTAGACAAGTTTAATCTAATCTGGCAAAGATGGCGCCATAACTGGCTGCAAGTCTACATTTCTCTACTGTTTTGGATCATTATGGATGCCGCCAGACCACGGATTTGCCTGGAATTCACACTAGTCGACGACTTACACTTGTGTTCACGGAAACGTGGTGTTGTTTTCCGTCGGGACTTGTTATTTCGTTCTTTTTTTGTGATTTCTTCCATCCGTTTATCCTGGTCTGGACGCCGGCTGAATGGCACTACGCTTATACCTGTGTCGTATTTCACGGGTTAGTTCTGCCGGTTCACCTTCACGAATTTGGCGTGTGGGAATTTTAGATGCTACTATGATGAGATGAATACAGCTGGGGAGAGATGCCAGACTCACTCACACGCTGAGTGTTGTCCTTACGACCTCTTGTGGTTATCGAAAAGGCACGACAAACTGCGTTAGATGCCATCCCACCTTTCTACCCTGCGGGTTACATGTTTACGGAAAGGCTTCGGTGGTAACCCTGAGACAAAATCTGCATCCTATGCTATCTCCAGTCGTCTCGATGAATGTCTTTGCAACAAAAGGTAGCTTAGGCTCTGTGAGTGAGGTTGACAAAAGGCGCAGTTTCTTCCTCACTTTAATCAAAATCACCGCGCATGTCACCCATTTCAGCGAACACAGCAAGAGATACGACTGTCCACACGGCTGAACAAAGAGAGTGGTCTTCATCACTTGTGATGGACAACAACTATAATCTAATCAGAAATAGACAGCATTGGTTTACTAGAGGGAGATCGTGCTTAACAAATCTATTAGAATTCATGGAGGAGGTAACCAAAATGAAAAATAAAGGGGAGCCAGTGGACGTTATTTATCTAGATTTTGCAAAGGCCTTTGATAGAGTACCTCATCAAAGATTATTTCGAAAGTTAAAATCACATGGAATAGGTGGGGAAGTTGTCAAATGGATTGAAAATTAGTTCACGGGAAGATGGCAGAGGGTGGGCATAATTAAGGAGTACTCTGAGTGGTGTGAAGTGAAAAGTGGAGTGCCACAGGATTCGGTTTTGAGACCAATTTTGTTCTCGATATATGTAAACGATTTGGACATTGATATGAGATCCATGATTGCAAAATTTGCGGATGACACAAAACTATGCAGTAATGTTTCATCTAAGGCAGAAGTGGATATACTGAGGTCGGATTTAGATAAAACTCAAGAATGGTATGTAAGCTGGCAAATGAAGTTTAATGTAGATTAATGTACAGTCATCCACATGGATAGATCCAACATGGAACATAATTACAGAATGGGAGAGAACAATATTATAAAGTTAGATAAGAAAAGGGACCTAGGGGTTCTAATAGATCATACAGGTAAGGTGAGTGAGCAAGTTAAGGTAGCAGTGAAAAAGGAAAATGGAATGTTAGGTATGATAAAAAGAAACATTAAACATAGGACCAAGGAAGTGATAGTCAAACTGCATAAAGCGTTAGTTAGATCTAGATTGGGGTACTGCGTACATGTGTGGAGTCATTAGCATAGAGGGGATACAAATATGCTGGAAAGAATACAAAAACGAGCGACAAAGCTGATAGTATGATTCCAGAATTACAGGTATGAGGAAAGACTCAGAAAAACCGGCCTACAGTGTCTTGATAAGAGAAGAATTCGAGGTGACTTAATACAGGTTTATAAGATGATCAGAGGAACGGATAAATTAGACTGTAACAAGTTTTTTCAAAATACAACCACCCACAAGAACAAGAGGACATAACTACAAATTAACTAAAGAGAGGTCCAGATTAGATGTTGGGAAATATTTTTTTAGTCAGAGAGTGGTGAATGTTTGGAATGCAATGCCACAGGAGGTAGTGGAGGCAGGGACAATTAATGCATTAAAGAATACATTGAGTGTGCATAGCTTTTTAGAGCAATGTAATGTAAATTAAACTGGTTGTATGCAGACTCTGCAGAGTTTGTAAACCAGTATAAAGACGTTAAGTTAAGTCAAGTTAATGAAACACCTGTCTATACAACCAGTCTAGTTCTGGACTGTACCTGGCATGGAAAGAAAAGAGTGAGGAATCCGAAGACGTATTGGCAGAACTTAAGATGATGGCACTAAAAAAGGAATAAATGGAGAATACATGTCGCAGCCCTATACTTATAATGAATTAAAAGGGATACATGAGAAAATGCATGTCTGTATGTACCGTATAGACAATTCTTAAACATGCTTAGTGTAGTTTGTTGATTTTTCATAATGTGCAATGTAATTTATCCAATTTTTTTTATATCGCTCTGACATTTGTGCAATGTAATTTATGTTTAACTTTTACATATGTTTAGTGTACATACATATCTCGGTATTCATCTACCCGCTTATTGCGTTTCGTTCACACGGCGATTTTCAATTATTTCTATAACCAAATTAGAACACACAACTCATTCATACAGTGGTTTTTAACTACAACAATAATTCTCTTACTTCTTCACTTCGCTTTTCGTGAAGCACCACGTGAAGGAGACTAAAGTCCGGTCAGGAAGACATACTGACTGTTAATCAGGGTCAGG
The DNA here is from genome assembly GCA_036924085.1 of Ariolimax columbianus. NCBI lineage: Eukaryota > Metazoa > Mollusca > Gastropoda > Stylommatophora > Arionidae > Ariolimax > Ariolimax columbianus. The sequence continues at coordinate 82,574,873 of JAVGWX010000005.1, forward strand.
TGAAACATACTGATGTGACTATGTTAGCCACGGTCAGGTGATATGTACTGATCGGGCTGTTAGTCAGGGTTAGGTGAAACATACTGATGTGACTATATTAACTACGGTCAGGTGAAACGTATTGATCAGACTGTTGGTCAGGGTTAGGTGAAACCAGGCTGTTAGTCAGTGTTAGGTGAAACATACTGATCAGGCTGTTGTAGTCCGTCTTTTAATTTATAAACAAGGTTCGAAGCAATTTCCTACAAAACTGCATGTCATATCAAAATGATTTTTCGCGTGCAGCCTTAGAACATCCATGACGTTAAGTAAATATTTTTTTCAAAAGAAATTTGATGTATTTGAAAAATGTATTTGTTAGGCTATATTAAAAGCAGCCTCACTCAATTGGACATAATTTTAACATATTTACGGTACACACTCATGCTGTTTTAAAAATATATTTTTTGACATTCAAATAAGTTGAGTTAAAAACAAATTCCTGATTTCTCGTGCACAAATTAGAAACGTAGTCGAGTGCGGAAAACAACCAAGGTCATTCACTCGAAACTGTCGTTCAGTTATAGGTGTATCTCGATATTATAGTTTGTGAGGTCGTTATTGTGACATATAGTTGCTTTTACAAATCAATTTCAAAATGAGTTTGAAGTGTACATTTTTAACAATGCAGAGAGTTACCGTTTTACTATACAAGTTTTTTCCTCAGAGAATCTAAGATGGGTCATGTATATTGCGATATTCATGACCCAGAGAAACAAACGCAATTGGCAATCAGTCTGCAATGATCATCCTTTTACCGTTGTATTGAACAGAACTCAGAGTGCACTCATATCAGGCAAGGTTTAAGAAGACGGCATGGGCTAGTGGTTAAGTGACATGGCTCACATCCCGAAGATGTTGGGTTCCCTCCTCATGACAGCACCGGCCGTTACCCCGGGGAAGCAAAAACTTAGAAAATGCAGGAGGAAGCACACCCTTGCATAAAATTCATGCCGATTTGAATGCACTGAGCTGACAGGCGCAAAAATAAAAACATAGTGCAACGCGCACCGCCTTGCGGAATAGAGAAATAAGGCGTGCGCCATATATATATATATATATATATATATATATATATATATATATATATATATATATATATATATATATAAAGCAAGGTAGGAAAAGAAAATTTGACAATTTGGATAGAGATGCCATAAAACGCAAGAATTTGAAACTGTTGAATCAACTTGTTACTCTCCGGAAACTAAAATTAACATTGCAATCCGACTGCAGTACGAAATTTCTATAAGTACTCTTTGGAAAATTGTAAGAGCCGGCGGCCTACAGAATAATCGTCGTTTTAATTGGTGGGGACGTCAAGCATTACTTCGAGCATTCTGCGAAAATTTCTTGAATCTGTCAGCATTGGTCCATGATAAGGAGAGTAGCACTGTCTCTACAGCAGCATAACATTATCCATGATGTCAGACGAGGTAATAACGGCCATGTTATCTAACCATAACCCCAATCCTAACCATAACCCTGAACCTAACACTAATCTTAACCAAAACCCTAAACCTAACCATAACTTTAACCGTTCGCAACTCTGAATATAACCGTCTTTCTACACTACTATCTTTATTTATTCATTTAAATTATTTCGTCTTTAACCCGAAATGGAATGTCACGTTACATACGATGGAAACCCAAGGACTTTTGTTTGGGGTGAATTAAGACGCACGTACTGGGTCTTGATAGTATGTTTCACCTGGCCCTGGTTTCTCTTCGATCCTCCCCTTCCCATCCCTCCCAGCCTCAGCAATCTCACCTCGGTAACTGACCGGATGCTCCAAGCAGCAGATACCCCAATTATTCATTGAATTTACTCATTACAAATATACATCAACTATCGACAATTAACTTATTCATACGACCTTTTTCTATTTACAAACATGCTCCAATTAACAGATAATTAACTCATTAATACCGATATACTTCAATTACCGGAAGCTATCTTCCTCATGCGACAGTTTTGTGACATGTCACAACTGGCTTCCTCGGACTTGATGTGTTATGACGGGTTACTGCATGCATCCCTTTGTTTACAGCTATGTTTTATATTTGATTGTTGTCAATAAATTAACAAGTAAGTTAATACAATAATAGCTATACCAGTGGAAAGAGAGCTTCAAATGTCAATAAACAATATGAACTGTTTCTCCTTCTTGGATCTTCAAATACTTAGCCATTTAAAGAGCTTCTAACTGCCAGTGCGAGCCAATTACAGAGTTTCTGTCAGAACGAGCCAATTAAAGAGCTTCTAACTGCCCGGACTGTGTGGATGTTATCTTTTGTGGAACAGAAGCGTAGTTTAATCCTTCAACTTCACGCGCTCCAGTCTGTCTATAAGATGTAAATGGGTACTTTAATTACAGTTAAAGAGGGTACAGATGCTACAAAATAGAATGATAACCACCACCTCAGAAAAATCTGAAACGTAAAATGAAGTGAAGTCTGTAACACTTTATCTTCGACAACAGTGGGTGCTATGGGAATACCTTCATAAAGGTACAGCCAGGCACATATCAGACACAACCGTGGGGTAGATGTGTTAGAGATTTAATGGTAAGGGGTCGCTGCTGCATAACAAAAACCATGGTGACCCAAGAGATGAGAAGAGACATCAGATAGCCTTGGGAACACAGCCACTAGAGCAGATCAAATATCTATTAGGTAATAGACAGCAGGGGAGGAATCAAAGAAGAGTTAACCGCACGAAGGGCAGCAGTTGGTAGACTTTTTCATGCACAACAGAGGATTCCTCAGCTAAAGAGAAATAGGTAGGAAAACAAAGATGGATGTGTACCGCTTGACCTGTGTGCCTGTTCTGACATATTGATGTGAGTCATGGACAATGAAAACACCCCAAGAAAGGCAACTACAAACTTCAGAAATGAGGTACCTAAGAATGGTGGTCCAAGTGACGAATAGGGTCAAGATCCGTAACCAGACAATCCGTAGCAATCTCGGAATTCAACCCCTGCAGACGTGAGTGGAGCAGTCCCAACTGCAGGGGTTTGATCTTGTCTGTAGAATGGAAGAAGATCGGATACCAGGTGATCATAGGAGGACAAAAATTCAAGGACGTAGACCCCCAGGATGTCCCAAAGTATGTTGGGAAGGTAACAAACGACAATCCCTAAGGGGTCGGGGGCTGGATTGAATAAATACAGCGGATAGGACAGTGTGGCTTTTTCTCTAGCAAACCTCTCCACCTCACGGTAGAAGAGCAGCGACTAAGTAAGTATGACCAGTTTCCTTGTAAGAGAGGAGTTATTACTAATATGTGCACGTCTGAACTGCAGAGTGATAGAATACTCGCTTCTTATCGGTAAGGTATCCGGTTTGATTTCCCTTTTATTGACACGTTCCAGTCGACACTGCTGAAAATGAGTATCTGTCTTTGTGTTAGAAAAAGAAGCAGAGAGGAAGAGAAGTGACCCCCCATATAAAGCTTTGGCCTATAATCATTAAGAGGGATGTCATAGATGGCGATTGGCCAGGAGACTACAGTTGAGGCCATAAGCAAAGGGAAATAATGAATCCACGCTGGAGATAAAATGACAGACCATCGCCTTTTCTTCTTTTTCTTCTGCTTCGCGTTCAGGATCTTTGGTCATGCTATATCTGCAGGCCAGTCGCAATAATGAATTATGTAATCTTTACCAGTTCGGAGCGGCTGGAACACAGCTTTTGTATTAGCTCTGCACTCTCTGGCCAGGTCTGGTTTCTCATTTCTCAATAGAGTGGGCATTCCTGTAGAATGTTTTAATGATTCTGACTCCCTGTTGCACGTGGGAATTAATCGGTGAATTGAGTACAGAGACTGATCCAACGCGTGTGAATGAGGTACAGACGCTGACCCAACGCTTGTGAATGGGGTACAGAGACTGACCCAACGCGTGTGAATGGGGTACAGAGGCTGACCCAACGCGTGTGAATGAGGTACAGAAGCTGACCCATCGCGTATGAATGAGGTACAGAGACTGACCCAACGCGTATGAATGAGGTACAGAAGCTGACCCATCGAGTATGAATGAGGTACAGAGACTGACCCAACGCGTATGAATGAGGTACAGAAGCTGACCCATCGCGTATGAATGAGGTACAGAGACTGACCCAACGCGTAAGCGGTCCTTGAGATTTAAGAAATAACATAATGTCCAGACTGTTGATGATGTCATATACACCAGATGATCTGTTCTGACGGTGCGAAAGTCAGTTGAGGTTTCTCTGCTATAATGAAAGGTTGGGTCGCTGCAGAGCAGAGAGCTGCAGACATGACAACATCCTCAGTATGAGAATAGAGATCGAGGCAATTACTACGGCTCTGGAGTGACTCTTTGATGGGTGCCGGTATCGTTTCTCACTCTCATCCTTGCTTCTAAATGTACAAAAGGTCTGACTGTGGCATGAGTGGATAGTGAACGTGGAAGTCTAAAACATTAGGGATCTCGTGGATTCACTATCTTAACCATGTTTGCATGCATGAAAGATCTGACACCCGTAGTAGGGCATTGACAACTGGTTAAGGTGACATTTTGAAGCTGATCAACGATCGCCTCTTCGGTGCAGGCATTGCAATCGATGAGTCGACAATGCAGTTTGCAAAGTTTTAAAATCATACGAAGTGTTAGCATAGAGGGATGTCTGAGAGGATGGTGTACGACTCTGTGCAGCCGGCGATCTAGAGAGGAAAACCGTGAGTATATACAGCCTTCTCCATATACCTGATTACCTATGGGTCTTCCTGTAGTGCAATGAAGTCGATCTTAACAAAACAACAGTTATTGTACCTGTCCTCATCATCACCATGTACCATGTCATCTCAGATGACGAAGAATAGGCCTAACAGTGCATGTGATTTACCCAACCAGCTTTGATGGCATCTTCATCTCATGTATATGCAGCACAGTTTCGGCGGCAGCGGTTTTTATATGGCGAGGTCGCCATCTCCATGGAGAAATAAATAGATCAAAGCTGAAGTGGTGCAGACGGTCAAAATTCGATCAAATACCCATATAGGTAATGGCTGAGTGACCGTACTATGACAAAAAGACAACAACCTAAGTTATGGTCACGAGGCCTTCGTCAGGAACTAAGTGTGAACGAAAACAACTAACAAACCCCAACAACAAAACAAAACATGATGTACAATGAGCTGCTTAAGTTCGCTATCATACCCATCTCATAACTGGCATATCGTGTCCCAAACGTTCCTGGAACATCTAGGTATGGCGCTGATGTGAAACCACTCATTTTAAATCATATCTTAATTTTGTGTGTGTTTTATTAGCTGTTTTCGTTCGTTATTTGTCCCTGATGAAGGCCTTGTGGCCATAGCGTACGGATCGTTTTCTTTTTGGCCTGGTGCGGTCACTGAGCTTTTACCTAGTTGTGTTTTTATCGACCAACACCATGTTCTTACTATCAAGTCCAGGATAATTCTCAAGTCAGTTTTAAGAAGACTCAAGTCGCCTCAATTCTTGTTATCATGTCAAGTCAAGTCTCTAAGACTCAAGTCGAGTCTCAAGTCTTGAATATGAAATGGCAAAAGGAAGCCTATTTAGTCGATGGCAGGATCCAAGTCACCATAGCCGAAGTGACCAAATCACAAGCCAGGACTCGACAACATCGAGCAGTCTAGATTTATGCCAGTGATTATTTTTCTTCGTTCTGGCACTCGACTTGAGAACGGCGCTGTTATGTTGTGTCGTATTTGATAGCGGGGCTACGATATCTGCACATTTCAGTCTGACATATCCGGTTTCAGCACAGCACTTTTGGGTTCGAGTTTGCTTTCCCTCCGTGTAACTTATTTTCAGGGCCGCAACTTGGAGGCGGAATAGGGTCTCGGTCTGCTGTGGTTCGCTGACCCTAATGGAAGCAGCTAGCTATAAGTCGCTGGCTTATGTCAACTCATTCATTGCTGCATCATCGATACCGTGCTAAAGGTAAAAATTGTGGAGCATACAGTCTGAGCAACTGTAGAACGTGGTTCGACGATCCTGCAGAAGCGCAATAATTAAATACCCCAAAAATAACGACTAATAATTTTACAAATGCATGTTGCCTTTTCCCGAAAAACAACGAAAAGTACACAAACTCACAAATGAACATCAGTTTATTCAATGTCTTTGTTTTCGTTATAATATCGTTGAGAAAAAGATTAATAAACACGCCGTCAATTGTTAAGTGATAGGTTGTAGTAGCTTTCCTCACATCCCGAGTGTGCTGTTGAAGGTGGATCGCGTCCCTCCCGATGGTTGTTCTATGCTAGGCTTCATCTGCATGACGCTCATTACTAGAGGATCACGTCGATCCAAATCTCGCCAGCCAGACTCTTGAAAACAGCTTATTTCCGGTGAACGCTACATGGAAGAGTGAAAGGTCTTTGTCAGTAAGTTGTGCCTGACCCTGGCGTCATGTCCTGGTCAGTACGTTATGACTGACTGGACTAGAGTCTCAGTTCCTCACGCGATAGTTAGTTAGTCTTCTTCCCACTTATGCCGTTAAGCGACGTAGGAAGATTTAGTCGTTTGTGCTGCGCCAAGGGAGCGGCGTCGGTCAATGTGAGCCCGTGTCGTTAGATAATCATTTTAATGTCATCTGTCCCACAGCCTCGCGGCCGCCCTCTTACCCTGTAGTCGGATCTACCAGCGTTTTAAGCCATCAGTGGAAGTTTGTGAGGGTGCATTCTCTTGAGATGACTAAACCAACGTATTTTGTGCCTTGAAATGTATTCTGCACAAGACGTTGTGCCGACTATACTGCGAATGTCTTCGTTCGTATTCCTGCAGACAGGCTGTATTACAATAATCTGACCATCGAGGTAAGGATCGATTCTTGAATTCCCATAGTGGTAAAGTTACTGAGGAGCCTCACATTACACTATAGCCAGGAGGATCCTAGTACACCTTCCCAAGTGCACACTGTGAAGTATGAATAGCAAATATAAGCAGCTTTCGAATAAACGTTACCAAGGAGCTCAGCTCAGCATGAGTAGTTTCGAATAACACAAGAAATACACGAGTCAAGTTTCAAGTCGATATCCGTATGCAACTTGAGTGCGACTCGAACGCCAATTACTTTTCAGTCGAAAAATCCTCATGGGAACTTCAAAATATGTACACGATTGCAAATATAAGCTAGTGTACAAGTGTATACACATCAGAAATAAATAAAGGTCTTACTCTTAAATAAAGATCTTTTGTAGGGGTGGGGCAAGTTATGAGAAAGGAAGAGTTGGAGAATAGGCAACAATTGCTGGAGAAAAAAAATACAAGACAGATAGATAAGACAGCAGATAATTTGAAATCATGGCACGATAGGGAATCAATACCGATCGGGAGACATGAGATTTTGGAGATCCACAATGGTCTTGCTCGTCGGCATGGCACATGACAATGGTTGAGGAGACAACTGTGAATGTTCAATCACCAACTTCCGCAATATTAGATGATGGAAACTTTGAGAGGGTGGATTAAAAATGTCAGAAATTTGGCGCGGGGGAAAACCGATGACTATTTGCAAGATTAGGAACATCGTCTTGAAATAAGATAACGTAGACCTTCTAAGAGACCCTCGCAGTTGACCCCAACACACAAAATGGCAGAAGCACAAAACGACCATCCAAGTCTACCGTCCCGAGGCAAAGTTCAACAAGGCAAGTTTTCTCAGTCACCGTAATTGGCGTATTAAAGTATTACTAATGTTAGTGCAAAACGCTATTTGGTAATAATAATAGAAGAAAGTAGTAATATTTTTAATTATGTCAAACTGAAGACCGTTCTTGATTTATAATATATCATTGTGTAGCTTTATGATATTACTAAAAAAAATTATATACTGATTACGATTTTCAGGAAATAAAAATAATTACGTCAACAACAAAAAGACAAAGGCTTTTCTTTTAATTTTAATTATTGACATTAATAAGTTAGCATCTGAGTGGTAGATCGGTTAGAACGTGTCTATTACGTCAAAGGAACAGAGGTCTACTCAGCTGGAAATAAAATACCTCACGTACAGATAACGAATGAGTCGAAGCAACTCGGGAGAGGAAGAGAACTGGCCCATGGGGCCACTCAATGTCAATATAATATTAATATAATAATAATGCATAGGGCCTTTCCTATGATAGGCTAATGGCTGAGACCTGAAATAAAGTCTATATTCAAGATTTTATTTTTGATATTTCATATAATCCGAGATGGCAGTGTCAGCTCTTGGACTTCCTTTATCTTGCTAAACATTTGATAGAGTGATTGTGCAGCGACAAGGGCTCACATTGATCGACGCAACACACTTGGCGCAGAATAGACGACTTAAGTTTCCCACGACGCTTAACGGCACAAGTGGAAAGAAAATTATCTATCTAACTAGCTGTCTACTGTCTGTTTATCTTGTTAGCATCTAAAGGGGCATTTCTCTGCCAATGGGTGTTATATTTATATAACTTAGATCTATTGTCTATTATCTGCTTCTCCTTATATTCACTTATCACAGTTGTTAGGTGTTCTTCTACACACTACACCACCAGGGCATCTGCATATAGACTCATATAGCAGCTCTCACCCATTGTGGCATATCGTGGGTGAAGTCATTTTTACATACGAGGAACAAGGTGGGAGACAATACTAACCTCTGAGTCTGAGGAACTGGTTGGTTTAAGATTTTTTAATGTAACCATCCATATTATTTCTTGCTTTCTGGTGGGTGACATCCATTTACTCATTTTCCCCATGATGCCATTCCTTTGTAGTTTTGCTATTAGTTCTTATTTAAGGCTTTCTGTCGAAATCAAACAATAGGGTAAGGACCCTTTCTTTTCTTGGAAAGCGTCTTCAACAAATTGGGACAAGTAGTAGATCTATGTGATTTGGTGTGCTGTACAGCTACTCTCTAAACCTAGCTTGTTCTGTTATTAATATTTTCTCTATTTCTAGGTTTGGTATGGGGGACATATTCCATATTTATTGCCAATTTTATAGGCCTGTGGTTGATGCCTGCTGGTTGACAGAACTTTTCTAGTAATTGTTGTTGTGGATGTTTCCTGTGGAAAAACTAGATCTGGAGTGAAGGTTGTGTGGCAACTTCTGGAGTAGAAACTTAATATAACTTGTTTATACTGGTTTAGACGACTGTACAGAGTCTATATACAACCAGTTTCTTCTACTTCACTTTGGGCATCCAATATATTCTTGAATTTATTAATTGCCCCTGCCTCCATTATTTCAAAGTCACCTCTCTGTGACAAAAAAAAATATTTCCAGTATCTAATCTGGACCATTCTTTAATTAATTTGTAGGTTAGTTTATCATTCAGCCTATTTATTAAGTAAAGATTTGTATCACTTTCCCAGGCTTTTACTTCATCTTCTCAACTAATCTTATTATGTCTTTCTGAATGGCTATTAAAGTCTCAGACTACTGTCTAGTTTACAACTACTATCTAGTTGGAGCTCTTTATTTCCATACTAAAAAAGTGAAAGATCTTTTGCTAGTGGACCATACATGTTGTAAATACAAATGTTGGTTTTCATTACAGAAATGTAAACTTCTATTATTTCTGCCTGGTTATTTGTGTTCACGTTACCTTGTTGGTCACTATTTAAAATCGCGCAAGTATTAACACATCACCTTTGTGGCCAGTCTGAAGGCCTGGTATTCTCTAACTGAAAATCTGTGGTTACTTTTGAAATGGGTCACCTGGATACATCTATTTGATCTTCATGTAGTTGTTTTAATAGTTGGACTTTTGTGTACCCTCCCTCTTCCACATTTCACTGCAATATGTTGATTGTTCTCGGTTTGGTCAATAGCTCCTAACCCTTCTATCTGTACCTTGGCTCAACAGAATAAAGGAGGCTGACCACCAGTAGCATTGCATGAACCTCTTCGAGGCAGGGGTCTGGAACTCTCACTGCCTAGTGGGACCTGGCAGAATGAGCACTGCACTGATTACTCTTTATGACATCCTAATAAAGCAACAACAAAATTATTTTGCACTGTTTCATCCTATTTCAAGATGTGTTTCTGCCAAGTTTGTTTTCCCTAGTCCTTGACTGTCTTCAGCCTGCCTGTAGAGCAGCTGGTTCAGGTCTCACCTAGTCAAGCCCAACCTTTTGACCTGTTCAACTTGGGAGGCTTTACTGGTAGCTATGCAACCACTGGCGTAGCTCTTACAGTCATGAGGGCACACAAAACTCCTACCTTGACAAGGTGTAAACATGAGAGAGGAGATATAGTAATGATGAGAATACATAACACTTGATAAAGTATGTTCAGTTAGCATCTAATAAACTTTTATCTTGTTATTACAGTTCGGAAGCAGTGGGCAGTACATGAAGATGGAGCCTTGGCGTATCAGATTCAAAATGAAGAAAGTAAGTGTGTTTTTTCTTTATATAAACTTAACTTGGGGAAGTAGGTAGAGGATTGTTAGGGGAAGTGGTTTGGGATAATCCTTTCCAAAGTGGTGGTCTACAGACCAGTGCCTTCTTGCGAGCCCTCAGTTTCCGGTCTGCAACAGACATAAAGAGAAACTGGACAATATTAGTACTAATCTAACTCTAAGAAAAAGTAACATATATAATTAGAATTACAACTCAATTTCTAAAAAGAATCCGCTGCTTCCATAATGTTGTTTAAAGTTCCAAGATTTGTTTTATATTCTTGTTTATTAACCTTTACCGTGTCACGAACGTGAAATTGTGATGCGTTCGTTCCTTACTTTGGTCAAAATTCTGCGCCAGCTCCAGGGTCATCGCTTTATCGTAAATAAACTAGAGGGGTTAATATCATAGAAATGGCTGAACATACTGCTCTTTTGATTGTAGGGAGTTCCAACTTCCACTCTGTACAGTTAGATACAAACAATGGCCATTTTGAAAGGATTTTTGGAAAGAATTTCTTCTGCTTTTCTCTTGGATTTTAAGATTCACACATTGAGAATGGGAGAGTTAAATTTCTGCAACAGATTTTTCGGAGGTAGATCTATTTAGTCTGTTTATGTCAGGTCATCCCGTAACTGGTGAGGCCGTTGGGACACACATGAAGACAACCCCACACCATCCCTCTCTGTCAGCGGCCACTGCCTGTGCCTCCTCTGGTTTAAGATTGGTCCATTCTTTTATGTTGTCCTCTCATCTCTTTTTTGGATGACCTCTTCGTCATCTGCCTTGCACCATTCTGTGCAGGATCGTATTCCCAAGACCATTTGATCTCAATATGTGCCTGTATCGATCGAGTTTCCTTCTTTTGACAGTAGCCAAAAGGTCTTCAAAAGAACCTAATGCTGTTGTAATTCTTTCTTGTATTTCCTCATTTGTAATTTGGTCTTTGTACAAGACGTTTAGAAGTCTTCCGAAACATCTCATCTCCAAGTCCTGTATCCTTCACTATAGATCAACTGTAATTGTCCATGTCTCACAAGCATAGAGGCATATTGACAGGACCAATGTACGCATTAATCTGATTTTTGTGCATATGGCTAACCATTTATCGTGCCAGATTTTGTTAAGCTGCGCAAGTGCCGCTTTTGTCTGTGCTATTCTGGCCAAAACCTGACATTTTGATCCTTCATCACTGATGATCATGCCCAGATATTTAAAACGGTCGAACACTTCGAGTTACTGGCCATTAGCTTTTATTCGGCTGTTGAAGCCCGCAACGTTTTTGGTCATTAATTTTGTCTTTCCAGTGTTAGTCTCCATACCATAGTCAAGAGCTGTTTCATCTAGCCATTCCTGGAGAAAAGTCAGATTGAGAGAAACTGAATGAGAGCCAGAGAAAGAATGGCAATCATGAGGAAACTTGCTGGCACAAGCTGGGGAGCAGATGAAAGTATACTAAAGAAACTGTACACTGGAAGAGTGAGCCCAGTTCTCGAGTATGGCATTTCGGCATGGACAACAGCAGCAAAGGCGAACTTTGACAAAATTAGTAAACTCCAAAACCAAGCCATGAGAGTTATAACAGGAGGCATGAAGTCAACGCCAATTGTAGAACTGGAAAAGATTACAAATCTGCAATCCATGACCGACAGAAGAGACTGCAAAGCCCAGCAGCAAGCACAAAAACTCAGAAGACTGACAGGCCATCCAATGCATAAGAGACTAAATAATTTTGGAAATGGGAAATTAAAGCGGAGAAACTTTGCAGAAATAGCCAAAGCAAAGATGAAAGAAGACCCTGTGATCGCACTAACGGGATCAAGATACTGCAGTGGTCAGCTACCTATAGCTGACTGCTAGCGTCAGGGCCAGCGAACCATAGCTGCCAAGACCCTTCTACACCTCCACGTGGTGATCCTGGATAACAGGCTTCAGCAGGGCAGACTGGCTAAGGAGAAGGGATCGAAGAGGGAATGCTAACCTGGTACTAAAAAAATGCTTGCTGAAGTTGGATGTGTTGGACCGAAAGGTGCAAATATCGCAGCCAAGCTGTAAATTACGACACAACGCATTCCGTTCTCTGGACTACATTCTGTTACTTAAGCCCTTTCAGGGTTTGGTAGTGGGAGATTGAGAATGAACGAAGAAGAAGAAGAACGCACTAACAAAACCAAAGCCCATCCCTACTGTACGCAAACCTACCTGGAGGCAGCATATATTTCCAGAGGTGGTAGAAAATATACCAGGTATTGGAAACAAGAACAGCCAGACTGAAAAAGAAAGAAGAGACATAACCCTGATGTACATAACGAAAAACTACCCAAGTATGGTCTGGACCATGCACATACCGACGGCTCTGTAACAAACACAGAACAGAGCGGCAGGGGTATTCCTGGGCCTACCAATTGGTAGAAAAATAACACTGTCAGTGGCAACTGGAAAATACACAAGCAATTTCAGAGCGGAGGCAGAGGCACTGAGGGCTGCAGTAGAAGAAATGGCGACAGGTAAGAGAAATGAAAGCCATATAGTCCTGCTTACAGATGCCCTGGCGGTAGTCACAGCACTAAAAAGCCAGAAAAATACTGAGCTCAATGATGTCAGAGCAGTACTCTGTCAACTATGCCAGCAGTCCGCACCAAAAAGAGTAGTGGTACAGTGGGTTCCATCCCACTGTAACATCCAAGGCAACGAGGAGGCAGACAGACTGGCAAAAGAAGGTGCAAGGCTACCACAACCATATCCTAGTGTGACATACGAAGAGTCAAAAAGGCTTATTAGAGCTAGAGATACATGACCAAATGGGAAACAACATACTGGCTACACAAAAAACTATGCCTATTACCAGTTGAACAGAAGAGAGCAGGTCGTGGTCTTCAGACTTCCCACAGGCAACAATAGACTGAGGTACCACCTATTCAACAAATTGAAGATAGGTGTCACTGACGAATGCTCGTGTGGTACCGGGAAAATGACCGCTGGACATTTGCTGCAAAACTGCCCGACATACGAGGACCAGAGAAAGCTGATGTGGCCATCACCAGTGGCAACACTAGACAAGCTCTATGGCAGTGTTTTTTTTGAAAAAAATACAGGTTGACGTCTGACAGCGTACGAAGAAAAAGAAGAAGAAATAGCGAGTTTCTCACAGGATGATATCGATACACAATATAACAGGATCGCGGCTGGAAGTAGATTGTGTCGTTATCTTACATGCAATGAAAATACAACATTTTATACATCAAGATTGGAGAATAATGAAAGCTGTACAATACAAGGTGCCCCGCAATTATTTTGCCCATGTGGTTTTAATGTGGAAGGTGTAGTTTCACTGGCTACAGTTGAATGTTGAGACTGGTGTCAGCAAGATGTTCAGAATGTTCGCAGTTCAAAGGGGATTGTACGATTAATCATCACTTGTGGTTAATGGGTCCAAATAACGATTTCGACACAAGACTTTCAAGTTTCACAACATATTGGCTCCATGCATGAGGTAAAACGTCATTACGGACTGGAAAGAACGGTTATGGAGGGCATGATACCTGAAAGTCGACGCAGGGGTCGGCCAAGGCAAAGGTGAATACAAGATATCAAGGATGCTTTAAATATTAACATGGAGCAGATTGACTGCAGGCCAAGATTTATATTGGCTGTCTGTGATGAGAGCGATGTTCTACAAAGGACATGCTACATGATGATGATGCATGGAAGTAATCCAGGACCTATGTGGAGAATGAATTTCTCAATGGTACTCCAGTGAAATCCAGCTTGGTGAAATTGAAAATGGACAAAACAAGTTAGAAAGAAAATTACTGAGAAGGGGATGGCTGACATAAAGGGGTGGTTTTTGGGCACCACTACAGATGACGAATTAACATCTATAACAATATTTGATACTTTCACATGATCAGAAACTTTCTTGGAAAGTTTTGGTGAAAAGGAAGTACCAGTACTTATATCTCATTACAAAGACCTTTCAATACACTGGAGCAAATAAGACATGGTTAAGAAAGCCCTGGATGATTGGTATGAATGAAATATGTGTAAACGGTCTGTCATCAAAAGATTTACTGGGAAAGGTAATGCCCCATAATGATAGGTTCCTGTTCTTTTGAAGGACCTGAAAATTGCCTCTATTCTACCAGTTTCTACAGCTAGCTTTGTATTGGGTTTCAGCTGGAAGAATCTGATAAATTATAAGTTAGAATCGTGTTTAGAGACTGAAAGATTAGAGGGCCTTATGATGGCGAATCTAAATGGACTTCTACTACCACAATTAAACCTACTAAAGCTATTGATAAATGTTACTTCACTGCTAAAACTACCATGCATAAAAAACACCATGCCTCTGACAGAAGTGCGTTTTCTTTTAAGAAGAAATAGGCTAATACTGTGTAAGTAATACAATATATTTTTGTTTTGGTATGCAGTGTTACAAAATAAAAGTGAATGAGTGCCTAGTTTAAATTTGTTAACATAAATTACCTGGCTATAGTTCGACCATGCTGACTGATTGACTGGTGAGCCACCCTAAAACAGATTGCTCTTAGCTTTCCAACCAGAAGGGTTTTCTTCTAAGTGTAGAAACGTTGCCTGGTTGTTTTAATCTGCTCTGTAGATAACAGAAAAGGCCATTCAAATTGTTGCTCACTTTGCTTTCACAGTAAATGAGCACTACGGTCTGAACCGGTTCCACCGTCAGATGGTTCGTGAGGACATTCCAGTTGCAAAGTATGTACAATCCGAAGAGGAGTTGAGACTACAACAGGAGAGGATGAAACAACTTGAACTTCTCAATGCCCAGTAAGTACATTTTCTTTAATAACTGATAAGGAAAGTGCCACGTCACAGCTAGTAGTGACATGCTAGACATGCTAGATGAGAAGTAGTTTGAGCTTTTTTCTTCTTCTCATTTTCTTTTACATTAAAAAAAAAGTGTGATCATTTCTCTTCCACACCGTCTCGTCTTTCATTGCAGTAAGATAGGTACTTATAAGGAAAGCCCATTAATAACTTTGTTTATTTCTTGTATTTTAATTAAATGTGGGCCTTGGGAAGGAACCTGCGATCTTATGGGAAAGAGATGGTAATAGCCAATTGGTCTCTGTGTTTGGAGGTTAGCTGTCAATAAACAGACGAGAACTAGAAAATGTGGTCAAAAGGAGGAATTCCCTCACAATGCAAAGACATAACAGGCCTATCACCTATTTGTCTGCATGCTCAATTGCAAGTGTTTACAGCAAGAAAACATGATGGACCGACAATGAACTGGCAGGAATAAGTCTACGATTTTTGGAACATGGGACATTTGAAGTATCAGCAGAAAAGACAATTTCATTGAAGAAATCAAAATTGAAAATCCTAGCTTTTACAGAAACTAATAAAAATAGGACAGAGGGTCATGTATCTTTTGGGTAACATATTTCTCTACAGTGGAGTTTCCACTTTTAGCAGAGCCAAAGGGGAAGTGAACTGTAATGTGGCCAGGAGTCAAAGTTACCAACATCAAGGGATGGAAATTTATCTCTGAGCGCATTGCGGTGCTGGACCCCAAAGAAGAAGGCAAGATAGTTAGCATCACTATTGTTTATGCACTATGTGAGGGTGATGAAAAAATGCCAAAGAAGGATTCTTTGAGGTGCTTGAATACAGTAAATGGTTGTAATGATGAAATGATCCTTTTTGGCGACGATTTCAGTTCCAGAGTGGGAAATCATCATTCTAGATGGGCCAGAGTGACTAGGAAATACGAAAAAGATGTTCTGGATGAGAATGAAAAGCGACAGATTCTGCAGTGAGCAAAACCTGATCATTCCAAATACAAAGTTTTCTCACAAGCACCTACGCTGGACATGAACTGATGAGAAATCCATTATTGGTTATGCTATTGTGAAGAAAGATTTATTAAAGTATGTGAGACATGTGAAATTAAATCAGGACACGACAGGTTTGCCTACTGTCACCTTTCCTGTTCATCCTGGCAGTGGATTGGATTATGAAAGTAACAACAAATGAGAGAAATGGAATAAACAGCTGGAAGACCTGGATTTTGCGGATGATATAGCCCTTCTGTCCCAAATCCAAATGCAAAGGAGACTGGATTATATCTCTAAACAAGTCGATTTGAAGTTCCATGAGGAAAAGACAAAAATAATTAGAGTCAATGCATCAAACACAGAACCAATCAGGCAGAGAGTACCACTGGAAGAGGTAGAGGTATTTACATACCTAGGAAATATCATCAACAAGGAAGGAGGAACAGACGAGGATATAAAAACAAGGATACAAAAAGCAAGAGTTGCATTCGGAATGTTCAAACCCATATGGAACTCCAAGGAAATAAGAAGGAAGACAAAAATAAGGATTTTCAATTCAAATGTGAAACTAGTCTTGCTGTATGGAGAGGAAACCTGGAGAATGACCAAAGGCAATGACAGAAGACTGCAGGGTTTTGTCAACAGATGCATGAGAAAAGACTCTTGGTATAAAATGGTTTGACAAAGTTACAAATGACAGAGAGAGAGCGGGACAAGGTAAATTGTAACCGGAAATCTTAGGAAGAAAGTGGAGATGGATGGGTCATACATTAAGAAACCCCAGGCCAGTATCACCAGGCAATCCCTACCAGGGAACCCTTAGGGAAGGAAAGGCATAGACAGACCAAGGAATACACGGAGACGTGATCTGGAGGCGGAAGTAAAGAAAACAGGAAAAAGCTGGAAGGAAGTGGAAAAGATAGCACATGACAGTGCTGCTTGGCAAGGGTTGGTTGATTGCCTATGCACTCCTGTGTGATAGAAGGCGAAAGAGATTGGCAACATGTCAGAGCCTGAGAAGACCAGAAATCAGAAGTGACCATTACCTCATGACAATAAAGAGAACAACAAAGAGCAGCTCCACCAAAACAACACCCACAGTTAAGTAAGCACTCAAAAAGGACAAGCAAGGATAAAGACCTACAAGCTAAGATAAGGGAGCCAGAAGGTAGGACCAGATGTCAGGGACTTGTATTGACAGCAGTGAGAAGTGCAAAAGACCCCCAAAGGACCTAGGAGCTCTCTGGTTAACTTTCTAGACCATCCTCAAGGCAGCTGCAGCAAAAAGCATATGATGAAGTCAGTGTCAAGACGGATATAAAGAGGGCACTTTGGTGGTCAGAAGTCAAAATTATATGGGTAAAGAAAAGGGAGCAAAAACACAGCAGGAAAAACAATAGTATACAAAATTATATAACAAATAGAACAAAGTACGAAATAACTTTGATGTCAGGTAGGGCAAGATTATATCTCTTCATACTGCCCATTGATGATATCATAAAAGCCATTAAAGAGGCAGCCAAAAATTAATAAGTGGGATACTAGCTGATGATGTGTCCTTGATTACCAAATCAGAGGCACAACTCCAGACCAACATTCAAATCTGAAAATAGGAGCTGGAAAAGAGAGGAATGACCCTTAGCAGTTCAAAAACAAAAACCATGTTGGTCTCAAAAGAAGTGAAGAGATATCACATTAATTTGGTTGAACAGTTTTTTTAACATTGTTAAGTAGTTCAATTATCTTGGAGCTATAATAAACCAGAAGGTATCAAATAAGAGTTGACTATGCGAAGAGCAGCAACTGTCAAACTTTTTCATGCCATAAATAGAGGATTCCTCAGCAAAATTGACAAGTAAGAACATATAATGATTTTATCGCTCCACATGTATACCAGTTTTGACTTATGATCAATGACCACAACCCAGAAAAACCAGCTCTTAGCCTCTGAAATGAGATTTATAAAAAAGGTGGTCCAAGTAACAAGATGTAGCAAGGTTTGCAAGTCAGACAATACAGCATGATCTTGAAACTACTGTCCCCATCCTGATGGATGGCATAGGACCGTATACAGCCTATGAACTAAGAGACCATCAACGTTCAAACCCTTTGTCATCTGCTGAAAAATGACCACCAATGGCTTTGCTCAGTTCAGTCTAATCTCAAAGGTGAAACATATTGATCGATACCTCCACCTTACAGCTTTGTTTACGCTCCTGGAAAGAGACTGTGTCACAGAAGTCTGATCAACGAGGTGGGGGGTTGACACTGATCCCCATAGTGGTAAGCTTACTGAGGCGCTTCACATTGCACTATAGCCAGGAGAACCCGATCCACCTTAAGTGCAACTGTGAATGTAAGAAGAGCCACTGTAACCAACTACCAAGGAACATTATCAAGAGTTAACTCATCATGATTAGCTTCAAACAATGTCTCGTCTGCCAGCTTATGTCATTGGAAAGTGCAATCATCATTCACGTGCCATCTGCTTGGCCCTTTTGTTGCTAATTCATGTCCACTCATTAACATTCTAATCATCATTCACGTGCCATCTGCTTGGCCCTTGATGTTGCTAATTCATGTCCACTCATTAACATTCTATCCATCAGTGAATTACTGCACAAATTATCAGCGTATTTAGAAATAAATATGTTTTTGTTGACCACAGGGCTGAGGAAGATGCAAAAATAGCAAAGAAGATTAGTAGACATGTCAAACAGGAAGTCCAGAACCATGACGACGATGAAGAGTTGGATGATGAGGTAAGGACACATAAGAGTTGCCCATTGCAAGCAAAGATGTATGTATATTTGTGTGTCTCTTGATTTATATGCATGTGTTGGGGTATGTGTCTTTAGTTGGAGAGTATGATTAGTTGTATGATGTTTAGGTTTAATCTTTTTATTTGTGGTCCTAAAGGTTGCCAAAATCAGTCTTGATCCAGCTGCATGTCACTCAATAAAAGTACCCTGGGCTTCTGGTGTTACCTCCTCACTGTGTGCTGCATTCTCTTCTGCTTGACCAGAATATATAATTGTTTCATCTGGTGTTTAGATGTACTTTACTTGCTTGTCTCAATCTTATTTCACTAAGCCCAAGGATGCTGATGTTATATTTTCCCCTCTATGGCAATTTGTTGTTCTCTCCATCTCCCACATGGTTCTTACGTTCCAGATGCCAAGTCTAGAGGTCTTCTTAGTCTATAGAAAGAATGTTGTCAAACCAGTTTCCTTGCGGCTGTGACTGGTACATGTCTTAGGCCCTATTGAAGGTCCTTTCTCCTTCAAAGTGGCTCGTTAGTTATATTGGTAGATGTTTTTGCAGCAAGGTGGGTTATATGGGATTGGAGAGCTGACCCGATGACCAACTCTTCTTGCTTCTCATCCTGGTTTGGTATCGGTCATGGCTGAGTTCAACACAAAATAGAGAGATTAAAATAAAATAAGATCACTAATGTTGAACTGTTGGAAAGAACCAGACAGATATCAGGGTATCATGACATGAGTAGAAGGGTCTGGCATTGGATAGAACACGCATTAAGGAAACCAGCTCATAGCATTGCAAGACAATTTCTGTTTTGAAACCCCCACTGATCTGCCTGATTGAGTACCAAGATTCCAGTATTCCGGCAGTAATTGAAAAATGTTTATACGCAGATTGGAAATAAAAAGTAAAAATTCCACAATTTATAATTACAAAACTCTTGAGAGAAAAGTATCTGGTACAAAACTGTACACAGTCGTACACAAAAATAAACTACAAATGTGCGAGTAACTTGTACAAGTTAACATTGTGCATATTTAGTAACATCTGTTCCTTTATTTCTTATGCAAACCCACCATTTAGGAACTGGCACGGCAGCTACAAGAGAAAGAAAAGAGAAAATATGAGAGACATATAGAGAGGAAAAAAGAAAGAAAGCTCAAAAAGGAGAGACAGATTCTGGAAGCAACCCTGGCCAAGGAATCAGAGGAGGCCAGGTTGGCTCACAATTCAGGTTGTTGTTGTTTACTGGAACTGTTTGCTATTTTACACCTAACACAAAGTTTCCTTAGCATCATATATCTATGTTGTTCTAGTAGTTCTTCTGCATCTCATTGAGTAGGAATTCATGCATCTCATTCTACCTTCTGGATATTCCATTCTATCTCATCAATCAGAAAGTTAAATCTAGTTTAGGTCCATACCAAAGGGAGGGGTGTTACATTGTGCAATGTCTGTCACACAGGGAGGCTTTCCAAGTATGCAACTCTTCCGTCATGTATCTGGCTATGGAAATGCCAGGGTTAAGGCCATGATCCATGTTGTTCCCCCAGATTTATCTAAGCCAATGCCTCATCTCGGGTAAAATAGCTTTAATTCAACTGATGATCTTTGTCCAAAAAAATACATAATTTTGTCCATCCCAATTTTGTTCCTGATATTTAAGCTCCTCCAATTAATAAAGTTTATGCACAGCATGTGTTCTTTTAAAAAAAATAATATAAATTTTCAATTTTACATTCCTTCAGTAAAATATATAGACAAGACTGTCATTGTAATCTCTTTTACACTAATCTACATCCACACATAGAAGATATCTTTATTCCATTCCATTTATTAGTCAATTGTGGGGGACGGCGTGGTTAAGTGGCACGGCTCACAATCCGAAGGTGCTGGGTTCGATCCCAATCACAGCACCGGCCGTTACCCTGGGGAAGCAAACCCTTAGGAAAATGCAGGAGGAAGCAGACCCTTACATAAAATGCATGCTGAAGTTGGATGCACTGGGCCGACAGACGCAAAATAAAAACCACAGTGCAGCACACACCGCCTTGGAGATTAGAGAAAATAAGGTGAACGCAAAAAAAAATAATTTATATGTGACATGTCAATGCAACATTGCTAAAGATGAATAGAGCTCAAGTGAATGATATTGTGTGGGAGTTTACAGTGAGGAAACACATTTCTGGACTGATTCATGACCTTGCTGTTTCATTTATCCAAACAAAAGCAGGTTTGAGCTGTGAGCTGTACCACTAACCATAATGCCACTTTGACCCCCAGTTCTGATATCAAGGTTGCCCTGAGATTGCATATGTGCTGTGACTTTTCTATGTGCATAGTTGTGGATATGCTCAGTCATCGGCAGGTCAAACAGTGTTTTTTAATTCTCAGTTCCTTTCTGTAGTCTGAGTATAAAAGCATGGATAAGTCTGGTTCAGATGCCACACTAGAACAGAAACATGGACGAGACCTTTATTGCAACGAAAAAGCCTTCATCGGGTACAACGGACTACATACATAGGAACTAACACATCATGGAAGAAGAGATGAACACGTCAAAAAGTGATATGAACACATTATGGAAGAAGAGATGAACACATAATGGAAGAAGAGATGAACACGTCAAAAAGTGATATGAACACATAATGGAAGAAGAGATGAACACGTCAAAAAGTGATATGAACACATAATGGAAGAAGAGATGAACACGTCAAAAAGTGATATGAACACATTATGGAAGAAGAGATGAACACATAATGGAAGAAGAGATGAACACGTCAAAAAGTGATATGAACACATTACAAAAGATTGTAATAGCTGCCCTTTCATAAGTCAAGCAGCGACAGTGTCAGACACGTGTATTCAGGTGTGACTGCAGCCCGTACTGAGTGGACAGTATTAGTAATTGAGACATCATTTATTCTATCCTTTCGCGCATCTCGCTTTTTCTGTGTCTCAGTAATGATTTTCTTCTCAGCAACGCGAGCACTGTGTGTGATGGCAGTGTGCCAAGGCTGAGGGGTTCAGAGCAAACAGCTTCCAGGGTGCAACATCAAGGACAAAACTGTTCAATGAAAAATTTAGTCTTTATAATGTTTCTTCTGTCTGTCCTTATGAGCGCTTGCCTGTTCTGAGCTCACAGACAACAGCTGCTTTGGGAAGTGATCTTTGGACATGTGAACAGCATGCCAAGACTATCTGATTTGGGCTCGCTGCCGCAAGAAAATGGATGCCCGAGGGTCGCACCCTGCTGAGAACTACCGAGTTGGGCACTCAATCCTCCCAGCCAATCCTGAGCAGTCTGTGGAGACAACCCGAGTGGAAAATGTTGAGTTTCCTGACATGCATGACTTTCCATGTTTCGCATTTGTATAGAAGGGTGGTTAGCACAACAATAGGATACACCTTAAACTTGGTGGCAACACTGATTCCTTGCCGGCCTCAAACCTTTGCTCATAGCCTTGCAAAAGCAGCACTTTCTTTGGCAATTCAGCTGTGGATCACAGAGTATATATATTCGCTTCTCTGGTGAGGGTACTACCAAGGTAGGTAAAGCTATCAACTGCTTTTAGATGTTCGTTCTTCTTCTTCTGTGTTCATCCTGAAAAGGACATTGGTCGTGATGTGTCGTAGTTTATAGTGAGGCTGTGATATCAAAGTCTTTCAGATCAACGCATCCAATTTCAGCATGACAGTTTTGGGGCCAAGTTTGTCTTCCCTCTTTGGCCTGCAATCTTTGCTGCTTTATTGCAGTCTGTTTCCAGGGCTGCCACTTGGAAACAGCCATGAATTGTTGCCAGCTCATTCACTGTTACATCTTCAGTCCCATAATTTGGTATTTCTACTATCTATATGTCTAAGATAGACTTCTCAAACATGGGATTCATGCTACTGTTCTTGTTTGTTGGAGTGACAAGCAGTTATGATACTGGTTTCCTGAAAAAGAGGGTATGGATTCAAATCCTAGTCTGGCTAAAGTTTATTTCTATATGGAAGGGGCGTGGGTAAAAATGATAAAACCTAACATGTACACTGTATGGCACTGCTTACAAACCAAACTTATATACTTGGATTCATGAACCAGCAAGGTTGTACCACCATAGAAGTCAACCACTTTTAAAAAATGAATGCTCAAATCAGGTTTCAAACCACAGTACAGGGCAGTCCACATTAGAAAACAAGGTAAACGAATAAACTAACACAGTACACTCTCTTTCTCCTCATCAATCATTCTAAACAAATTTGAACTGTGTACTCTTAAAAATGAATTTGTTTTATAGTAAAGGAACTGAGGTTATTCCACAGCCACTTTTATTGCCAGCTAAAAATGATTTATGTTTGTTATTTCCATGCTATCTTCTAGAGAACAGCAGCCATGTGTCAGCTAGCGTGGAGTCACTGAATTTACAGGGAGTCAGCGTTACCAGGTAAGAACGAGTAGGCATTATATGTTGTTTTTTTTCCCTAAAATGAGATCGCAGATAATATAGCAGAAAGGAGTGCCATTAAATGGTCAGCAACAACAAAAAATACAGAACAGCTGTAGAGAAGGTTTGTTAAACACTTGGGCAAGGGCCAAAACTGGAGACGACTATTTCATCATCGCTCGTCCTCAAACTCCCTCTACCAAGCCCTGAAGTGGACGTTGCAAGTAGCGCGATCTAGTTCAGAAAACGGAATGTGTTGTGTCGTAGTTTACAGAGTGACTGCAATATTTGCACATTTCAGTCCGATACATCCGACTTCAGCATGGCATTTTTTGGTACCGGGTTAGCCTTCCCTCTTCAATATCTTCTCCTTAGCCAGCCTGCCCTGTTTCAGCCTGTTGTCCAGGATAGATGACTTTAAATCTCAATCAGTCATATCTAAAAAAGATGCTACAAATCATCTTGGACATCCAACTTACATTCTAATATAAATATCACAAAAAAGGCTTTCTCAGCCATGTATTACCTGGCTTGAAAGGGTAGGTCTCTATGGAATAACAACAACATAAGAGACAACCAAGTTGGGTTGAGCATTGGGCTGGCTACCCCATATCTAAGTCGCTTAATAAATAAAAGACATGTACATTCCATGGTACTACATGAGATAAGTGTGTGCCTTCTTGGTTCTATGTCTGCTGACAAGTGAGCAGAAGCAAATAAGAGTGAATTGCTATCGATAGTTGCTGAAAAAACATTTTGAATATCATGGTGACAGTAGATGACTTAGGTTCACCATTATGACCCGAATACAAAATCTCCAGCATGCAATGGAAAACCCCAGGCTCCCCGACACCTGTCACGCTGACTGTTTTTTAGGGCACCAACCGTGTCATGTTAAAAGATATCCTTTCTCGTGGCAGCACGATTAATGGACAGTAATGCAGATCTCTTCACTAAACTAAGAAAGACTGACCAGAATATGAGGGATATCACACATTCAAAATCTTCAGCATGCAATGTAAAACCCCAGATCTCTTCACTAAACTAAGAAAGACTGACCAGAATATGAGGGATATCACACATTCAAAATCTTCCTGTGCTTAAAGACAATGCCCACTATTACAAAACTCATCTTGTGGAGCAAGCAACTACAACCAAAGATTTGAATATTCAAATTCTTCCATGCCCGCCCTTTTCTCAGCATCAGACTTTTTTCATCTCCGAAATCTCAAACAGCTCAAAGGAAATCATTTTGACAGCAATGAAAATGTAATATTGGCATGTGATAACTGGCTTAATTTGAAGGGGAAAAATAGGCTGTTCTATTCCCAAGGTCTTTTCAAGATCACACAGATGGCAGGAGTGTCACTTCAGGTGGTGGCAAATTTCAGCTTTGTGTGACATTCCGTTGATGGTTAGGTTAAAGAATTATGACCAGTATCATGAAGTGTAGAGTCTTCTTCTCTTCTTATAAAAGAAGAACGACTTAAGTCACAAGAATGCTCAGCTATTTTTTTTTAAATCACATTTGAGTTGTTTTCTGACAACCAGAGTCACACCCTCAGGCCATATTGAGGACAATGGAGACTTCAGCGACTTCTACAACTTGCCCAATGAGATGGATGAGTTCTCACGGTTGGAGATTCAAGCCTCTCAGGATGAAGTAAGCTCTCTCTTTTGTCTGTTTTCATCATTAATGGGCTTCTGCAACAGGCATTGAAAAACAAAACAAAGGTTAAAACATCTACTGAATTTAACAACATGCTGCTCATAGTGTCATTAATTTTTTTTGTCATCTTTTGTGTCCTGTTGCCACCTTTTTACAAATTGTCTCATTAACAATGGCAGTTGGTCTGCCGGGGATTTTGTGCATGGACAAGGACAAGAATAGCACTACTGCCTCACAGATAGCATGTCATAAGAGGCGACTAACTGTGTGACATGGCATAACACTGGCCATGGTTAGGTGGTTTGTTTAGAGCAGCATAGATGGTGCCTAACAGGCTGCAGGTCTTCTTTGCTCAAGTGTTTGAGTCTATTAAGATGGACTCACACATTGGTTAACCACCCTCCGTAAGCGCTTATCCCAACGCAGCGCGAAGTATTAAGCTGCTCGAGCCTAGCCTGCTAGGCAGGAAACGCATCTCCCGGCTACATCCAGCTCAAACCAGAGCTGGAACCTGCGCAGGGGCATTTGCCTCTATAGAAGTACAGGTCGGCTAAGAACTAACAACACTGGCAGTTAGATTGTGTTAGGAGATACACTCCCACGGGATATAGAATCATTCGTATATCTTAGGGACAAAGTAAGAGATAAAGATATCATATTAAGGATACAAAAGATGAGAGAAGCTTTCATTGCATTGGGAAACTTACATAAAATAACAAAATGTGAGAGAAGCTTTCATTGCATTGGGGAACTTACGGAAATAACAAAAGAAATTTGAGTCCAACATAAAATTTGTAATCTTCAGTCTAAATGTAAAGTTTGTTCTTTTGTATGGCTTTGAAATATGGAGACAATAAAAATGACAAAAGAACTACAGTTTCATAAATGGATGCCTGCTCAGAATAGAGAGATTGAAATGTTATAAGACCACTAATGTGGAACTGTTTAAAAGGACCAGACAGACACCAGTGGAACATGATGTGAGTAGCTGGCATTGGGCAGAGAAACAATATGGAAACCAGCCGACAGCATTTCAAGACAACATGTGTTCTGGAATCCCCAAGACAAGAGGGGAGGTAGGCCAAAATATGAAGAGAGCTCAAGATAGACACAAAGGAAACTGGGATTACATGGACAGAGCTAAGATGGATGACCCAGGACAGGATGACTTGGCATGTATTTGTTGACCTGTACTCCACAGGGAGCTGAAACGTTTTTATTGTTTGAGTGATTCAGTCTAATTAGCAGAGTGGTACTTATTGCAATGGTACCAGGTTCAAATCTCCTTTTTCTTCATGCTCCCATCAACTCAGATGTAAATTGGTGCCTGGCTCACTATTAAAGAAGGAAAGGCGGCATGGAAAGAAAATGGCAACTCCCAGCTAATAAAAACAATAGGCCAAGTACAAGGACGTGTCTAACACTTCATCCCTAACTGCTAAAGAAAACAAACCTGAGAGCAAAGCCAGTTGAAATTGGGCCACAAGTCTGAACAAAACAGTGCACCATAATTTGTAGCTTTATGGCTTAGGTATGAGTGGATAACAGCCGTTGAGCCCTCAAACCTCCAAAGGTTGACATGGATCTACTGTCCTGCTTATGCTGGGGTTCAATCAATGACTGCCTGCTGGATGAGGACACCGCAACAGATAGCAGCAATCCACAGGTAACAAATTTTTGACATTAAACGAGGTTCGAGCAGAGTAGGGCGCATGAGAGGACGGAGCAGGAGAGTGTACAACCAGCGAGCTACAGGGACCATCAGTATCCATACCCTATGCCATTTGCTGAGAGAGACTGAGCACCTATGGGTATGCCCAGGGTGCAGTGATGTCAATTCTTAGATTCCTCAACCACCTCTTTCTTGCTCTTGTCTTCTCTCACCTCTCGCTACTGTGTTCCACATTTTTTGCTGCCTTTATTGAAGGTATAAACTGCAAAAGAACCTGATAATGTGCCATTCCCACATCGCCACTTTCACTCCCCAATCTCCAGCTGTGTTGATAAAAGTTGTGTACTAACAAGTTACTATCTTCAACTAGGAGCTGGCCAGACTATTACAAGAGCAAGAACATAAGGTGGGTACACCATTCTCTCTGGCAAACCTTTGTCCTAGTAAACCTCTGTCCTTATAACCATTCTCTCTAGCAAGCATTCTCTATGACTAACCTTCACTCTGGCAAACAGTTGTCCTATAAACAAACCATTCTCTCTATCAAACATTCTCTTTAGCAAACATTCTCTATGACTGACCTTCAATCTGTCAAATCTTTCTCCTAGTAAACCTTTGTCCTATAAACCATTCTCTCTAGCAAACATTCTCTATGACCAACATTCACTCAAGCAAACCTTTGTCCTAGAAAACATTCTCTCTAGCAAATATTCTCTCCAGCAAACATTCTCTATGACCAACCTTCACTCTGGTAAACCTTTGTCTTATAAACCATTCTCTCTGGCAAACATTCTCTATGACCGACCTTCACTCTGGTAAACCTTTGTCCTATAAACCATTCTCTCTAGTAAACATTCTCTATGACCGTCCTTCACTCTAGCAAACATTCTCTATGACCGACCTTCACTCTAGCATTCTCTCTAGCAAACATTCTCTATGACCAACCTTCACTCTGGTAAACCTTTATCATATAAACCATTCTCGCTAGCAAACATTCTCTTTGACCGACCTTCACTCTGGTAAACCTTTGTCCTATAAAACATTCTCTATTACCAACTTTCACTCTAGCAAACATTCGCTATGACCGACCTTCACTGGTAATCCTTCTCTGTAGCATTGTCACTGATTGAATAATTATGTATTCCTTCTGACTTAATGTCTCTTAGTTGTGTTTTCCTTTTCTCTGTGGTGAATGAGCTGTAGTTCAGCACTAATGTCAAATTTCTTGCCCTATGGCTCAGAATCTTCTCTATTCAGCCTGAAAAGAAAGGTTTTTTTTACATTGTATCTGGTTTAAAGTGAACCTGCGATACCACATACTTAGCATCAGAAGCTTGTTAAATATAAAACAAACATAGATCTATGGCAAAGGACACGAGAAAAGCCAATAAAGCGGCAGATTAAGGGGTTCAAGTTGAGATGGATAGGTCACACTCACATGAAGAGAAAACAAACACATCATTGCTACATTCTTGGCTTCACTTGTTCTGTCATGGGATTGATATGGGTGATGAATAAAGGCATTATTCAGGCTAGGTTTGTTGAAAGATGCAGTAGCGATTGAGTTGACAGCTATGGGTAGCTGGTTGCTTGCATCAGACTACATCAGAGTCAGTGAACAATAGCTGACCAAGATTCTATTCGGACACCAAGTGGCAGCTCTGGAAATAGACTGCATCAGAATCATCGAACCATAGTATCAAGATTCTATTCGGACACCAAGTGGCGGCTCTGGAAACAGACTGCATCAGAATCAGCGAACCATAAGATCAAGATTCTATTCGGACACCAAGTGGCAGCTCTGGAAACAGACTGCATCACAGTCAGTGAACCATAGCTGACCAAGATTCTATTTGGACACCAAGTGGCAGCTCTGGAAACAAGACTACATCAGAGTCAGCTAACCATTACATCAGAGTCAGCTAACCATAGCTACCAAGATTCTATTCGGACACCAAGTGGCAGCTCTGGAAACAAGACTACATCAGAGTCAGCTAACCATTACATCAGAGTCAGCTAACCGTAGCTTACCAAGATTCTATTCGGACACCAAGTGGCAGCTCTAAAAATAGACTACATCAGAGTCAGCAAACCATAGCTGTCCAAGATTCTATTCTGACACCAAGTGGCAGCTCTGGAAACAGCCAGACTACATGAGTGTAGCCTAAGAGAATAGGGATCGAAGAGGGAAGACAAACCAGTTGCCAAAAATGCTGCACTAAAACCGGAAGTGTTAGGCCAAAAAGCACATATTGCAGCCATGCTGTAAACTATGTCACAATATCTTTTTCGGGTCGAATTCCCGAAAGAGAAGGTAAGGAAAACTAGGCTTGGTTTACATTTTATTAGGAAATACCTTCACCCAAGTGGTGTTTGAATGGACAGGAATAGAACATTCCAGTCTGGGGGGAGAAGCCTGCCGTCCTATCAGGCTTCGTCACAGCTGAACGACCTCTATGAGGTTAGCTGTTAGTATAAAATACACAGCTGTGAACCATAAACGGTGACCTGCATGAGTGCCAAAAGGATGCAGCCTCTTACCATGCAAAGATAGAACATGCCAATCATCTGTTTATCTACACATTTTTATATACAGAAAGAAAACCAGACAACCTTGATAGAATAGTCTGGCAAACCTCTGCACCTCATGGTAAAAGAGGAGTGAGTAACTAATCTTCCAAGTGGGAGAGAGAAGAGTAATTAAGGTCAGGTGACTGTTGAAGACGGGTGTGTTGGACCGAAAGGTGCAAATATTGTAGTCAAGCTGTAAACTAGCGACACAATGCATTCTGTTCTCCGGACTACATCGGGCTACTGGCCTGTTCAGGGCTTGGTAGCAGGAGATTGAGAACAGAAGGCGGCGGCTCAGGTGAAACATACTGATCAAGACTCCACCTCACATCTTCGTCAGTCTCCTGGAAACAGACTGTGTTACAGCAATCAACACTGTAATCCTTTAAGTGGTGAGCCAAGGAATGCGATTGCAGCCTCTTACCAGGGTCACCACTTGGAGACGGAATAAGGTCTTGGACAGCTCTGAAGAAAAGTATGCTCAGTTGATTGACAAGATAAATGAGGGCTGCTTAACCGAGGCTACTTTATTCAGCCAGTCAACCAACATACCAATACAACACAATGTTCGTCAAAGCGATACAATCCCTCTAAAACTCTTCACAGCTGCCCATGAAGAAGTTTTTAGAAAACTAGATTGGGAAGACACGGATTTCAGCGTACAAAAAGAAGTGCTCACCCACCTAAGGTTCACTGCTGGCAGTCATCCTAAGTCAGAGAGGCTGAGCAATGCCTAAATGAGCTCAATGAAGCAGTAGGCATTAAAATCAATAAGAAAGAAAACACGAACTGAACACTTATTGTCCACGTGAGGAAATGCCACTAGGAAATGATCCCATCGAAAACATGAATTTGTACATTTACGTGGACCAAGAAATTATAAAATCCCTCCAAACAAATTGTGAGATTTCACCAACACCATAGGTCCATAGGTTCTATGTTGACATTCACTTTGCAGGCAACTGTTGGTGTAGTTCTCCTGCCCGTATATAAACCCAAGAGGTATATATGGAGACATTCTTGTTACATATTCACACCACTCGACTCGTTTTCTGTATGTATATGCCATGTATGGCAATGTTCTCATTTTCTGTCATATTTCAGTTGTTCTTGTCATGTCATCTGGACTTTGTTGTATTTCAGTTCTCATTGTCTTGTCTAGTGACCCAGACTACGCTTTGCAAACATCTCATTTGTATTCTTATGTTCTTGTTCCTATATTTATATATATATATATATATTTAAAATGAAACATGTTTTGTATACAGAGAACAAAGGCCAATATCGACCAGGAAAAGCTAAGAAAAATTGAGTTGCAGGACGAACAGCTGGCAAGGATCATAGAGGAACAAGAGAAACTGAGGCTGAAGAAAGCCAGACAAAAACATCAAGCCAGAAAGGAGGCACGGGTAAGTTCATTCATTTAAAGAAAAAACATTCTTTCCATTTCAAAAACTGGAAATTTTAAGTGTGTGTTAGGAAACTAGGGAAGACACTAGACCAGTCAAACTTTAAGATTGTGTTAGGAAACTAGGGAAGAGACTAGACCAGTGAGATTTTAAGATTGTGTTAGGAAACTAGGGAAGAGACTAGACCAGTGAGATTTTAAGATTGTGTTAGGAAACTAGGGAAGACACTAGACCAGTGAGATTTTAAGATTGTGTTAGGAAACTAGGGAAGAGACTAGACCAGTGAGATTTTAAGATTGTGTTAGGAAACTAGGGAAGAGACTAGACCAGTGAGATTTTAAGATTGTGTTTGGAAACTAGGGAAGAGACTAGACCAGTGAGATTTTAAGATTGTGTTAGGAAACTAGGGAAGAGACTAGTCCAGTGAGATTTTAAGATTGTGTTTGGAAACTAAGGAAGAGACTAGACCAGTGAGATTTTAAGATTGTGTTAGGAAACTAGGGAAGAGACTAGACCAGTGAGATTTTAAAATTGTGTTTGGAAACTAGGGAAGAGACTAGACCAGTGAGATTTTAAGATTGTGTTTGGAAACTAGGGAAGAGACTAGACCAGTGAGATTTTAAGATTGTGTTTGGAAACTAGGGAAGAGACTAGACCAGTGAGATTTTAAGATTGTGTTTGGAAACTAGGGAAGAGACTAGACCAGTGAGATTTTAAGATTGTGTTAGGAAACTAGGGAAGAGACTAGACCAGTGAGATTTTAAGATTGTGTTATGAAACTAGGGAAGAGACTAGACCAGTGAGATTTTAAGATTGTGTTAGGAAACTAGGGAAGAGACTAGACCAGTGAGATTTTAAGATTGTGTTTGGAAACTAAGGAAGAGACTAGACCAGTGAGATTTTAAGATTGTGTTTGGAAACTAGGGAAGAGACTAGACCAGTGAGATTTTAAGATTGTGTTAGGAAACTAGGGAAGAGACTAGACCAGTGAGATTTTAAGATTGTGTTAGGAAACTAGGGAAGAGACTAGACCAGTGAGATTTTAAGATTGTGTTTGGAAACTAGGGAAGAGACTAGACCAGTGAAATAAAACATAGTGACAACAATCACAGGGATAATAATTTTTCAACCATCTAGAACACTCTATTACTCCATCCCCAGCAGCAGTGTCTATTAATGACATCTTAACTTTGATCCCCTTCTGCAGAGACAGCTGTCATCAGAGTCCATGCCGCTCGGAGCATCAGCCAACTTGATGAACCAACAGAAGAGTCTACAACAGATCCCATCTAGTAGTGTTTCGACAGCAGTGTCAGTAAATAGCAGCGGACACCAACGCTATCGCAGCAACAGCTACAGCCAAGCTTGTGATTCTCCTCCATCACCACCTCGTTCTCCACTTCCGCAACACTCAAGGTCTAACAGAGGTCACCAACAGACTAGTCCATCCCCAGACCAGAGGATAGATACAAGTAGCAGTTACAACCACGACAATCAACGTTATACGAAAACTCAACAAATAATGGCACAGACCCCATCATCTTCACCTCCACAGCATTCAAGGTCAGATAGAACAAACAGAGGTCATCGACAGCCTAGCCCTTCTCTAGACCAGAGGACAGACACAAGTGGCAATCACGACCGCGGCAGTCAACTTTACATGAAAACTCAACAAGTAACAGCACAGACTCCATCTTCTCCACTTTTACAACATCCAAGATCAGGCCGAGGTGACAGACACCATAGACAAATGAGCCCCCCTCCAGACCAGACAGCAGATACAAGTAGCGGTTACAGTCATGATAGTCAGCGTTTTATAAAACACCAACAGGTAGTGGAATATCCTTCGTCATCCTCATCTGCCACCTCAAGTCCTAGACCAGAGAACTCTGGTCCTAGAAGAGGACTGTCCACACTAGAATCTGCAAGACAAATAGCTGCTGGGAACCCTGATGGGATTCTGGCCATACAGACCTCACAGAAAGCTGTGGACCTTCATAAAGGTAGATCACTACAGGACCATACAGTTATTTCTCATTATGGGCCTAATACAGACATAATTCAAGCACAAGGAAATGTGTCAAGGTCGACCAGAAAACTGTCAGACCCCCAACGACCAGGTGCACACTCTCAGACAGAGCCTGTTGTGTACTCACAGCCTTATAGGCCACATCTGGATTACACAGGGGCAGAGTTGAGACAATCATCCGATGACGATGAAGTCCGGAATCTGATGGCTGATCGAGGTGGAAATAGTTCTGCAGATCTATCCTCACATCCTCGGGCAACCCAACATCCACAGCAACCTTCAAGATCTGGGCTTCACATCAAGAAAGATGATAGGTTTGTAATTATTATGATCTTTGCCATTTCTGTTGTAACAACTATTGTTACGATTTTTTGTTCATTGCTCAGTTCTTCCAGGGCAGTTTTTAGGGCTGGGAGTCAAAGCTGCTTGCTGGGCTTTTCTTTCTTCTCCTTCTTCGTTTGTTCTCCAGTTACCGCTACGAAGCCCTGAAAAGGGTTTTGCAAGTAGCAGGATGTTGTCCAGAGAATGGAATGCGATATTTGCACCTTTCAGTTCGACACATCTGACTTCAGCAGGCATTTTTTAGTACTGAACTAGACTTCCCTCTTCGATACCTTCTCCTTAGCCAGTCTGCTCTGTTGCAGCCTGTTATGATCATCACGTAGGGGTGTAGAGTCTTGGCAGCTCTGATTTGCATGCCGTGATGCTAGCAGCCAGCTATGGGTCACCGACTGATGCAGCTTATGCACACCTCAGCATCTTGATCCTCTGGATTTTCTTTCATCCAACAACAAGAGGGGATTGAGGGGTGGAAGACTTAACTTCCCATCAGGTAAAATATACTGATCAGACATGTTATTAGTTGGGTTCAGGTAAAATATACTGTCCAAGACCCTCACCTTGACTTCCCTCGCAGTCCTCCCTGAAAACGGGCTGTTTTCATGGCAGATTGTCTAACAAGTTGAGGGATGGATGCGATCCCCGTAGTAGTGAGCAATAAGCAGTTGAAGCCAAACATAGCACAACTGTCAGGAGGACCCTGGTCCACCTTCATCATCATGCTCTGGATGTAAGGAAAACTACTGCAACCCGCCACTTTAAACTAACTCATTGTGGATTGACCTCATGTCTTCAGTCCACCTGCTCTCAGACAATCACAAATGTAAATAATGAAAAGTATCACATCCAGGCGCCATCACCACCGTTTCATATTTCATAGAGTATTCTTCATCTTTATCACCTTGGCCATCAACCAACACCCCTAAAGCACATCTTCCCTGTGCTATGTTCTAAAGTTTTTTCCAGCTTCCACACATTTTTCCTCTAGGTATCTTTCTCCATGTGTTCTTTGACCTTCCTTTTTACCTGTAAATTGCCTGATAATACTGTTTGAGGCCTTTGCAGTGTACCATCACCACCTTCTTCCTAAGATTTCCTGCTCCACCTGTGCCCTGTTTTCTCTCACAAGCTTTCATTTGTAGTCTGTCAAACCACTTTTGCCAGAATCTTTCTCAGGGGTTTATTGATAGTCCTGTAATCTTTTAATATTGAGTTTGATCATCTGCCATTTCTTAGTCTTAGTCGACCTATACTTCTACAGGGGCATACGCCTTTGTGCAGGTCCCAGCACTAGTGTGAGCTGAATGTAGCCAGGAGGTGGACTTCCTGCTTAGGGGGCTAGGCTAGAGCAGCTTATTACTCCTCTGGAGGGTGGTTAACTGATGTGTGACTATCTTAATAGACTCAAACACTAGAGCAAAGTAGACCCACAACCTAGTAGGCACTTATCTATGCTGCTCTTAACAAACCACCTAACCATAGTCGGTGTTATGCTATGTCACGCAGTTAGTCATCTCTTACGACATGCTCTCTGTGGGGCAGTGGTGCTATTCTTGTCTATATTTCTGCTTCATACAGAAGGACTGACTTCACAATAAGAGTTGAAGATTCTTGTTATCATTCTAGAGTTCCATATGGTTTCCAAAATGACAAAGGTGACTCTTGCCTTTTGTATCCTAGCTTTTACATCCTCATCTGCACTGCCATTCTTGTTTATGATGCTCCATAGGTATGTGAATCTGTCTACCTCATCCAATGATTTTCCTCTTCTATCAAACAAGTAAATGGCCATGTTAACTAAGAGTATCACATCCACCTCTGTTTAAATGGCCATGTTAACTAAGAGTATCACATCCACCTCTGTTTAAATGGCCATGTTAACTAAGAGTATCACATCCACCTCCGTTTAAATAGCAATGTTAACTAAGAGTATCACATCCATCTCTGTTTAAATGGCCATGTTAACTAAGAGTATCACATCCACCTCTGTTTAAATGGCCATGTTAACTAAGAGTATCACACCCACCTGTTTAAATGGACATGTTAACTAAGAGTATCACATCCACCTCTGTTTAAATGGCCATGTTAACTAAGAGTATCACACCCAACTCCGTTTAAATGGCCATGTAAACTAAGAGTATCACACCCAACTCCGTTTAAATGGCCATGTTAACTAAGAGTATCACATCCACCTCTGTTTAAATGGTCATGTTAACTAAGAGTATCACATCCACCTCTGTTTAAATGGCCATGTTAACTAAGAGTATCACACCCAACTCCGTTTAAATGGCCATGTTAACTAAGAGTATCACATCCACCTCTGTTTAAATGGCCATGTTAACTAAGAGTATCACATCCACCTCTGTTTAAATGGCCATGTTAACTAAGAGTATCACATCCACCTCTGTTTAAATGACCATGTTAACTAAGAGTATCACATCCATCTCTGTTTAAATGGCCATGTTAACTAAGAGTATCACATTCACCTCTGTTTAAATGGCCATGTTAACTAAGAGTATCACATCCACCTCTGTTTAAATGGCCATGTTAACTAAGAGTATCACACCCAACTCCGTTTAAATGTCCATGTTAACTAAGAGTATCACATCCAACTTTGTTTAAATGGCCATGTTAACTAATAGTATCACATCCACTTCCGTTTCATACGTTATATACCGAGTATATCACAGTATTGCAGGGGCCCAAAAGGGGAGACAACAATCATGGGGTTGACTACCCCATTCCATAAAATCTTTAAACCACTAAAACTTCAACAGATATAAGCAGGTCAATTCTTGATGACTTGGCATGTACTTGTTAAAGACATGTGCTCAGCAGGGAGAGGAAAAGATTTTGATTGACATGGCAGTATTAGCTTAAGATTATCACTTCTTCACCCCCAGTTACCTCTGTTTCATACTTTACATATTACAAACTCACAATGTACTGGCTTCTTGCATCAGGGTCATTGACTTCTAGAAGGCTGCTTGGTTCAGGCTCAGTGATTCCTAGTGGGTTGCTTGTATTAGGGTCAGTGACTCCTATCTGGCTGCTTGCATCAGGGTCAATGAGCCATAGCTGGCTGCTTGCATCATATTTATTTATAGGTAGATAGACACACAGATAGACAGACTTGTTTGGTAAATATAAATAAGATGAGATAAGTTTTTAGTGGATGGGTAAGCATAAATATAACATAATCCATCTTTGTCCCACCCATAACTCATGTCTTTACTTCGTCAGCCCTCACCACCACGACCCCTATCCAGGTGGCCTGACAGGGTTTAACATCGCTGCAGCCATTGATCCAACCTATCAGCGAAGACAAAAATCCGAAGCCGGGCTCATGCAGGAGACGCAGCACAGACAGGACATAGCTTACACATTGCCACAAGCGGGTGAGGCCATCAATTTATGTGTTTGTTCAGAAGTTAGTGACACAAGTAAAGTTCAGATACCACCACTTGGAACAGAAACACTGTAAAAACCTCTGATGCTGCCAGCAGAATTTCATCAGTGACCGCGAACAAACCATTTTAACACACCTGACATCACAACATCAACAATGATAAATGAACTTCACAACTGGGGGCCAGAGATGCAGTGAACAAGATGACAACAACCAGTGACTCATAGCTGACTGCTTCCATCAGCATCAGCAAACAGGAGCTGTCCAAGACCCTATTCCACCTCCAAGCAAGTGCTGGCCCTGGAAGCAGGCTGCATCCATTCAACCTGGCTGAGATAATAGGTATCTAAGAGGGAAGGCAAACCCGGCCCCAAAAATATAGCATGCTGAAACTGATCTGTCAGGTCGAAAAGTGCAGAGATCGCAGCATTGCTGTAAACTACAATACAATGTAACAAAACATGCTTTGCAGGACGAACAAGAAGACTTTATGTCTGCTGAAAGTTTGCATAAATAGCCAGGAATATGTGAGGAAGAATAAACACAGTGTACCAGTTAAAACAAGAGATGGCCACAGCACAAAAACATACATCCCACCTGTAAACATAAATATCAACGAGGAATATACATACGTTTAAGCACAACTATAAATATATATCCTCACTCATATTGCTTTGTTTTTCCATGCATGTTTACCCAATACTTTTATGTTCCCTATGGTTTTTACAAAGGTGTCATGACCACAATGTCAACTGTTTTCATTCATTAAATCTCTTGCACTCCTATATTTTTCTAAGACATCCTTATTTGTTGTATTTTTGTTCCACCAGATTCGTCCCTTTCTTCTATATATCTACATTTCAATGGCACCAATTTTCTCCTCCTTCTGTTTATTTTCATTGTCCATACTTCTGTCATCATCATGTAGCATGTCGTTTGTAGAACATCGCTCCCATCACAGTCTGTCTGAAAGAAACTCGTTCTCTTGCCAAAACTCCAGCCTCCGCCACAGTCATACCCAGGCATTCCTGGATATCTTGGTGCCATCGTCTTCTTGGTCTACCCCTTCCTCTTTTGCCTGGCACCATACCTTCCGTCACCATTCTCTCAAGAC
Source organism: Ariolimax columbianus (assembly GCA_036924085.1). NCBI lineage: Eukaryota > Metazoa > Mollusca > Gastropoda > Stylommatophora > Arionidae > Ariolimax > Ariolimax columbianus. The sequence goes on from JAVGWX010000005.1 coordinate 82,612,532, forward strand.
CATTGTGTCTCTTGAAGTGACCAAAGTATTTTCATTTTCTAGCCAAAATGGAATTGATAAACCAGTTCTCCTCTATGCTCAACTCTTGCCAAATGTCTACATTTGTGTTTTTCTCTGTCCAGGGTATTTTGAGGATCTTTCTGAAACATTTTGACTCAAAGGATTTGATTCTTTGTCTAGAAGTTGTGGTAATCGTTCATGATTCACAGCCATAAGCTGCCACAGGAAAAACACAGGCTTTCAAGACTTTTACTTTTATCATTTTTTTGGTGCTCTGCCATGCTTCTGTACCTTTCAATAATGATGTGTATGATACATGGCACTTGATTACTATCATTTTTAATTTGTGAGTATAATTAGTTTGGATATCAATATTTCTCTCACAGAGTACAGGAGAGTAATGAAAAGACATGTGCAAACTAAAGTAAATGTTAAGGCTAACCATATACAGATGGAAGGTTGCGGATATGGTCCTCGTCAATTAGATTTAGTTATTCTTACTTTTATTGTCACCCTCTCCAGTTCTGTTAAGAATCTACATCACTGTACTCCGAGCAGACCCATGAGTGCTCAGTCCCTTTCAGTAAAGGGTGAAGAGTGTAGATGGTTTCCATAGGTCACTGATTGTACATAATTTTTGTTCAGCCCTCTCTTTTTTTGGGTCCCTGTACCAGACTGCCTTATGGTTTGTTGCTAACGATGTTTCAGTTTTGCAGCGGGCCATTGGTGATTCTTTGTTTGCAACTGAATTTATTATTTTCTTAATACAGATGGCGATTTGGAATGGGACCCGAACCTGAGAGGGAGTTTAAGAAAAACTAAAACCCAATTACGTGGTTACCAAGGTGATGTAAATAAATGTTTATATGTACAAGTTGGTCCAAATTCTCCCCATACATCGTGAACACTGTTTAACAAAATCATTCGTAGGCATCTTAGTTTCTGCAGACCATGTGATTGGCGCCCTGTGAGTTTTGTCCAGCTTAACGTCATTATTTTCAAAATACTTGAGTGGTTCTTCGGACAAACAGAATAGGATCACTATGTCCTTCCTTGCATTTTGTAAGAGATGACTAAAGAAGATTATGCACAGGGTCAACAACCTCACCATGTAAAAAAACAGACTTTTCTAAAAATTTGTTAGTTAGCCAAATCTAGTGTTGTACCTATTCTTCAACAAATGGAGCTACAGGGAAAATCAATTACTTTCTCATCTCTGCGTTTATCTAGAAAATAACGTTGTGACGCTGTGATATCTGTATATGTACTGAGATGTTCCTTTTCAGGCATTCTCAGAGCTTACACCAGGGAACAATATCTTTTTCAACAGAAGTGCGTTTCGTCATCATACTCAACAAATATTTGCATTCGCTTTCAGCGTGGCATATTTGGAACCAAGTTTGCTTTCTCACTTCGACCCCTATTCTCTTAGCCAGACTACATAAGTGCAGCCTGTTTCCAGAGCCATCACTTGGAGAAGGAATGGAGGAGCAGCTATGGTTTGCTGACCATGATATAAGCTGCCAGCTATGCTATCAGCTCATTCACTGCTGCATCTTTGACCCCAGCTATTTTCTATTTGTATCTGCAAATAAAGTTACATTTTGTTAAAAGGTGTACATTTTTTCTGTTATAGAGAATTTTGAATGAACCTGTATTTTACATGTGTTGTTTGTAGTTAGGAGTGAGTTGTCTAAATGGCTAGAATAGCTTCCTCGCACTGCATAGTGACTGCAGTTGGCTTAAGTCATCTGTTCTGCGCCACGTATGTTGCGTCTGTCAATGTGAGCATTTATCACTGCACAATCACTTTGTTATCTATCCACATGCCTCATGGCCACTCCCTTGCCCTTTAGCCAAACCTACCAGCACTAAGTCATCAGTGGAAGTTGATAAGGATGCATTCTCGTGAGATAATCAAACTTATTTTCTGTCTGGAAATATTCAGCTACAAGACGTAGTACCGACCATACTACAAATGTCGTAATTCCGCATTCTGTCTTTCCTGGTAACATCAATGATCTTCCTTAAACACTTCACTTCACACTGCAGTTGGTGAACAGCATTAAACTTTCAGCTTTATAGATCTCTCTGATCAATGGGAATCTTGAACTTGATGACCCAATCCCCAGCGTAACTGCGGGTCCCAAATTCGTCTCCAGCGGACCCTGTCTTGGGCCACGGAAGTCCAGTGCGTGGGATGTTGCAGCGTACAGCAAGGACGCCTGACCAACACATTTGAGGTCTTCCCTGTGGTCTCTTCCTACCTTGGGGGTACCAGACAGCTGTCACTGTGCTCCATCGGTTTGTCGTACATGTAACCTACTCATCTATATTTTGCCTTGTCTGTATGGCTTGGCTTCATTTGTTCTCAATCTCTTGCTACCAAACCCTGAAAGGGCTTAATTAACAGAATGTAATCCAGAGAACGGAATGCGTTGTGTCGTAGTTTACAGCTTGACTGCGATATTTGCACCTTTCGGTCCAACACATCCGACTTCAGCAAGCATTTTTTTAGTACCGGGTTAGCATTCCCTCTTCGATCCCTTCTCCTTAGCCAGTCGGGCCTGCTGCAGCCTGTTATCCAGGATCACCGTGTGGAGGTGTAGAAGGGTCTTGGCAGCTCCAGTTCACTGGCCTTGGCGCTAGCGGTCAGCTATGGGTCGCTGACCACTGCAGCTCATGCGCTGCTCAGCATCTTGATCCCCCTTGTCTGTATGATTACCGCATCCTTCACCAGGGACAATCGTCTTATGTCAGAATTGTGGAAACCATGCATGCGTTTGGTCCGGAGAGTGATTCCGGCCAAGCGTCTCTGAAGGGAGGCCTGGGTCACTCAATTTGTTCTCTAGTGATTTTGTTAGTGTCCACGTCTCAGTATCGTAGCACATCGCGGGGGTATAGTGGAATGGAAAAGGGATGCTCATAGGTCCTGGTCATGGCAACCGTCCAGGACCGTGTTAATAGACGAGAAGGCTGCCCAACCCATGCGGCAACATCTTGCCAGTTCAGGTTCCGGGTTACTCTCCATATTGAGAAGGTGCCCAAGGTAGATGTACTAGTTGACATCCTCCAATCGTACTTCACCAAGGAAGACTGGATCACACATGGCGAAGTGATTGCGCAACAATTTGGTTTTCGAGACATTCATCTCCAGTCCCGCTTTCTTGCCCTCTCCATCGAGTACCTGCATCATTTGGTTGGCTTCTGCTGCTGACTCTGTGATAAGCACAATGTCATTGGCAAATCGAAGATGATTGAGGCGTCTACCATCATTCGGAGTAAAGTTTTACATTTTTGTAATGTCAACTAGACGTTACTAGTTTTGTTCTAGCTAAGTCTCCAGCACTTTTTTTAAGTTCCCATAGGAGCATGGGGAAGTGTCACAACTGCTGGCCTCCATAGAGTGAGTCAAAGATTATATTTGTGTACACCCTTGGCCTGCCAAATTTGTTTTTCAAAGGATAGGACAACTCTGATATAGTTTAATAATCCATTTCTCATCAACAGGTACCACTGCAGCAGATCATGGAGATGCTCTAGTTGGAGAGCAGGTCTCATTACCATGGCAACCAGTTCAAGGTCAACGACGAAGAGACCCAAATTCGCGCAATAAATTAGGAAACGATGGAAAAGGAAATTGCAAGCAACAATAATTTGATGAGTTCTAACTATCTTAGCTTCACACTTAAATCATTTACGGATGTGTGGAAATGCAGTCTTCTTGCAATCCTGGTATTCAAACAGGCAAGTGCATGCCTGCTGCCAGGTAGACGAAGACTGTTCTTAGAAGGTTCTTGTTGTGATTTTGCTTCCTTCGTCTTACCAGGACTGGGAAAAAGCAGGTGGCCTATTTGGTAATGATTTCATTTATTTTTCTATATTTTTGTTAGGGCAGCAGCTAACAACTTGCTATTTTTTTATTTGACTGCAAAGGGCTCTTAAATGTGCACAATGTGTACATGTTTATCATCCGTCTCCAATAGAACTAGCGCACAATCTCACCTCTCATGGACTCAATTGAAACTTGTTTCAAACATCTGCCTTTTCATGCTTCCATTCATTTTTTTTGAAAGGCAGGCAAGATGCCTTTCTACAATAGTGGTCCACTGGTGTAATCTTCTTGTTAATGAAATCTGTCCAGCCTTTGATTTAAATCAATGCTTTTGTGGTGATTCTTTAACACATCATTTTCTTGTTCTCCCTCATGCTTGTAAGGTTTTCAATCTGGTGTTATAGGTTCAAAGCAATAGGTAGGTTTGAAGGCATTTGTGTCATATTGTCCAAACCATTCCATTCCGTGTCTTATTTATGCAGAGCCTTGCATGGTGTTCACATTCATTGCCTAGCAGTTTTCTTGTAAAGACCCTAACTGCAATTTACAAGCACCAGATTTCACATTATTGTGATCTTCCGTTTTTGTATATGTCTGGCATTGAAAACAGAGTCGGTAGGCATATACTGGTCATCATTTTCATATTGTCTTCACTGGAATGCTTAGATGGCTTAGTGATGATAATAAATGGTATGTCACTGGATGTGCTTCTTTTGATTTCTTTCTTATCTCCCTGTCTATTCTGGGATCTACTGTGAACATGATTTCCAGGTTCTTATTTGTTCTTTTTAAACTTGTCATTTGTGAATTCCTCTAAATATTTAGTTTGATACACTTCTGTGGAATATATTCACTAATACCCTGATGTATATGAGGGTGCAGCTCTTCTGAAACCTCAAGCATATTCAAAATTGTCACTAGAGCTTGAAAAGCCATAGAAAATAATGTGATCTGACAATAACATGTACACTGTATCATAACTCGGATGGGACTTGTCCCCAAATTGACAAATGTTTTTTTTAGGTGTGCATCATTTTTGGAGTTTAATATTTATACTTCTTCTTCTTCTTCTTCTGCGTACGCAGTCAGACAGTAATCATTATTTTTTCGAAAAAAGCGGCGGTCATCCTGAGGCTGTCGCCACTGCCATAGAGCTTGTCTTGCAGTTCCACTGGTAATGGCCACATCTGCTCTCTCTGATCCTCGTATGTCGGGCAGTTCTGCAGCAGATGTTCAGCGGTCATTTTACCAGTACCGCACGGGCATTCGTCGGTACACCCTATCTTCAATTTGTTGAATAGGTGGTACCTCAGTCTATTGTGGCAAGTGCGAAGTCTGAAGACAACGACCTGCTCTCTTCAGTTCAACTGGTAATAGGCATCGTTTTTGGTGTAACCAGTATGTTCGGTTTCCCATTTGGTCATGTATCTGGCTTTGATAAGCCGTTTTGACTCTTCGTACGTCATACTGGTATCTGTTTGTGGTAGTCTTGCACCTTCTTTTACCAGTTTGTCTGCCTCCTCGTTGCCTTGGATGTTGCAGTGTGATGGGACCCACTGTACCACTACCCTTTTTGGTGCGGACTGTTGTCACAGTTTGCAGAGTGCTGCTCTTAAGTCATTAAGCTCAGTGTTTTTCTGGCTTTTTAGCGCTGTGACTACGGCGAGAGCATCTGTAAGCAGGACTATATGGCTCTCATTTTCACTGTGTGTCACCATTTCTTCCACTAATATTTATACAAATATAGTAATGTATGTTTTAGATCCTTACTGTTCAACCTCTTGTTTTATGTTGTTCTCCAAGAAAAACAGTAACATCACTTGGTAAATGATATTTTGTGTAAACACAAATTGATGAACTCTAACGGAGCAAAAATTGTGATTTAAGGACACATTTATAGATTATCTATCGCATGAAGTATTCATGATATTTATGCAAACACATATTTATATGGAGTTACTTCCCATAGGGGTGCAAACTTACTGTTTCAGCAAGTTTGGGCTGTGAGTTTTACCACACTCTCTTCCACGCCACATCATGTGTCAATATACCATATGTCTGTAGACTCCCTTCCTGTGTTACCCATGGCCCATCTATTCAACCAAGTTTGATGTTCTTATGCATTGTTTGTATAGAGTTGGTTGTTCAGCAGTTACATTTTTTTTTAAATATTAGCAGAATATAATTATTGGGCTGCATGTGTTTATACCAGGACCTGAAATGAAATAGGAGAACAGTAATACTGTAACCGCTGAGTATGGCATAAGAGATGACGGAGGCAGGTGGACATAAGACCAACTACCCCATCCTGTAAGAAAACCTCTACAACCATGGTAGGACCAAGTCCAGTCAATTATACAGGGTCTGTGTAGCTAAGTGGTTAGCGGCACGGCTCACAAACCAGCCTTGCATTTGTTCCAATTCATGAACCTGCAAGGTTGCACCTTGACATTGGACCCATTTTTAAAAAAATGACTGCTGAAGTCTGATGCAGTGAGCCATAAGGCACAAAACACAGCACAATGCATTCCACCTTCAGAAACAATCCAGATGAAAAATGTCAGTCTATATTGGATGAGAGAATTGAAATCCAATCTGGCTCTGTTTCTGGTATTAAGTTGGTTTGTTCCTCCATTTTAGCAACTGTTACTTCCCTGCTAGGACTGGCAAAACCTTGCATCAACTATACATGTATATATTTAAACATCATTTGAATGATTTTCCCGGTGACCAAGCTGTCACCCAAGTGGTACCTGGAGTGAAAAAGAAATGATGACTGTAACATACCGTGCTTGTTGTAAAAGACGGCTAAAAAGAGTTGTGCATAGGGGATTAACATCTTCGTCATGTAAACCATTACCGTTAAAACCACCCCTGCAAATGTTCGAATACAGGCTTCCTGTACAGCCACCGGCTGTTGTGGTGGCCTTATGCTTCACTTGGAGTGAAATGAATGATCGTGCTATAGAAGTCATTATTTTATTGTTCAGAGTTGTTATTTGCTGTAACTATATGCATTTGATATTTTCATTTTGAAAGTGATTTTCTCCAACATTCGACTGCTTCCAACAATTGTTCTCTTTGTTTAACTTGTGATTATTGTGCTGGTTTGTTAGTAGTTGCAGTTAATAACTCTTTTATTTCTGGTATAACAGTTGCCATTAGTGACACCTTTATTTCAGGGATAACAGTTAATTACATTTTTATTTCTAGGGACAGTTAATGACATTTTTACTTCTGGGGTAAGAGTTGCAGTTAATGGCATTTTTATTTCTGGGGTAAGAGTTGCAGTTAATGACATTTTTATTTGTGTTAGTTCTGTAATAGATGGGGTATAGTTTCTATAACTTTCTTTAAGCCATTTCACCATAACATGTCCAATGTTTTTTCTGAAACTAACCCATTACTCTGTCAATACAATCTTTTGGTTTTAGAATAATGTATTTAAATCTCTGTTGTCAAGAAATGGTATATATCCTTCTTGCTCTGATGAATATATGTATCATCTTTCTAAGCTTTGTATGTAAAGGGTTAAAATCTGTAAGGCTCTTTGAACAGACTTTTGTGAATGGTAAGGTTTGCAGACCACTAACTCTTTCACTGTAGGGGTCAGATCATACTGAAAGTGTCTCTCACAGAATGCTCCTTTCAGTATGTCTACCAGAGGTACTTTTCTCATCTACCCTAGAGAAGTCATCTACTCTAGAGAGAGAGAGGTTAGGCTACACTGACTGTTGCCTCTCATGACACCCGCCTCTCATGACACCCTCTGTATGTCTACCAGAGGTTCTTTTCTCTCATCTGTTACTACAGTCTTCTACCTTAGAGAAGTCATCTACCCTAGAGAGAGCGAGAGGTTAGTCTGCACTTCTTGTTGCCTCTCATGACACCCTCTGTATGTCTGCCAGAGGTTCTTTTCTCTCATCTGTTACTACAGTCTTCTACCTTAGAGAAGTCATCTACCCTAGAGAGAGGGAGAGAGTCTGCACTTCTTGTTGCCTCTCATGACACCCTCCAGTGTTGCACCATCCCTATTCTCATCTATATGCTATAGGAACCATCCATAAAAGAAGTCCACAATGGTTGTCCACTTTTGACAGACACACGCTATCCATGGATATCCATTCTACATGGCCTTCACCTTAAATGTTATCACCTACCTATACTGATGACTTAGTTTAGTTCTGTACAATACATCATTTATATTCAGTTTAATTATGTGAAACATGAGTTAATAAATATTCTCAATGTATTAGAGATTTTGAGTCTAGATAGATTTGTGTATTAGTGATTTTGAGTCTAGATAGATTTGTGTATTAGTGATTTTGAGTCTAGATAGATTTACGTATTTGAGATTTTGATGCCATAAAGATGTCAAAATCCTAAGGTTTATTTGAATTTAGCTGGACAGCAAGATTCTTTTAAAGATAAGAGGTTCTGTTACTCTCAATAGACGTGTATATGAAAGAGTTACCATGTGGTGTATGAAATTGGGCATCCACTTTCAGGTTAAATATTGTTCACTCTATAATGTCCCTAGATGAGCAGACATAATATTTGTGCATGTAATCACGTGATAATTATGATGATATTTATGTTTTATATTCATGTTTAACTTAGTTCCTGGTTTTCATTTGTACCATTTTTTTGTTTGCCCGTTATTTGTTAGAGTAGCAAAGTTGTTAGAATTTATACTTCTTGTGTCAAACATGCTGGGTTCAATCCCTGATCTTGGCATGCTCCATAAATTGTTACCTAACTTAGTCTTTTAAGAAAGGCAAGGTTGCAGTGAGATAAATGTTCTTCCCCATGAAAAAAAAAATATATATGGAGTGAAGTAGTACAATAATATTCATTCATACCAGGTGGAAATCTTTGACCAAGTCCAATTCTTGCAGCCTATGATAAAAACTAGACTTTACAAGCTGTTAAAACTGCAGAACTTTTGAAAGGGCACTCCAGTAAAATGCTATAACAACTTCCAGTCAGTGGGACTCCCTAGGGATCTTAAGGAACCTACCATTTCCTATGTTTTCTTTTGTTGTGATTGTTTTATCACTCTAGCATTGCGGTGGTTAACTGGGGGGGGGGGGGGGGGGGGGGGGGTTGTCCGCAAAGACTTGAAGAAATGTTATGAGCTTTTATGTTTAAAATCAAAAGTTAAATTGACAAATTTTTTTAATGGTTGGGTACAAACAAGGACAAAACCCTCTGTGGGACTATGGGCAGCTAAGGTAGGTGACCGGACAACACAGCAGGACTGTCATCTGTGATTGCAGACTTCTGAAAACACCTCCACTGAGCTGAATGTCAAAGGATCGTTTATATTTTTTTTAAAATAAGTATTGTTTACCGTATGAAAAAGCACAGAGGCAGAACTCAGAATACACGTTTCAGCTGGTTAACTAATATAACAACAGGGCATGTAAGTCAAATGCTGTGCCAACCTTATCATTGAAGAAAGAAAGCCAACAGTTCAATAGAATTTACAACCAATTTTGACACTGGAGTAAGACTGTTATTTAAGCCTCTGAGGGTCAATAACCATAGGAGAGTACAGATCATTGAGTATTGTGTACAACTGATTCAGATGGATGGATATATATATATCTGATAAATATCATTTAATTTAAAGTGAGCATCACTTTTCCCTCTGAACACTATAAACTTTAATTGAAATGTTTTTTGGAAATAATGAAACTAAATTAGCCGTGCTGCGAGTTGCAGATCTGGAGGATTCATTAAAACTGAATGTTAAGACATTTTCATTTAATTATGTTTTCTTGTTTATTAACAACACATTTCCATTTTCAATTGTAGACATTGTTTACTTTTGTAAACACACAGATAATTCATTCCTGAACATTTTCACATATAAAATATTTTGAGATATTTGAAGGGTGTCCGCGGTAATGAAAAAGTTAAGAACCTCTGCTCTAGCTGATTGTTTTTGTGCATAATATTATATAATGCACTTAGACAACCAAGACCCGTCACATCACTTGATGGTTGAGGTCCGTGAGGCGTATAGATTTGATGAGGAGTGGACGATATGCTGCAGTCGGGTGTTGTGCGGACGACCCCAGGGACACTAAAGGACATGGTTATTTTCCACCCTTGATTTCAACAGCCAAGTGCAGGATAAGGCAAGCCACATGGCCAAAAATAGAGGGACCACGACGGTTATTCATAGAAATTATGCTCTCGAGATGTGTTTGTCAAATGACCTCAATGTTAGTAACCAGATCGTACCAGTGGATCCCAATGATGCGGCTCTGACTGCACATGCAGATTGTGTTTTGCTTTGCATTTTTCGAGATGTCTGAATTTTATGAGCAGTAGATCATCAAACTCAGGAAGATGTTCATGGAGACTCATAAAATGTTTTTAAAACAAGTCTATGGGGATCAGTGCATGAGATGTATGCATTGTTATGAATGGTTTAAGCAATTTAGGGATAGTCAACAGAGGACGACGGACATTTATAACCACCCACGACGAAATCTGACAATGTTGCTCATATTAGGGAGATGGTACATTCCAATCATTGTCTGACAAGCTTGGGAAATAGCAGAGAGACATGCGGAGAAACAACTGGCTCCTCCACCGTGACAATCCACTAGCCTACATCTCACCGCACATTCAAGAGCTTTGGGCAAAAATAAAAACAAATGTGTTTCTTCAGCCACCTTACAAACCTGACCTGGCCCAAGCATATTTCTTTTTTTCAAACTGACACCCAACAACAAAGAACTATTTCAGACCATTTAAGAACTTAAAGGCAATCCGCAAACAGATCTACGCACGATCCTCAAAAATGCTTACCATAACTACACCCAGATGCAGGAACTGCATTAGGGGCAATATATTAATAAATGGGAAGGGAGGGATTATTTTGAAAAAGGCAATGCTAACTAGGTTCCAGGTAAGGCCAACAAATGTTCTGGAACTTTTTCAAATGACACTCGTATAGGTGAAAAAGACACTATGCATATTACTACTCTCATAATATTAATTATTCTCATAATATTGCCTGTTCTTTTTATTCTTTGAAATTTATTAACCTTATTTATCTTCCTGATCTCTGAGTAGTGAGATCAGACACCCGTGTGCAGTGGTATACACGTTAAAAATCCATTGGCAGTTGGAAATCAAAAAGAGTAGGCTTAACAGCCTCTGCTTAGGCAAAATTCAAGTTAAAAATCTACTAAAATTTTTTCTAGGAATTCTTGCCCCACATAGAATAGGACGTATAAAGGGAACTGTGTGGTTATAACATCAGGTCTTGGTTATGTGGTTAGCGGAGCTGAATATATGGCGCCTGACAGGCTGCGCGTCTACCTTGCTCTTATTCACGCTTCCATCACCACAAGTCCCAAAAATAAGTGATCTTATATTCCAGGGGCTACCAACCTAACGGTTGGTAACAGATACTGGGAATGACCTAGAAAGTCACCAGCGGATTTTCGCCTGCCACTAAATGTGAAACAAAGGAGGTCACACCTACCCAAGATGTCTAATATAAGTAGACTGAAGATAGATAGATTTTGAGTACTGGTTCCACACTGAGTAATCAGTGCAACTGAACCAATTATAGGAAGCCTGTAATACTCTTACAGTGCTGGCTTCTGTGGCAATTTGTTTTAGTTTATGAGGCTACTAATCCCATCCACAACTTCTTTAGTCATCTTTTGCAATGCGTTGAATCTTATATTTGCTTGTCAGGTGAAAATATCATCTTTCACCTTTTGACTCTAATGTGAAACATAGGCCACCACTACGACTGGCTCCTTTCGAAGTAAGACCACTCCCAAGCATTTGTAATCATTCACCTATTCACCCCAATGTGGAGCATAGGTTTTTAATGCAGCTGTTCCATTTACAGGAAATATGCGTCTTAGCATTTGCTGATAATAATGTCAATGCTTTTTTTTAACAAGAGGATTTTGCCAGTCCCAATCACAACCTTCTTTGGTCACCTTTTACAACATGCTTAGAAGGTGACTGGTCTTTTCCTTTCATACTAAGTTCAACACAATTATGTTATTGTCACAATTTTTGTGATAGTCATTTATTTTTATCAGAAAGCAATTACAATGTTAGTGTATGATTATAGATCTGAAATCTATTTTGTCAGAAAGTAATTGCAATATTAGTGTATGATTATAGACCTGAAATCTATTTTGCCAGAAATCACTGTTGGTATGAGATGAGTGTCATAATCGCTTTTTGTCAGACAGAAATTACAATGTTGATGATAGACCTGTAATGTGTTTTTTTTTTTTGTTTTTTTTTGGTCAAAATCCATTTTGTCAGAGAATAATTCGTGTATAATAAACTTGTAAAATGTTATATCACAGTCTCATTTTGACAGAAAGCAATCGTGCAATGTTGCTATGATCACATACTGTTTAATCTATTTTGTCAGAAAACAGCTCTTGTGATAGACTTGTAATTTATATTGCTATATATATTTTTTTTTTATCAGAAAGTAATTGCAATGTTGGTATGATTATAGACCTGTAATCTATTTTTGTCATAATTTATTCTGTCAGGAAAAAAAATGTTGGTTTGACAGATGTGTAATCAATTTTGTCATAATCTGTTTTGCCATAAAATAATGTCAGTGTTAGTATTGTGATAGCTCGTTATTTATTTTGTCAGAAAACAGCTTTTATGGAGACCTTTAATCTATTTAGTGTAACAGACTTGTAATCTGTTGTAATCTGATAGCGTGGGTGCGGCGATACACCATTAATCCATTTTGCCATAATCAATTTTTATTGGATAATGATAGTGTAATTTTGATAATCAACTTTTGTCAAATCTCAGATGAAAACCTGTACATACATACAGATGGGAAAAGTAATTGTACCAAAAAAACCTGTGCATGAAATCAATGTTGGTAAAAAATGTTGTGGTGTCAAGTAAAAAGACCTCACACAACGACAGTTTAACGGTTACATGCCCTGCCAAAAGCAGTGTGCAGACCCTATATTGCTGGGTAAGGTAAAAGTGAACTGCGAAAAGCCTGGAAGTTGGACACCCCCAGAGCTGCACTTTTTCCTGTCTAGTAAGCCACAAGAAGGAAACCACTCACAAACTCATTACTAATAGTCAAATGTGATGCCCAAGGACAAACCAGTAAAAACATGGGACAGCATCTACTAAGACAGATTTGCAGGACAAAAGGATAGCTTTTGGTCACCTGGCCGACACTGATCTGCCCGATTGAATACCAGGATTTATGTATCCAATAAATCCATGTCATTTAATCAGGCAATGGGCAGAAATAGAAAATTATATTTATAGATTATTTAATCTCCAGATATTTATAGATTATTTCACCTGTTTTTCTCATCAAGTAACATAGTGCCATCACTGTAGAAAGTCTTGGCCAAAGCACTTTGCTTATCATGCTTTCTATAGCAATTTGTTTTACATGATGAGGAGGTTGCTAACTAGTCTTTAGTTGGCTTTCACAACATGCTTAAAGCTGTAGTGGTCTTGAGATTCAATACAGAGGACATTATTGCATGGTGATATTTATTTTACAAAAGCTGCTGTTTTTTTATGTGCATTTTGTCTGCTTATTGATTTTGATACCTTAAGCAGTTCAAAAACAAAAAGAGAGAGGAGGGAAATAAAAGATTGGCAAATAGCCATCAGTATACTATTTTTAAAAAAGGGTGACAGTCGGCAATGTGGAAGCCATATAGGCATACCCTCTTTAGTGTCCCCAGGAAAGCTTGCTCAAGGATACTGGAGCAGAGTCTAAGATGTCTGACTGAGCCACAGATGGATGAGATCATATATGGTCAAGACCTTATTTTACACTCAATACAACTGAGTGGGGAAAAAAACTTGAGTATGATGATGAAAGACATTTCTATTGTTTGGACCTAGGAAAAGTATTTGATAAGGTTCCTTGATGTACACACACACACACAACATTTAGGGACCATACTTCAGTTAGCAAGAACATTCTGTCTGGTTTGAACCACACAGAAACATCTTGCATCACTGAAACACTAGCATAGGTACATACAGACGTACACATGCATCCAAGCACTGGTTAATACGTTCTGATATCGCCTAAAGGGCTACGGTCTGGGGTGGAAATGTATGTGTCAGCAAGTAGAATACAGAGAGGCAAACCTTTAACGAAAAGAAGCAATGCCTGAAAAGGAACATCGCAACATCCATACAGAACTTCTATGAGAATGAATGGAAAGGAACATCGGGCAGTGTCGACAGCCTCAGGATGACCGCTACTTTTTTCGAAAAAATACAGGTTGACATCTGACAGCGTACGAAGAAAGGAAAGGAACATCCCAGCATCCGTACAGAACTTCTATGAGAATGAATGGAAAGGAACATCTCAGCATCCGTACAGAACTTCTATGAGAATGAATGGAAAGGAACATCTCAGCATCCGTACAGAACTTCTATGAGAATGAATGGAAAGGAACATCTCAGCATCCGTACAGAACTTCTTTAAAAATGAATGGAAAGGAACATCCCAGCATCCATACAGAACTTCTACAAAACTTTCAGAAACTACATTAGGAAATGGAACCAAAGGTGAGACAAGGTCACAGCCACTGGTCATTAAAACTTTGCGATATTATATCACCATATCATCCTCGTAGGATGATGTCATCAAAGCCTATAAGAAAAGGACTAACTAAAAGTAGTCAGTAGGGTACTGGAAGATGAGACCAGTCTGTTCACTGAAGCTGGCATTTTCAAATGATGCACATCTTCGGATCAACCTTCAAATCTGGAAAGAGTAGCTGGAGAAGAGAGGGATGACCATTAACAGCTCCGAAACAAGATTCATGCTGTAGTCTTAAGAGAAGAGATGTCACATTATGCTGAGTGAACAGCTACAGGGACAGGTCAAGCAGTTTCAATATCTGGCGCAGTAATAGCCCAGAAGGGAGGTATCAAAGAGCAGCAACTGGAAAACTTTTTCATTCCATATGTAGAGGATTCCTCAGTCAAATAAGAGGTACCAAAAATAAAGATAGCTTTCTACCCGCTCCACATATGTACTTGTGTTGACTGACATGTCTTCTTCGTACGCTGTCAGACGTCAACTTGAATTTGTTCGAAGAAAGCAGCTGTCATCCTGAGGCTGTCGACACTGCCAACTGACATGTCTGAATCATAGGCAGTGACCACAACCCAGAAAAAGCCAGCTCCAAGTTTTTGCTGAAATTAGATATCTAAGAAAGGTGGTCCAAGTAACAAGAAGGTCCAAAAAACTTGAAAATAGATGAGGTCTGCAGTCAATATAATACAATCTTGAAATCCAGCCCTTGTAGACTCAAGTAGAACTATCTCAATTTCAGCAGTTTGGTCCCATTTCTGCAGAATGAAAAGTCATTGGAAACAAAGATCCCAGAATCCAGACACCCATGACATCCTAAGTGTACTGGGATAACATAAGACAGCCTATAAGATGACAAGGACCAAGCCAAGAGGAAGACAGCAGATAGATAGAAGAATAGTCTCCTTCTGGCAAACCTCCACACCCCACGGAAGAAGAGGAGCAACTCATTTAGATAGAAGACTCAAAATACCAATGTAGGTCACAAAGTCTGCAGCATCTTTTATTGGTCCATGTAAGAATGTTAAAATAGCTCTAGTCACAGTCCGGTGAAGCATACATTTACCAAGACCCCACCATAGATCCATGCCGTGACCCTAAAATCAGGCTATGCTACAGCAGCCTAACCAATGAGCTGGAAATCAACAATGTGATCCCTGTAGTTGTAAGCCTTCTGAGAAGTCAAGCATTGCACTACAATCAGGACCCTGGGTACTTTCTGCTATAGGTCTACCTTTACTTTACATTCCAGCAAGGGGTAGCTATTCTGCTCTCAATATGTGGTTGTGAATTGAGTGGTCTTATGATTTTTAAGGAGTTGCGAGTAGTCGTATGTTTTGTTAAGGAGTCAGTGAGTTGATCTTGTTTTTTTTTTAAAGTGGAGTGAGTGGTCGTATGTTTTGTTAAGGAGTTAGTGAGTGATCTTATGCTTCTAAAGAGGATTGAATAGTCAATCAGTTAGAATACCATCTCTTAGCATGGAGGGTTCGGACCCTAGTACAGCTTATTTTTTTCAGTCCTGGTTAGCCGAGTTTAGAATACCTGGTATCTTAGACCAGAAGCATAGGTTCAAAACCTGATCTGACTTGTGTTTTTTCTGTCAGAGATTTGAAATATTTTTTAAATTTATATTTGACTTGTTTTGTAGGTTGAAGTGCATTGTACTGGTTTTTGTATTTTTTGTATTTTGTTGTTGGTTAAATAAAAACTTATCTGCAGACTGCTGTGCTGCTGTGGCAAGTTGCCTTTAATCTTCAATAGTTAAGATGTTAGGCTCGGGGGGGGGGGTGTTAAAAAGAGAGCTTACACTTTCAGCATCATTATTATTTCAGTCATGATATATATGCCAACAATATATGGAACCTGTGAAAAGTAGATGCATAGAAGCTCAAGAGTTACTCAAGTGGCTATGGAGCGAAAAACATTGACCGAAATTACAGCACCAAAATTGGACACCAATCTTCTTTCAATGGCATCATAGATACCTTTTTGCTCTTGGGTAGGAGACTGATATCCTAACTGTGCTCTTGGTTAGGAGACCAAAATCCTAACCATGTTCTTGGTTGGCGATACCGATATCCTAACCATGTTCTTGGTTGGTGATACGGATATCCTAACCGATCTAACGGAAGACAATACATCCTCATGACAGAAAATATCTGATCAACTGAAGCATCATCTGCTATTGCTTGATTTTATTCTGGTTCCCATTGGAGCATAAGGACAATAATGGTACCTTTTACCTCCAGTGTTTGTCAGCAAGTTCTGTTTGAGACTAGCGATTATGACCTTCTAGGACAATGGTTCCAAACACATTTACAATAACAGACCCACGCATTAAAAAAATTACCAAATATATCTCCTTTTCCAATTATCAGACTATGAAAGCCATGATCATCACGAGTCTTATTAAATACCAGTACAACTTCAACAGATATCAATGGCTTGGTTTTACTTGATATAAGGATAGCTAGAAACAGAACAACTCAAAGAATACCATCAACATCATGTAGCATGTCCTTTGTAGAACATTGCTCCCATCACAGTCTGTCTGAAAGAAACTCCTTCTCTTGTCAAAACTCCAGCCTCCGCCACAGTCATACCTGGATATCTTAGTGCCATCGTCTTCTTGGTCTACCCTTTACTCTTTTGCCTGGCACCATACCTTCCATCACCGTTCCAAAGTATTTGCATTTTCTAGCCAAAATGGAATTGATAAACCAGTTCTCCTCAAGAATACCATAAGAATGTTATATTCATTTATTTATAGGAAAATTGGAAATCACAAAATTCACAACTAGTGCTGTTTGACAGTTGCCAACATTACTCTACTTTGATTCCTAGCATTTTTTAAATATTATTCTGTAATCAAGATTCATGCTACATATTTTGGTTCCCAGACCACCAAATTGATGTTAAGGAAATCAGTGTTCCAGGATTGTATTATTGTTAATATGAATCTTCCTGTTTTACAGTCTTAGATACTAGTAATCAATCTGTTATGCTACAGAATTGAAATTATTGTACAAATGGTGTCAGGTTTCTCTTCTAATGGCATGTCTGATCAAACTCCACATGGACCAGTTATGATGGTTGTTCCAGGATCACAGCTAATGTTTGGTGGTGATGTTCAGTCAGAAAATTGGATGAATATAAAACAAACCACTTTTCCATTTCAAAATTGTTTTTTGTTTTTTAATTATTTGTTTGGGTGTGGGGATGGGGTTGGAGATGAAAGGTGAGGTCTCAAGAAGCGAATGGAAGTAATGCTAAACGTTCTCTAACAGTCTGCAATAAAAGAGTTCTTTAGTTCCTAGTCGACCTGGACTTCTACAGGGGCAAATGCCCCTCTGCAGGCCTCAACTCTGATATGAGCTGGATGTAGCAGGGAGGAGGATTTCCTGCTTAGCGAGCTAGGCTCGAGCAGCTTATTACTCCGCTATGTTGGGACAAGTGCTGCGAAGGTTGGTTATCTGATGTGCGAGTCCATCTTAATAGACTCAAACATTAGAGCAAAGTAGCCCTGCAGCCCGTTAGGTGCCATCTACGCTGCTCTAAACAAACCACCTAACCATGGCTGGTGTTATGCCAAGTCACACATTTAGTCGCCTCTTACGACATGCTCTCTGTGAGGCAGTGGTGCTGTTCTTGTCCTTGTCATACACAAAGACCCCGGCAGACCACTCGGGACAGCAATAAAAGAGTGACTTTAACAACTCTAGGAGGATGTCAACACTGTTCTATTTTAGTAACATTTGTAGAGTTTAAATGTTTCATTGTAAAGATTTTGTACACAAATTGCAGCTTCCTGTGGAGCATAGGTTATCAACAATTACACCAATGTTCACCTGTCTATATCTTTTGATTGCTACCCAGGTGTAATCAGGCCTATCCCCAACCCTTCCTTGTCACCTCGTGTGGCAGGTCTCTGCTATACCTTCAGGTCACAGTGATGATGAATAATTTGGTCAAAATAATAAAGGAACTGTAGCGGGTGACCAATGAGTTAGGATTCTGGACTCTTGGCCTAGAGGACACGGGTTCAAACCAATAACGCTTATGTTGTTTATTTTCTACCATCAGAAGATTGGTTTATTCAAAACTTAGTCTGCACACTACGTGGTTTCTGCATGGGAGGGAATGGCGTGGGCTAGTGATTAAGTGACCCGGCTCACAACCAAAGGGTGCTAGGTTCGATCCCTATCACAGCACTGGCCGTTACCCCGGTAAAATGCAGGAGGAAGCAGACCCTTAAATAAAATGAATGTCGAAGTCGGATGCACTGGGCAGACAGGCGCAAAATAAAAACCGCAGTGCAACGCACACCGCCTTGGAAAATAGAGAAATAAGGCGAACGAAAAAGAAAAAAACAATGCATGAGAGAACAGGTTTTATTTTTCAGTCCTGCACAAATACACCCCCATCGGATTCCAGCAAACGAGGATAAAAATGGCAATGTTTTTCCTAGGTTATTTTTTTAAATCATTGAATTATGCCGACAGTTCAGCCATCTGTAGACGAGTACCTGGACGCAAGGCAGATAAGAAGGAAATTGTTGACCTTACCACATAACATAGCTAGGGCCATAATGGATAGAATACATGCTCTCTACTCCAACACTATCTCCAATGACATTGTCAACTGTAAAGTTCAACAGTTAGTTGCCCATCGCAAGTGATGACGCGACATCATCAGATGAGAGTGTCTTAATGATGGAACTTCCGCTGTATTTGGGTTATAGTGAGGCAGAAACTGGCCTGGTTGTCAATCTTCCACCCTCCACAACACATACACACCCCCGACACCCCAATAATATTAATGATTATCTCTTCATAACAATGAGTATTTTGGGGAATGACATTTTCTACGCGTTTCACGAAATCTTTCCAGCTTCAACCCAAAGCTCACTTGTTTTGAACAGTTCTAATGAGCCGTCCCGTGTGTTCAACTTGTCGATACAAATTGTTTACGCTAGTGCAGTGGCGTAGTCTAACTAATTGTTAACGTTCGTGACTACAATGAATCTGAAAGTCAAGTTCCTTACACTCATACAATTGCATTGAAGATATATCAATATTATTGTAGAGAAGCTAAGCGTTGTCAACTGTGTCGGAATATCTGAAACCCTGAAAAGAAAACTATTCACGCTTTGGTTTTAAGTAAACGGTCATTTGATCGATTGTTCCAAGACTATAGAAGTTCGTGTTCCATCAAGAATAGCATGCAAGCAAGAAAGAAAATGATAGATAATTTTGACTAAGATGTGATTAGAAGAGAGATTTAAAGAATGTTTGACTCCAATGAAATATTGACACTTAGGAAACTGAAGTTTCGTCTGAGAACACCCAATGACATTAATATATTGAAATCTACATTGTAGGGAACTGTAAGGGGCATAGGTTTTACCTGCAAAAAGTATGCTAGCGGGAGAAACGTCATCTGTGAGAAGCCGCATATGTGTGTGTGTGTGTTGTTCGTCTATCACGAGATGAGGACCTTTTCTTGTTTCACTTCGTCAGTCCTTCCAGTCGAGTATTCTGTCATTCCGGGTTGTGGATGGGCGCGGAGATGGCTGACGAGTCTGATTTGGGATCTGCATACTCGCAGGTAGTGAAAGCATGGAAAGTTCACTTTGCGAGACGGTGATCAGGATTGTCAGCAAATCTCTGTGTCTCATCGCTTTATTGCTCAGCCAGGAGTCCCGCAACTGACGCAGCTGTTTGACTGTAGTTTAGCTTGTCAGCGGACTTACATTCGCCGCTCACCCGTCGTCACATGACTCGACTGTGTTAGTACTGGATAAATGAAAAGAGAATGACTTGCGCGATGAATTTGATTTAAGTGAGAAAAGGTTGTGTAGTTCGTCGACCTCATTCTCTCGCCCGAGTCCAACTTTAACCAGTGGCAAGACAAGTCAGGACGACTGGATATGGATTCTTGTGCAGTGGATGACCACGGCCAACCAGCACATTTGATGTCGTGGTAGCCTGGTGACGAATTTCCTGCTTAGCTGGCTAGGCTTGAGCAGGGCAAGGCAAATCTAAAAAAACTTTCCCTGTTCTTGGCTTCCTACTTTTTCGTTTACCACCTCACCTGCCCCTTTTCTTTCCGTACGTTAATTTGGGTCTCTCACTGACAAGGACTCCAAGGTAGGCAAGACGTCTTGTCACCTTCAGTGGTAACGAGTGACCCTTACACACCTCCGCTTTAAGTGTTAGCAAGGTGCCTAGAGAGTACGTGCGCATTTTCGCTGTACTGCCCAGCTATTTTGCATCTAGAATCCATGAGATGCCACATCTAGTATCCATGAGAAGCAAGTATTTACGTGAAGCACTCGAAATGCGTAAACAATGTTATGATATTGTGTATGTGGAAGAAACGTGGATAAATGCTCACCACACGAGTGAAAATGAATGGCAGCCAGTGGATGAAACGATTACAAGATAAGCACCAAGTGGAAAAGGACAGCGCTTGATAATAGCACATGCAGGTAGCAGAAATAATGGGCTGGTGAAGAATGCAGAACTTGTCTATCTATCAAATTATACTGACAATCGGGACTATCATACCGAGATGAATGGTAACATATTTAGAGAGTGGATTGAAAAACTGTCCTTCCAGTACAAAAGATGTAGCTCACCAAAATAAACGGCATGTATCTAAAACCTGAATTGTCGTCCCTTGTCTAGCAAACATGAAATGAAACGGTTTTTCATATAAACATGATCAAAGAGCAAGGTCATTTATGTTTGAGACTGCCACCTTACCATTCCCACTTAAACCCAATTGAACTCGTTTGGGCAAAAGTTAAAGGGCAAGTCATCATGAAGCATGTCCTTTGTAGAACGTCGCTCCTATCACAGTCTGTCTGAAAGAAACGCGTTCCCTTGCCAAAACACCAGCCTCCGCCACAGTCATACTCAGGCGCTCCTGGATATCTTGGTGCCATCGTCTTCTTGGTCTACCCCTTCCTCTTTTGCCTGGCACCATACCTTTCATCACCGTTATCTCAAGACCGTTGAGTCTCTTGATGTGACCAAAGTATTTGCATTTTCAAGCCAAAATGGAATTGATAAACCAGTTCTCCTCTATGCTCATCTCTTGCCGAATGTCTGCATTTGTTTTTATTTCTCTGTCCACGGTATTCTGAGGATCTTTCTGTAACATTTTGACTCGAAGGATTCGATTCTTTGTCTAGACTTTTTGGTAATCGTCCATGATTCACGGCCATAAGCTGCCACAGGAAAAACACAGGCTCTCAAGACTTTTACTTTTACAATTTTGTTGGTGCCCTGCCATAATTTCTTCAGGCTGTTCAGTCTCTGCATTGCCATAGCTAGTCTTCTTCTGATTTCTTTCGAGCAGTTGGCATTTTTGTCAATTCTGGAGCCCAGATATTCAAAATGTGTGACCTGATCTATTTCCTCACCACCCACTGTAAATTTATGTTGACATTGTGTTTTGTCTGTGGTCATTATCTTTGTTTTGTTTATGTTTATGAACAAGAGCAAGTATCAGCTGAAAATAAAACTTTCAAACTAGAACAAACATTCTCAAATATAGACAAAGATTATTGGTCTAAATGTGAGAACCATGTCTTGAAAGAGGAAGATGGCTATTGGAAAAAAAGATGGACTGTCGTTCGTTCAACCGAGAGCATGTCATTAATGTGTTGGAATCATCCGACTATGATTAAGTGAGAAATTAACGTGCATGTTTTTTGTTTTTTTTTTGCGAGAAATATAATTTTACATCACCTTGGCAAAACGGTTCTTTTCAGTGCCACCTCTATCAATTAGAAGATGGATCTCAGAACTGAATTTTAACCATTTATTGTTTGCTCCAGCATCTGTGTATAAACATTGACCAATCCATCTGAAGTATGTGCTTTCTATTTATATTTATCATGTACTTTTACATCTTCATATATTCTTTCCACGAAATGCGCAGTTACTTCTTACAGTTCCATAAACACATGAACTACATTAAAAAGGACATTATGTGGAACTTAATGTAGAACATTTCATTGGAATTGGAGAGACTTCTATGTCTAAAGACAGAAACAAAATGTTTAATTTACGGTAAATTATTTTCTGCTGGGATAAAATAAATCCTTTGCTAACAAAGATCAAAGGAACTAACCGCTTTAAGAAAATGACAATACCTGACAAAATGTAAATTATAAAGTCATTGTGACACAGGAACGATAAGACCATGTGCAAAAACCCACGTTTATCGGTGCAAAGGTTATTGAGATATTGACGGCAACCATTGTGACACGGATTATGCCATTTGAGCATACCCTTTCCCACCTCACAAAAGATGATAGTCTCTACATCACTTACTTCATCACCTATGAATGTTTCAGTTTTACTTGAGTATCTAGTAATTATCCAGTTATCTCCCTTGCCAGAATGGTCACACTGGATACGGAACTAGCGTGGCATGATGGGGTCAGATTGACAGGTCAGTGTGACAAATGGAGACGTCTGACAAACTACACAGGATGGTGTAATTGTTAAGTGGAGTGTACTGGACTGTTTCCTGTGGTGACTAAGTTTTTGTAAGATGATCTTTGCAGCTGTGGCATTGATGTGGTTGTAATAAGTGGCAGCAATCGTCATGATGGTGACATTAATGGTGATGCTAAAGTGGTAGTAATAGTTTTGATAGTGGAGGTAATAGTGGTAGCAGTACTGGTGATGATAGTAGTGGTAAAGTTGGTGGTTATGGTAGTTGAGGCGTTACAGTAGTGGCGACGGTAGCAGTTGTGATAGTCGTGGCATTAATGGTGATGGTGAATGTTGTAGTGATGATACCATGAAAAAATGGTTCAGAGCATATGTTTATACCACCGATGGTCAAGTAACCCAAGTCGGTGCATATGCACCTAACTTGTACTCCATACCTGAAGCCAAAGATGAGGACTAAGAGAATAGGTCACCAGCTGCTAGAAGCATCAAGAACTCGTTCTACTGGGTTACCGCAATCCTAGTGGGTGTTGGTCAATTCCTTGCCTTCGTATCTTAGTATATTTCAGTCGACAAGATAAATGATAATGGCTAGCGGCTCGTTTGACACTATTTTCAGACAAAACCCTAATATAGGGTTTTATGGATGCATCCATAATCAAAGGACTGGCATCAGTTGGAACTGAGTGACTCATAGCTGAGACCAGAGCTGGCAAGGCACTTCTACACCTCCACATGGTAATCCCGGATAACAGTATGCATCAGAGCAGACTGGCTAAAGAGAAAGAATCGAAGAAGGAAGGATAACCTGGACTAAAAAATTACTGCAGAAGTCGGATGTATCGGACCGAAAGGTGCAAATATCACAGTCAAACTGCAACCTATGACATACCTCAGTGAAAACATCTAGACTGCAGCACAAGCAGGGAATATCAGATAAATGGATGATGGTATAAAGAAAGCTAACGGTCCCGTAAGCAAGAAAACAACACCACTCAAAACCACAACTGTTGAGAAAATAAGATAAGAAAAGTAGATACAGTGATTGGTCTAGCACTATTCGGATCTATACTCGTGTGGTGATATTGCTATTCTCAATCCTCAACACTGTTACAAATTATTCTTGTATGGACGAGTTGGATGTCGAAACGTCTCTAAAAATGTCTTAATAAATCAATTGATAGCTTTATCGAAGGTATAGCACAAGGCAGCGACGAGATTCAACCTGATTTATTGAAGCGCTGTAAGGCTGCATATTTAAGATTGTTGTCCGGTTCTGGAAAGAGGCCATTGTACTTCAAGATGCACAGACTAACATTATACACAAATAAAGGAGAAACCGTTCTTTTTAGTTCTTAGTCGACCTGTATTTCTACAGAAGCAGATGCCCACGTGCAGGTCCCAGCCCTGGTATGAGCTGGATGTAGCCGGGAGAAGGGTTTCCTGCTTAGAGGGCTAGGCTTGAGCAGCTTAATACTCCGCTGCGTTTGGACAAGCGCTTACAGGGGGTGGATAACCGATGTGGGAGTCAATCTTAATAGACTCAAGCACTAGCACAAAGTAGACCCTCTAAACAAACCACATAATCATGGCCGGTGTTATGCCATGTCGCCTCTTACGACATGCTCTCTGTGAGGCAGTGGTACTATGTTTGTCCTTATTATACACAAATGCCCTGGCAGACCACTCGGGCGATATAGGTGACTATAGTAACTATCGAGACGTCTCTCTACTCAATTTTGTAAGTAAAGTCGTTCTCAAAAAGGATCTTCCTAATGCTAACAAATTGATTTTGCATGTGTATCCAGTCGCAATGTGGATTCAGGTCTGGAAGATCAGCGATCGACATGATTTTTATTTCTTCGGCAACCTCAGAAGAAGTCTCTCAAGCAGAACCAGCCTATTAATATCTTCTTCGCTGACCTGACACAAAAGCATTTGATTTGGTTGGCAGGAATTAGCTCTTCAAAAATCCTCTTTAAAATAGGTTTCCAAGCCAACTACTGCAACTTATTGTTCCACAAGACCATGAAAGGAACAGTACAATTTGATGGTAATCATTTTGTATTCGTAGTGGTATTAAGCAAGGCTACGTCCTGGCCCAGACACTGTTTGGAGCCATCTTTGCATTTGGTAACGCAAATGAAGTGGGGAGGAATACTAACGTCTGGTCAGGCAAAATATACTGATCAGACATGTTAGTCGGGGCCAGGCAAAATATACTGATCAGACATGTTAGTCGGTGTCAGGCTAAATATACTGATCAGACATGTTAGTCGGGGTCAGGCTAAATATACTGGTCAGACATGTTAGTCGGGTTCAGGCAAACTATACTGATCAGACATGTTAGTCAGGGTCAGACAAAATATACTGATCGGACATGTTAGTCAGGGTCAGACAAAATATACTGATCAGACATGTTAGTCAGGGTCAGACAAAATATACTGATCAGACATGTTAGTCGGTGTCAGGCTAAATATACTGATCAGACATGTTAGTCGGGGTCAGGCTAAATATACTGGTCAGACATGTTAGTCGGGTTCAGGCAAAATATACTGATCAGACATGTTAGTCAGGGTCAGACAAAATATACTGATCGGACATGTTAGTCAGGGTCAGACAAAATATACTGATCAGACATGTTAGTCAGGGTCAGACAAAATATACTGATCAGACATGTTAGTCGGGTTCAGGCAAAATATACTGGCCAAGACCCTCCCCTCGGCTTCCTAATAGCCCTCCCTGGAAACGGGCTGTTTTCATGGAAGCCTGGCTAACGGGGTAACAGGTCGACGTAATCTTCGTAGTAGTGAGCGACACGTACAATAAGCCAAGCATTGCCTAACCGTCTGGAGGGTTCCGGTCCTCCTTTAGCACGCTCGGGATGTGAGGAAAGCTGCTACAACTCACCAATTAACATCCTTTTCAGAGCGCACACAAGAGTAAACCTACTTATTGTGGGCACTCGAAACAACAGCAGCGCAAATGATGTCTGTCTGCCTCCACACTAAGTGGGATAGTGGGCTGTTAATCTTGCAAGGCTTAAGGTCAAAAACGAAGACCAGGGAGATCATCATTACGGAATTGCAATTCTCTAATGATGCTGCAAAACCATCAACTTACAACAAAAACCCAAGACCAGGGTTTACAATGCATGTGTCGTCAATCAATAATCAATCAATGGTAGGCTTAGGGGACCAGTGCCCGTCGCGTGGAATGATCAGGTCCATGACCACGTCCCAGGCGGCCTGCAGTTCTGTTAGCCAGGTGTTGCGAGGACGTCTCCGGGATCAGCACGGCCTCTTTCCGTAACTTGCCCCCACAGTCTGCCGGAGCATCTCGTGGGCTGGGTCTTCCCGGGAGAGGTAAACAATGTGACAGAAGAAAGAGAGACAGTGGCGATAAATCGTTGAGACAATGCCTGCAGGTTGGGTACGTCGAACTATTTCGCTGTTGAAATTCATGTCATGCCAGATGATCCCGAGGATGCGCAGGTAGAAGGCCTCAAGACGCTGCTGGTATTGTTGTAGTAGTGTCCAAGACTCGGAGCCGTACAGGAGAATGGAGACGACGCAGGAGGAGTAAATACGAAGCCTCGTCTCCAGAGATAGCCTTCGCTGAGACCATTCTCTAAGGAGCGAGTGCATCGATGAAGCCGCTAAGCCCATCCTACGGGTGATGTCGTGGCTGCTGCGTAAGTAAGAGAACTGCCTGCTGCCGAGATAGACGAAGTCCTCGGTGGGTGCAACGGGGTTGTCGTTCAGTGTGATGCTCAGCTCACGGGTGCCCCTGCTAAGGTTTTGGATTTTCGTCTTCATCCAGGAGATGTGCAAGCCTATGTGGGTAGCCGATCAATCCAGTGCCTTGAGGGGGGTGGGGGGGGGGTGGAGGAGACCTACCAGAGCCTGAGTATCGTAGCCCGATATGACGAATTATCAGCGTAGATGAGATCGGTTACACGGGAGACGCCGACGAGGACCCCTGGGTTGTGTGAAGAAGACTGTGTGAGGATCCAGCCCATGGCGCAGCAAAAAAGTGCAGGGGCAAGGACGCAGCCCTGATAGTAGTGGTGGAGATGATGATAGCAGTGATGGTGATGATAACAGTGGTGGTGATGATAACAGTGGTGATGATGATGATAGCAGTGAGGGTGATGATGATAGCAGTGATGGTGATGATTATAGCAGTGGTGGTGATGATGATAGCAGTGGTGATGATGATGATAGCAGTGGTGGTGATGATGATAGCAGTGGTGATGATGATGATAGCAGTGGTGGTGATGATGATAGCAGTGGTGATGATGATGATAGCAGTGGTGGTGATGATGATAGCAGTGGTGATGATGAGGATAGCAGTGGTGGTGATGATGATAGCAGTGGTGGTGATGATGATAGCAGTGGTGGTGATGATGATAGCAGTGGTGTGATGATGATAACAGTGGTGATGGTGGATGTAGTAGTGGTTTGGGTGGTGATGGTGGATGTAGTAGTGGTTTGGGTGGTGATGGTGGATGTAGTAGTGGTTTGGGTGGTGATGGTGGATGTAGTAGTGGTTTGGGTGGTGATGATGATGGTGGATGTAGTAGTGGTTTGGTGGTGATGATGAATGTAGGATGTAGTAGTGGTTTGGTGGTGATGATGAATGTAGGATGTAGTAGTGGTTTGGTGGTGATGATGAATGTAGGATGTAGTAGTAATTTGGTGGTGATGATGAATGTAGGATGTAGTAGTGGTTTGGTGGTGATGATGAATGTAGGATGTAGTAGTGGTTTGGTGGTGATGATAAATGTAGGATGTAGTAGTGGTTTGGTGGTGATGATGAATGTAGGATGTAGTAGTGGTTTGGGTGGTGATGATGAATGTAGGATGTAGTAGTGGTTTGGGTGGTGATGGTGATGATGGATGTAGGAGTGGTTTGGGTGGTGATGATGATGATGGATGTAGGAGTGGTTTGGGTGGTGATGGTGATGATGGATGTAGGAGTGGTTTGGGTGGTGATGGATGTATGAGTGATGATGATAGTGGTAGTAGAGATAATGAATAAGTGATAATCTTTATGATAGTGGCGATGATGGTTGAGATTGTGGTGGCGGTAGTGTTGATTATGGTGGTGATAACAGCATTGATGGTGTTGGTGGTAGTAGTAGTAGTGCTGATAGTGGTGGTGATTAGGATATATATATGTGTGTGTGTGTATAGGTGTGTGTATATGTGTGTAAATGTGTGTGTATGTGTGTATAGGTATGTGTATATGTGTGTATATGTGTGTAAATGTGTGTGTATGTGTGTGTATGTGTGTGTATGTATTTGTGGGGGGGGGGGGTGTGGGGGTGTGGTTGATGTGTGCGTGCGTGCGTACGCACTCGTGCTCAGGACACTCATGACATGGCATTACGAATTTATATGTCGTTTATAAAGATTGGAAACCCCCGTGTATGTTGCAAATGCTAGGAGATATAATTCCTATTATAGATGACTAGCTGCTGTGGTGGCCATGCTTGACATTGGGCGAGACTACGTCGGTACTAAATATAGTCTTATCCGGCATATCGGTACAACGTTTCTTTCTCAAACATTCCTGACCAGTATATTTACTTCCGGTTCTGCTCGGTGCAATTCGTTTTCCGTTTAACCATATATGGATGAGTATCTATGCTCAGGGATCAGCTTACGTCAGAGTCCGTTGAAACTCACCAAGACGTCTCATCACGGCCAGGCACAATACACTGAACAAGCCCACAATCGTTCTTCCATGTAGCTTTCCCTGGAAACAGGCCTGTTTTCAAAGCAGCCTGGCTAACGAGATGTGGATCGATGGGATCCCCGTAGTAGTGAGCGCCACACAGATGAGACCAAGCATAGCACAACCGCCTGGAGGACTGTGGTCCACCTTCATCAGCATGCTCAGAAAGTTACTACAAGCCGCCACTTAACATCCTTTTTATGGCGCACAAAAGAGCAAACTAACTCATTGTGGGAATTCACAACCTCGCCAATCGTCCTTGTAGCGCTGCTGGAAACAGGCTGTTTTACAGCAGTCTGGCCAACAAGGAGGGGAACTACTCGGTAATCCTCACAGCGATGAGTTTACTGAGAAACCTCGCATTGCACTACATTCAGGAGGACTCAGATCCATTCTCTTTACTTTGCCTCGAAATTTAGGAAGAGCCACTGTAACCCGCTATCAAATAGAGGTCATCAAGAGGGAAGAACGGAGTATGAATAGCTTCGAACAACATATGTCTTTATCGTTATTGTTATGTTTTGTCGGTTGTAATCATTTATATTGGTTCTCTGTCCTTGATGAAGGCGTTATGGTGGTAACACAGGTTGGGTTTATGGTTTTGTTTAACCGTGGTGTCTGAGCAATACTTGCCTATGCTAGTATACTTGTCTATGCTAGTATACTTGTCTATGCTAGTATACTTGTCTATGCTAGTATACTTGTCTATGCTAGTATACTTGTCTATCCTAGTATACTTGTCTATCCTAGTATACTTGTCTATGCTAGTATACTTGTCTATGCTAGTATACTTGTCTATGCTAGTATACTTGTCTATGGTAGTAAACTTGTCTATGCTAGTATACTTGTCTATGCTAGTATACTTGTCTATCCTAGTATACTTGTCTATGCTAGTATACTTGTCTATGCTAGTATACTTGTCTATCCTAGTATACTTGTCTATCCTAGTATACTTGTCTATGCTAGTATACTTGTCTATGCTAGTATACTTGTCTATCCTAGTATACTTGTCTATCCTAGTATACTTGTCTATCCTAGTATACTTGTCTATGCTAGTATACTTGTCTATGCTAGTATACTTGTCTATGCTAATATACTTGTCTATCCTAGTATACTTGTCTATGCTAGTATACTTGTCTATGCTAGTATACTTGTCTATCCTAGTATACTTGTCTATGCTAGTATACTTGTCTATGCTAGTATACTTGTCTATGCTAGTATACTTGTCTATGGTAGTAAACTTGTCTATGCTAGTATACTTGTCTATGCTAGTATACTTGTCTATCCTAGTATACTTGTCTATGCTAGTATACTTGTCTATGCTAGTATACTTGTCTATCCTAGTATACTTGTCTATCCTAGTATACTTGTCTATGCTAGTATACTTGTCTATGCTAGTATACTTGTCTATCCTAGTATACTTGTCTATCCTAGTATACTTGTCTATCCTAGTATACTTGTCTATGCTAGTATACTTGTCTATGCTAGTATACTTGTCTATGCTAATATACTTGTCTATCCTAGTATACTTGTCTATGCTAGTATACTTGTCTATGCTAGTATACTTGTCTATGCTAGTATACTTGTCTATCCTAGTATACTTGTCTATGCTAGTATACTTGTCTATGCTAGTATACTTGTCTATGCTAGTATACTTGTCTATGGTAGTAAACTTGTCTATGCTAGTATACTTGTCTATGCTAGTATACTTGTCTATCCTAGTATACTTGTCTATGCTAGTATACTTGTCTATGCTAGTATACTTGTCTATCCTAGTATACTTGTCTATCCTAGTATACTTGTCTATGCTAGTATACTTGTCTATGCTAGTATACTTGTCTATGCTAGTATACTTGTCTATCCTAGTATACTTGTCTATGCTAGTATACTTGTCTATGCTAGTATACTTGTCTATCCTAGTATACTTGTCTATGCTAGTATACTTGTCTATGGTAGTAAACTTGTCTATGCTAGTATACTTGTCGTTGTTGTTGAATGTCATCAATGAGTAAGTTTATTCTTGTGTGCACCTTGAAAAAGATGTTGAAGCTTTCCTCACATCCCGAGCGTGCTGATGAAGATGTGCCGCGACCCTCCAGGTAGTTGGACTATGCTTTGCTTCATCTGCGGGACGCTCACTACTAAGCGGATCCGGTCAATCCACATATCAGCCACACTGGCTTAAAAACAGCATGTTTCTATGGAACGCTATATGGAAGAAAGAGTGTGGTCTTGGTCAGTATATTGTGCATGACCGTGCCGCGACATCCTGATCAGTATGTTGTACCTGACCCTAACACGGCGACATTCTGGTCAGTATGTTGTGTTTGACCCTGACGCGACATTCTGGTCAGTATGCTGTACCTGACCCTGACACGACATACTTGTCAGTATATTGTGCCTGACCCTGGCACGACATACTTGTCAGTATATTGTGCCTGACCCTGGCACGGCATACTTGTTAGTATGTTGAGCCTGACTCTGACACGTGATTCTGGTCAGTATGTTGTGCCTGACCCTGCGCGACATCTTGATCAGTATGTTGTACCTGACCCTGGCACGACGACATTCTGGTCAGTATGTTGTTCTTGACCCTGACGCGACATCATGTTCAGTGTGGCGTGCCTGACCTTGACACGACATTCTGGTCAGTATGTTGTGCCTGACCTTGACACGACATTCTGGTCAGTATGTTGTGCCTGACCGGACTAACGTTACAGTTCCCCATTATTCGTGTCATGCTTTACATTGTAGCACAGATGTGAATGATGGGGACTATTAAGGTATTCCTGGACACGTGACGCGAAAGAGCTGTTGATACAGCTATCTGGATGTTGCGTAATTGGTCGTTGAAATCGTCCAATGGATTTTTGTCAAAGTATTCCAGCGATTAGGTCCAGAGAATAGAGCTTTTTAATCTCACTGTAATTATTGAAAGCAACGGTTAGCCAGTCTGTTACTAGAATGTCAGATGACAGAGATTGGACGAATTACTTTATAACTGTCAGATCAGTGCTCTTCAAAAGTGTTATTCATGGCGATCAATTCTGTAACTTTCGTAAGAGTAAATTGCCCTTATCGCCTGCTAAAATCCAATTGGCTTGGCTTCGTTCGTTCTCAATCTCCCGCTACCAAACTCTGAAAGGGCTTAAGTAGCAGAATATAGTCCAGAGAACGGAATGCGTTGTGTCGTAGTTTACAGCTTGACTGCGATATTTGCACCTTTCGGTCCAACACATCCGACTTCAGCAAGCATTTTTTTAGTACCGAGTTAGCATTCCCTCTTCGATCCCTTCTCCTTAGCCAGTCTGCCCTGCTGCAGTCTGTTATCCAGGATCACCGCGTGGAGGTGTAGAAGGGTCTTGGCAGCTCTGGATCGCTGGCCCTGACGCTATCAGTCAGCTATGGGTCACTGACCACTGCAGCTCATACGCTGCTCAGCATCTTGATCTCCAAAATAAGATCCAATTGAAGCAAACTCCGCGATCGTCCACAGAGTCTGTGTATTTTGGATGTTCTTAATCATCATGGTGCATGTCCTTTGCAGAACGTCGCTTCCATCTCAGCGCGTCTGAAAGAAACACGAAATCTCCAGTGTGCTCGATAGCAGGCCCAAACATTCCTTGTCATCTTAGGGCCATAGTCTTCTTGGTCTGCCTCTGCGTGTCTTTCCGGCCTTATACCTTCCATTACCGTTTTCTCAAGACCATTGTACCTTTTGATGTGGTCAAAGTATGTAACTGTAAATTTTCTGTTCATTATGAAATTTATGAATCGTTCGTTCTTTACCCAACTCCTTCTTTACACAGTTATCTTTACCCAACGCCTATTGAATGTCTGTATTTTTTTATTTTTGTCGGCCCACGGTATTCTGAGGTATTTTTTTATAAAATTTCGACTCGAAGGAATAGAGGTTTGGGTAACTGTCCGTGTTTCACATCCGTATGCTGCCACAGGGGGAAAAAACAGGTTCTCAAAATTTGCTTTTTTGTTGGCTTGCTGTTATTCGGCAATAGTTTTCTCGGGTTGTGTTTCTCATACAGCATGCCATTGTTCTGCTAGCGTCCACCTGAAAGCTCAAATCGGCCACTAGTGGCTTTTAGCGTCCAAGTTGAAGAGCACTGTGTCAGATTACCTCTGCTGCGAGTTGTTACCCAAATTCAAAATACCCAAAGCTTAGCTTAGCTGAGAGTAACATCAGGTGACCAGTATATTTGCTCTAACTCAGTTACCAGTGTCAGACGTGGCCCG
This sequence comes from Ariolimax columbianus, assembly GCA_036924085.1. Lineage (NCBI taxonomy): Eukaryota > Metazoa > Mollusca > Gastropoda > Stylommatophora > Arionidae > Ariolimax > Ariolimax columbianus. The sequence continues at coordinate 82,645,446 of JAVGWX010000005.1, forward strand.
TATACAAGACTCTGCAGCGGAAGACATGAGAAATTGAATGTCCTCTCTGTTACCAGTAAACATGGGACAAGGACATTTGAATTATTATAGGAACTATCCGTTGTGCTGACTGCACTTCTGAGGAGACATTGTAACTATTTGGTTTTCTCATGCCGATGTAACTATATCAACTCCTGCTGCGCGCTGACAATGTCACCTCATACCGATGTAACCATATCAACTCCCGCTGCGCGCTGACAATATCACCACATGCCGATGTAACCATATCAACTCCCGCTGCGCACTGACAATAACACCTCATGCCGATGTAACCATATCAACTCCCGCTGCGCGCTGACAGCGCACAGGTTCTGAATTCAGGGCTCAGTGCACGGGATAGCGGTGGTGGACGCTGCATAAACTTAGTCCATTTTAGACGACTCAAGCTCCATCCCAGCGTCACGTAGCAGCACAAGTGGGTTCGAAACCTGAACTTACTCATGACATGACCATGACAAAGACACCATGGTCGGCGGTGACCCCGAATCTGTCTACGTGACTGCGGTCCTACATCGTGTCCTGGTCACATGCCTGATCCTGGTCTTGGCCACACGCCTGATCCTGGTCCTGGTCCACCCAGCCACATTTGCGTATCTACACGGCTCAGTGTACGAAAACAGCCATCTCAAGTGGGCAGAAGGACAGACAATGACAAGTCTCTCCTTATCATCACAAGGGGTGAGAGGTGTAAGTAGCGGGGGCTGGGCGATGGCTTGTTGGTGTTACCAATGATGAGGTCTAGTGAGGTGCGTGAGAAACGAAATACATACAATTAACGAGGCTGAGAAGTAAATTAATCATCAATTTGAGAAGAAGGAAAGAAGATGAGCATATTTAAAGATACGAAATGTTGATGCAGGTTGAGAACAAGAATATGTTGTTCAAATTGACTCATTGAGAGTTGATGACTTCATGAGTTGAGTTAAACGTTGAGGATTCCTACTGAGTTAGTTAAACCTTGACTCATTCGAGTTGAGTTAAACCATGGCGACATCATGAGTTGAGTTAAACCTTGCGGACTCATTCTTAGTTAAACCTTGACTCAATCGAGTTGAGTTAAACCTTGCGGACCTATTCTTAGTTAAACCTTGACTCAATCGAGTTGAGTTAAACCTTGCGGACTCATTCTTAGTTAAACCTTTACTCAATCGAGTTGAATTAAACCTTGCTGATTCATTCTTAGTTAAACCTTGACTCAATCGAATTGAGTTAAACCTTGCGGACTCATTCTTAGTTAAACCTTGACTCAATCGAGTTGAGTTAAACATTGCGGACTCATTCTTAGTTAAACCTTGACTCATTCGAGTTGAGTTAAGCCATGGCGACATCATAAGTTGAATTAAACCTTGCGGACTCATTCTTAGTTAAACCTTGACTCAATCGAGTTGAGTTAAGCCTTGCGGACTCATTCTTAGTTAAACATTGACTCAATCGAGTTGAGTTAAGCCTTAAGCACTCTCCTGATCTAAATCAAACCTTGACGACTCCTCCTGAGTTCAGTTAAACATCTCATTCTATGCTGAGTTAAGCCTTTACGCATTGAGTTAAGTGTTGACGAGTTGAGTTACACCTTGACGAGGAGTTATACTTTGGCGAGTTGAGTTATACCTTGACGAGTTGAGTCAAACCTTGACGAGTTGTCAAATCTTGACGAGTTGAGTCAAACCTGGACGAGTTGAGTCAAACCTTGACGAGTTGAGTCAAACCTTGACGAGTTGAGCTATACCTTGACGAGTTGAGTTCAACTTTGACGAGTTGAGTCAAACCTTGACGAGTTGAGCTAAACCTTGACGAGATGTTATACCTTGACGAGTTGAGTTAAACATTGACTAGTTGAGTTATACCTTGACGAGTTGAGTTAAACCTTGACGAGTTGAGTTGTACCTTGACGAGTTGAGTTATACCTTGACGAGTTGAGTTATACCTTGACGAGTTGAGTCAAACCTTGACGAGTTGAGTCAAACCTTGACGAGTTGAGTTAAACCTTGACAAGTTGAGTTCAACCTTGAGTTGAGTCACACCTTGACGAGTTGAGTTAGACCTTGACGAGTTGAGTTATGCCTTGACGAGTTTACCTATCTTAAGAAGTGATCGATTAAATGGCAGGTTTTGAATATATCGGCTCCTTTATAATGGAGAATGCTAAAAGTAAGCCAGAAGAAGAGTTGCCCTAGCAACAAAAAAGGTTAAATAAAATTAAGAATGTATGGTAGAACACTAACAAGCGAGCAAAAATACAAATCCAGAGGACAAGCATCTTTCATGTGGCAATGTAGGCATGCAAAGAATTAACCATTACTCAAATACTAAAGAGGAAATTGGAATCCTTCGAGCTAGAATGATACAGGAAAGCTCTAAGAATGTCAGGGAGAACGAGAGAAAAATAGAGGTCCCAAAAGAGCTGGGTATCGATCAACATTTACTAAAAAAAAAAAGGTTGAGGTCTGGAAAACTAACAATTTGACCACATCAAACGTCACAACAGTTTATAAAACCATCATAATGGATGGTAAACGATAAACAACGGAAGAACTGGTCAAAGATTGAGAGTCTTACAGAGCATCTGTGATTATAGCGACGTTCCCCTAAGGGCACGATACATGATGATGATCCATTTTTAAATAATTCTCCAAGGATTTGATCAATTTCCACCGCTTTCCCATTTCTAATCGTTACTGCCATCTCGACTTAGTTTATCGATATCGGTTGATCACCGTCATCAGGCCAGTGTGGCGTAGCATATTCGGGTCAGCCTTGCTTTCATTCTGTAAAGAATGTCTGCTTCTATTAACATTTCTGAGCAATATTGAATCCATCTGATTAGAATGTCTGCTTTTATTGTTAACATTTCTAAGCAATATTGAATCCATCTGTTTACAGTTGAACAGAAGAAAGCAGGTCGTGGTCTTCAGATTTCGCACTGGCCACAATAGACTTAGGTACCACCTATTCAACAAATTGAGATAGGTGGCACTGACGAATGCACATGCGATACTGGGAAAATGACCGCTGAACATCTGCTGCAAAACTGCCCGACATACGAGGATCAGAGAAAGCAGATGTGGCCATCACCAGTGGCAACACTTGACAAGCTCTATGGCAGTGTCGACATCCTCAGGATGACCGCTGCTTTTTTCGAAAAAATAAAGGTTGACGTCTGACAGCGTACGAAGAAGAAGAAGAAGAAGAAGAAGAAGAAGAAGAAGAAGAAGAAGAAGAAGAAGAAGAAGAATAAGAAGAAGAAGAAGAAGAAGAAGAAGAAGAAGAAGAAGAAGAAGAAGAAGAAGAAGAAGAAGAATCTATCTGTTTAGAATGTCTGCTTCTCTTGTTAACATTTTTGAGCAATATTGAATCCATCTGTTTAGAATGTCTGCTTCTCTTGTTAACATTTTTGAGCAATATTGAATCCATCTGTTTAGAATGTCTGCTTCTCTTGTTAACATTTTTGAGCAATATTGAATCCATCTGTTTAGAATGTCTGCTTCTCTTGTTAACATTTTTGAGCAATATTGAATCCATCTGTTTAGAATGTCTGCTTCTCTTGTTAACATTTTTGAGCAATATTGAATCCATCTGTTTAGAATGTCTGCTTCTCTTGTTAACATTTTTGAGCAATATTGAATCCATCTGTTTAGAATGTCTGCTTCTCTTGTTAACATTTTTGAGCAATATTGAATCCATCTGTTTAGAATGTCTGCTTCTCTTGTTAACATTTTTGAGCAATATTGAATCCATCTGTTTAGAATGTCTGCTTCTCTTGTTAACATTTTTGAGCAATATTGAATCCATCTGATTAGAATGTCTGCTTCTCTTGTTAACATTTTTGAGCAATATTGAATCCATCTGATTAGAATGTCTGCTTCTCTTGTTAACATTTTTGAGCAATATTGAATCCATCTGATTAGAATGTCTGCTTCTCTTGTTAACATTTTTGAGCAATATTGAATCCATCTGATTAGAATGTCTGCTTCTCTTGTTAACATTTTTGAGCAATATTGAATCCATCTGATCAGAATGTCTGCTTCTCTTGTTAACATTTTTGAGCAATATTGAATCCATCTGATTAGAATGTCTGCTTCTCTTGTTAACATTTTTGAGCAATATTGAATCCATCTGTTTAGAATGTCTGCTTCTCTTGTTAACATTTTTGAGCAATATTGAATCCATCTGTTTAGAATGTCTGCTTCTCTTGTTAACATTTTTGAGCAATATTGAATCCATCTGTTTAGAATGTCTGCTTCTCTTGTTAACATTTTTGAGCAATATTGAATCCATCTGTTTAGAATGTCTGCTTCTCTTGTTAACATTTATGAGCAATATTGAATCCATCTCATTAGAATGTCTGCTTCTCTTGTTAACATTTTTGAGCAATATTGAATCCATCTGATTAGAATGTCTGCTTCTCTTGTTAACATTTTTGAGCAATATTGAATCCATCTGTTTAGAATGTCTGCTTCTCTTGTTAACATTTTTGAGCAATATTGAATCCATCTGTTTAGAATGTCTGCTTCTCTTGTTAACATTTTTGAGCAATATTGAATCCATCTGTTTAGAATGTCTGCTTCTCTTGTTAACATTTTTGAGCAATATTGAATCCATCTGTTTAGAATGTCTGCTTCTCTTGTTAACATTTTTGAGCAATATTGAATCCATCTGATTAGAATGTCTGCTTCTCTTGTTAACATTTTTGAGCAATATTGAATCCATCTGATTAGAATGTCTGCTTCTCTTGTTAACATTTTTGAGCAATATTGAATCCATCTGATTAGAATGTCTGCTTCTCTTGTTAACATTTTTGAGCAATATTGAATCCATCTGTTTAGAATGTCTGCTTCTCTTGATAGAGCTTAATATCTTGAATCCATCTGTTTTTAGAGAAATGTCTGCTTCTCTTGTTAACATTTTGAGCAATATTGAATCCATCTGTTTAGAATGTCTGCTTCTCTTGATAACATTTTTGAGCAATATTGAATCCATCTGTTTAGAATGTCTGCTTCTCTTGTTAACATTTTTGAGCAATATTGAATCCATCTGATTAGAATGTCTGCTTCTCTTGTTAACATTTTTGAGCAATATTGAATCCATCTGTTTAGAATGTCTGCTTCTCTTGTTAACATTTTTGAGCAATATTGAATCCATCTGTTTAGAATGTCTGCTTCTCTTGTTAACATTTTTGAGCAATATTGAATCCATCTGATTAGAATGTCTGCTTCTCTTGTTAACATTTTTGAGCAATATTGAATCCATCTGATTAGAATGTCTGCTTCTCTTGTTAACATTTTTGAGCAATATTGAATCCATCTGATTAGAATGTCTGCTTCTCTTGTTAACATTTTTGAGCAATATTGAATCCATCTGTTTAGAATGTCTGCTTCTCTTGTTAACATTTTTGAGCAATATTGAATCCATCTGATTAGAATGTCTGCTTCTCTTGTTAACATTTTTGAGCAATATTGAATCCATCTGATTAGAATGTCTGCTTCTCTTGTTAACATTTTTGAGCAATATTGAATCCATCTGATTAGAATGTCTGCTTCTCTTGTTAACATTTTTGAGCAATATTGAATCCATCTGTTTAGAATGTCTGCTTCTCTTGTTAACATTTTTGAGCAATATTGAATCCATCTGTTTAGAATGTCTGCTTCTCTTGTTAACATTTTTGAGCAATATTGAATCCATCTGTTTAGAATGTCTGCTTCTCTTGTTAACATTTTTGAGCAATATTGAATCCATCTGTTTAGAATGTCTGCTTCTCTTGTTAACATTTTTGAGCAATATTGAATCCATCTGATTAGAATGTCTGCTTCTCTTGTTAACATTTTTGAGCAATATTGAATCCATCTGATTAGAATGTCTGCTTCTCTTGTTAACATTTTTGAGCAATATTGAATCCATCTGTTTAGAATGTCTGCTTCTCTTGTTAACATTTTTGAGCAATATTGAATCCATCTGTTTAGAATGTCTGCTTCTCTTGTTAACATTTTTGAGCAATATTGAATCCATCTGTTTAGAATGTCTGCTTCTCTTGTTAACATTTTTGAGCAATATTGAATCCATCTGTTTAGAATGTCTGCTTCTCTTGTTAACATTTTTGAGCAATATTGAATCCATCTGATTAGAATGTCTGCTTCTCTTGTTAACATTTTTGAGCAATATTGAATCCATCTGATTAGAATGTCTGCTTCTCTTGTTAACATTTTTGAGCAATATTGAATCCATCTGATTAGAATGTCTGCTTCTCTTGTTAACATTTTTGAGCAATATTGAATCCATCTGTTTAGAATGTCTGCTTCTCTTGATAACATTTTTGAGCAATATTGAATCCATCTGTTTAGAATGTCTGCTTCTCTTGTTAACATTTTTGAGCAATATTGAATCCATCTGATTAGAATGTCTGCTTCTCTTGTTAACATTTTTGAGCAATATTGAATCCATCTGTTTAGAATGTCTGCTTCTCTTGTTAACATTTTTGAGCAATATTGAATCCATCTGTTTAGAATGTCTGCTTCTCTTGTTAACATTTTTGAGCAATATTGAATCCATCTGATTAGAATGTCTGCTTCTCTTGTTAACATTTTTGAGCAATATTGAATCCATCTGATTAGAATGTCTGCTTCTCTTGTTAACATTTTTGAGCAATATTGAATCCATCTGATCAGAATGTCTGCTTCTCTTGTTAACATTTTTTGAGCAATATTGAATCCATCTGATTAGAATGTCTGCTTCTCTTGTTAACATTTTTGAGCAATATTGAATCCATCTGATCAGAATGTCTGCTTCTCTTGTTCAAATGTTGCTGTGCTAATCATTGATTGTGTTAGATTTCGCCCCATGCTCCTTCGTCCAGTGAGCTACCAGCTGGTAAGCTCTTTTTGTGATGTATCTATTGCTGCTCTCCTTCCTCTTTTTGTATTGTTCAGAAAACGAAATATTCTTCGTTATTGTCATGTCAGTCCTAATTATTTTGTTGATGCTTCTCTATTATTTTGTTTGCTTCTTGTTTAGACGAGAAAAAGGTAAATTATGATGGAAAGAAAAAATAAGAACACAAATACGTTACAGTCGAGCAGGAGAAGAATAATGGGAGGAGGGAGTGAAACGTTACAGTAGAGAAGAATAATGGGAGGAGGGAGTGAAACGTTACAGTCGAGAAGAATAATGGGAGGAGGGAGTGAAACGTTACAGTCGAGAAGAATAATGGGAGGAGGGAGTGAAACGTTACAGTCGAGAAGAATAATGGGAGGAGGGATTGAAATGTTACCGCCGAGAAGAAGAAGAATAATAGGAGGAGGGAGTGAAATGTTACAGTAGAGAAAAAGAATGGGAGAAGGGAGTGAAACGTTACAGTAGAGAAGAAGAATAAGTAAAATAATACAAAGAGGGAAAAGCTACCAGGAAGAGAGGTGTTACAGCATCAAAGATGCAGAACCGAGGTAGACTCAAATGAGGAAGGACATGAGAATTACGATAAAGAAAGAGCTGCCATGGAAGAAAAGGATCATGGAAATAATGAATAGAAAAGATGGTTATGAGGGGAAAAGTGTATGAAAAGGAAGATAATTGAAAAGACACTGATGGTTATTTTTGTCGAGGAAAAAGTAGAACAAGGAAGAACAGCATGTAGGATTATGTCATGTATAGGAAATTATGTCATGTATAAGAAACTATGTCATGTATAAGAAACTATGTCATGTATAAGAAACTATGTCATGTATAAGAAACTATGTCATGTATAAGAAACTATGTCATGTATAGGAAACTATGGCATGTATAAGAAACTATGTCATGTATAAGAAACTATGTCATGTATAAGAAACTATGTCATGTATAAGAAACTATGTCATGTATAAGAAACTATGTCATGTATAAGAAACTATGTCATGTATAAGAAACTATGTCATGTATAAGAAACTATGTCATGTATAAGAAACTATGTCATGTATAGGAAACTATGGCATGTATAAGAAACTATGTCATGTATAAGAAACTATGTCATGTATAAGAAACTATGTCATGTATAAGAAACTATGTCATGTATAAGAAACTATGTCATGTATAAGAAACTATGTCATGTATAAGAAACTATGTCATGTATAAGAAACTATGTCATGTATAAGAAACTATGTCATGTATAAGAAACTATGTCATGTATAAGAAAATATGTCATGTATAGGAAACTATGTCATGTATAAGAAACTATGTCATGTATAAGAAACTATGTCATGTATAAGAAACTATGTCATGTATAAGAAACTATGTCATGTATAAGAAACTATGTCATGTATAAGAAACTATGTCATGTATAAGAAACTATGTCATGTATAAGAAACTATGTCATGTATAAGAAACTATGTCATGTATAAGAAACTATGTCATGTATAAGAAACTATGTCATGTATAAGAAACTATGTCATGTATAAGAAACTATGTCATGTATAAGAAACTATGTCATGTATAAGAAACTATGTCAAGCAAATGTAGAGAAGGTCCGTATTACAGACATGACAATGAAAAGATGAACATTGAAAGTCTATTCTAGTCTAGTCAAAGAATCAAAGTCATTGCACACGGTTTAACCCATAAATGCTCTATTGTTCTCCATATTTTTGGAGAATCTCAGCACAATGGACGAACTTCGTAGCTCGGCGAGGATCCCGTAATATATTGGGTGGATTTTAAACATAAATTTGCCCGGGCCGTGGCCGTTAAGCTTACTCTTTTCGATTTTCAACTGCGGGGGATTATTAACGTGCGCGATACTGTACACGGGCATCCGATCTCTACTACAAAGAATGCGAACTGTGTGCTCTATCAAATTGCACCTATTTTAAGCAATAGCATGCTGATTTCCCCTAAGAGGAAGTGCATAACTACACTGTTTGCTCCTACATTATGTTACCAATGTCAATCTTGGTCCTTAGTAGAAACACATAAGAGTAAGATCCAGATCTGTGAGATGTGCTGTCTGAGAAGTGCAGCCGGAAAGACAATCTGTGACCGAATTCACAACTCGACGCTGAGGCAGATAGTGGGGACAAACCCATTTAGTGCTTGCATTGATGTCCATTTAGTTAGAATGCATTATGACCTGCCTACAGCGAGAGCATATCATATGCAGGTCTCTGGTCCATGAGCAAGAGGCCGACCTCTACGTCTGGAGGATGAGGGGGGGGCGAGGGTTTCTCTGACACTCTCAAGACGTTAGATCTAACAACAGCACAAGTCTCCCACTTAGCGATAACAAGAAATCTACTCATCCGCCCTTCTGCTACGCGGCATGCAAGAACAGTTAGGCCAAAACAAGAAGGAATAAAAGTGAAATATGTTTCATCACACTGTCAAATGGAAATATATGTTTCATCACACTGTCAAATGGAAACATATGTTTCATCACACTGTCAAATGGAAATATATGTTTCATCACACTGTGAAATGGAAATATTTGTTTCAACACACTGTCAAATAGAAATATATGTTTCATCACACTGTCAAATGGAAACATATGTTTCAACACACTGTCAAATGGAAATATACGTTTCATCACACTGTCAAATGGAAATATATGTTTCAACACACTGTCAAATGGAAATATATGTTTCATCACACTGTAAAATGGAAATATATGTTTCATCACACTGTCAAGTGGAAATATATGTTTCATCACACTGTCAAATGGAAATATATGTTTCATCACACTGTCAAATGGAAATATATGTTTCATCACACTGTCAAGTTGAAATATATGTTTCATCACACTGTCAAATGAAAATATATGTTTCATCACACTGTCAAATGGAAATATATATTACAGACTGTCAAATATAAATATGTTTCACCAGACTGTCAAATGGAAATATATGTTTCATTACACTGTCAAATGGAAATGCATGTTTCAACACACTGCCAAATGGAAATACATGTTTCAACACACTGTCAAATAAAAATGTGTTTCATTAGACTGTCAAATGGAAAAGTATGTTTCAGACTGTCAAATGGAAATATGTTTTACCAGACTGTCAAATGGAAATATGTTTCTCCAGACTATCAAATGGAAATGTGTTTTACTAGATTGTCAAATGGAAATATGTTTCTCCAGACTGTCAAATGGAAATATGTTTTTCCAGACTGTCAAATGGAAATATGTTTTACCAGACTGTCAAATGGAAATATGGTTTCACCAGACTGTCAAATGGAAATATGTTTTTCCAGACTGTCAAATGGAAATATGTTTCACTAGACTGTCAAATGGAAATATGGTTTCACCAGACTGTCAAATGGAAATATGTTTCCCCGGACTGTCAAATGGAAATATGGTTTCACCAGACTGTCAAATGGAAATGTGTTTCATCACACTGTCAAATGGAAATATACGTTTCATCACACTGTCAAATGGAAATATATGTTTCATCACACTGTAAAATGGAAATATGTTTCTCCAGACTGTCAAATGGAAATATGTTTTTCCAGACTTTCAAATGGAAATGTGTTTTACCAGATTGTCAAATGGAAATATGTTTCTCCAGACTGTCAGATGGAAATATGTTTTTCCAGACTGTCAAATGGAAATATGTTTCACCAGACTGTCAAATGGAAATATGGTTTCACCAGACTGTCAAATGGAAATATGTTTTTCCAGATTGTCAAATGGAAATATGTTTCACTAGACTGTCAAATGGAAATATGGTTTCACCAGACTGTCAAATGGAAATATGTTTCACCGGACTGTCAAATGGAAATATGGTTTCACCAGACTGTCAAATGGAAATATGGTTTCACCAGACTGTCAACCGGAAATGTGTTTCATCACACTGTCAAATGGAAATATACGTTTCAACACACTGTCAAATGGAAATATATGTTTCAACACACTGTCAAATGGAAATATATGTTTCCTCATACTGTCAAATGGAAATATATGTTTCATCACACTGTCAAATGGAAATATATGTTTCATCACACTGTCAAGTGGAAATATATGTTTCAACACACTGTCAAATGGAAATATATGTTTCCTCATACTGTCAAATGGAAATATATGTTTCATCACACTGTCAAATGGAAATATATGTTTCATCACACTGTCAAGTGGAAATATATGTTTCATCACACTGTCAAATGAAAATATATGTTTCATCACAATGTCAAATGGAAATATATATTACAGACTGTCAAATATAAATATGTTTCACCAGACTGTCAAATGGAAATATATGTTTCATTACACTGTCAAATGGAAATGCATGTTTCAACACACTGTCAAATGGAAATACATGTTTCAACACACTGTCAAATGGTAATATGTTTTACCAGACTGTCAAATGGAAATGTGTTTTACCAGACTGTCAAATGGAAATATGGTTTCACCAGACTGTCAAATGGAAATATGTTTCACCGGACTGTCAAATGGAAATATGGTTTCACCAGACTGTCAAATGGAAATATGGTTTCACCAGACTGTCAACCGGAAATGTGTTTCATCACACTGTCAAATGGAAATATACGTTTCATCACACTGTCAAATGGAAATATATGTTTCAACACACTGTCAAATGGAAATATATGTTTCCTCATACTGTCAAATGGAAATATATGTTTCATCACACTGTCAAATGGAAATATATGTTTCATCACACTGTCAAGTGGAAATATATGTTTCATCACACTGTCAAATGAAAATATATGTTTCATCACAATGTCAAATGGAAATATATATTACAGACTATCAAATATAAATATGTTTCACCAGACTGTCAAATGGAAATATATGTTTCATTACACTGTCAAATGGAAATGCATGTTTCAACACACTGTCAAATGGAAATACATGTTTCAACACACTGTCAAATGGAAATATGTTTTACCAGACTGTCAAATGGAAATATGTTTCTCCAGACTGTCAAATGGAAATGTGTTTTACCAGATTGTCAAATGGAAATATGTTTCTCCAGACTGTCAAATGGAAATATGTTTTTCCAGACTGTCAAATGGAAATATGTTTCATCAGACTGTCAAATGGAAATATGGTTTCACCAGACTGTCAAATGGAAATATGTGTTTCCAGACTGTCAAATGGAAATATGTTTCACCAGACTGTCAAATGGAAATATGGTTTCACCAGACTGTCAAATGGAAATGTGTTTCATTAGACTGGCAAATGGAATTGTTTCAAGAGACTGGCAAAATGCTGCGTGGCACTAAAAAGGTTAAGAACCCGTGCAGTAGACAGGACATAAAAGCTCGGCCCGATGTCGCGTGCCCGACTGCCAACAATAGAACCGGGCCAGGGGGTCGCTTGTCGGCATGTGGAAACGAGACCTGGGAACATTTTCCCACACTTTGGCTCGCGCTTAAAGGGCAGGGGGAGAGAACAGGGCGAGATTAGGGAGGGGAAGGGGGGTAGACGCGTTAGTTGAAACTTGAGGTTTTTTTTCAGGGAAATCGGACGATGGAACAGTGTGTGAAGGTTAGTTTGTTCGCATAAATTCTGGACTCTCATGACGGGCGTGGGGGTGGGGTGTGGGAGCTGACAGAACAGGTGGTAATAGCTATACAGAAGAAAGGCAGAGGTTCTTATACGATATCACAGGGCCCCTGTGCAGTGATTTCAAATGTGGGTGGAGGTTATTAGCTTAGAATGAGATATGGTCAGCAGAGGTAGAGCGTTCGCATCTTGCGGCAACGGTATATGGTTCGATCGTCATTACCGGCACACTCCAGCCGAACCAGCAGTAAATTAGTACATAGTTTTGTTACCAAAAGGCAGCGTGGAAGGGATCAGGACACCACACAAATTGCAGTGACGTGTCTTACACTATAGGACCTGCCGTCTTTTTTGGTTTCTTGATCGAAGCGGTGTCGACCAGATGTCACCTTTAAGGGCAGCAACAAACCTCATCCACTTCACCCCGCCTGCAACCATCCTGTGTAGTGCAACAGCTCTTGTTCAATATTCCTTCTTCGTTTTCTCTGGTGTTTCACCAAGTTGTCTAAGGTCAGCCTCTCGTCCATCATACCCTGGGGGGTCAATGCCATGGTGGTTTAGGGTGTGAGGATCTCTTTAAAGGACATTTCTGATCCCATTCTAGTGCCATCTGGTTATGCTGGTGTGTAGATCTTCTAGGTTACTCTGAACATGCAACTCTCGGTCTATGGTAGTGTCCGGTCAGACAGACAAATAGTTCTCGGTTGGTGATGTCGGGTCAGACAGACAAATAGTTCTCGGTTGGTGATGTCTGGTCAGACAAATAGTTCTCGGTTGGTGATGTCGGGTCAGACAAATAGTTCTCGGTTGGTGATGTCTGCTCAGAAAAATAGTTCTCGGTTGGTGATGTCTGCTCAGAAAAATAGTTCTCGGTTGGTGATGTCTGCTCAGACAAATAGTTCTCGGTTGGTGATGTCTGCTCAGACAAATAGTTCTCGGTTGGTGATGTCGGGTCAGATGGACAAATAGTTCTCGGTTGGTGATGTCGGGTCAGATGGACAAATAGTTCTCGGTTGGTGATGTCCGGTCAGACAAATAGTTCTCGGTTGGTGATGTCCGGTCAGATGGACAAATAGTTCTCGGTTTGTGATGTGCTCGGTCAGAAAAGACTATGAATCTAAGAAGGGTGTAAGGAAAGAAAACGTTGACACTTAGCTTCATGTTACTCTGCTACCCTACTTCATTCTGACCTTATTAGCTTGGATAGGGAAAACGGTACATGTTTTATTTTCATAATTGTCATTTGAATATACACACGCGAAGAAAGACTAAAGTCTGGTCAGGCACAACATACTGATCAGACCAGTTAGTCGGGGACAGGCACAACATACTGATCATACCAGTTAGTCGGGGACAGGCAAAATATACTGGCCAAGATCCTCACCTAGGCTTCCTCGTAACCCTTTCTGGAAACGGACTGTTCTTCTTGTCAGTCTAGCTAACGAGGTCGGGGATCGACGTGATCTCCGTAGTAGTGAGCGACACGCAGACGAGGCCAAGCATTGCACAACCGCCTGGAGGACCCTGGTTCACCTTCATCAGCACGCTCGGGTTATGATGAAAGCTAATGCAACCCTCCGCTTAACGTCCTTTTCGGGGCGCACAAAAGAGTAAACTTACGCATTGTGGGCATTCGAAACAACAATACACATATTTATTATACATAATTGGATGTTAAGTGTACTACTTTTGCTGTTAATAAGGGTTATTCATCATCGCTATGTGAAGTGCCTGGGGACGTCGTCAATCAACTCTCTCCACAGCCATATGTTATTTGAGTTTTTGAACACTTCGAAGATTTTCTTTTCCAATCCAATTTATTATTCAACACTAAAGTATGCTTGTTTGTGACAATGATTAGGAACACAATTGTTGCCCTGCCCATATTACTTGATTACTTCATTGTCTATTATTCAGCGTGGGTTGTACCGCTGTGGGTCCGAACTTCATCTATCTTTCCTGGGCAATGGAGGTCCAGTGGGTTACAAGGTTTCCTTCTGACGTATCGTGGATGTTGTGGTGGGGGAGTGCAAGCGAGTCTGACCAATGTGTGGGTGGTCTACCGTGCGGTCATTATCAGCTTTAATGGTACCAGACTGATGTCACCGCAATCCAACGGTCATCTTTTCTTCTATCAGACTGATGTCAGCGAACTCCAACGGTCATCTTTTCTTCTATCAGACTGATGTCGGTGAACTCCTACGCTCTTCTTTTCTTCTATCAGACTGATGTCGGCGAACTCCAACGGTCATCTTTTCTTCTATCAGACTGATGTCGGCGAACTCCAACGGTCATCTTTTCTTCTATCAGACTGATGTCAGCGAACTCCAACGGTCATCTTTTCTTCTATCAGACTGATGTCGGCGAACTCCAACGGTCATCTTTTCTTCTATCAGACTGATGTCGGCGAACTCCAACGGTCATCTTTTCTTCTATCAGACTGATGTCAGCGAACTCCAACGGTCATCTTTTCTTCTATCAGACTGATGTCGGCGAACTCCAACGGTCATCTTTTCTTCTATCAGACTGATGTCGGCGAACTCCAACGGTCATCTTTTCTTCTATCAGACTGATGTCGGCGAACTCCAACGGTCATCTTTTCTTCTATCAGACTGATGTCGGCGAACTCCAACGGTCATCTTTTCTTCTATCAGACTGATGTCGGCGAACTCCAACGGTCATCTTTTCTTCTATCAGACTGATGTCGGCGAACTCCAACGGTCATCTTTTCTTCTATCAGACTGCTGTCAGCGAACTCCAACGGTCATCTTTTCTTCTATCAGACTGCTGTCAGCGAACTCCAACGATCATCCTTTCTTTTGAGTAAGTGGCCTGCCTACTAAAATCATCTAGAAAAGACAACATTGTGAAAAGTCAAGGCATAGGTCATTTGATTTTGTTTGTATATGTAGCTTTTTGAAGCGAAGATGGGTAATCATACTGGTCAAGACACCATCTCATGTCTGCGTTCATGATCATGGAAAAAGACTGTCACCAGCTGTCTGGCCAACATGGCCGAGATTGACAGTGTAGTCTCCATAGTCCTTAGGTTACTGATGAGTCTTCTATACTGCACTACAGCCAGCTAGAACCTTGGTCTACATTTTCAAGTACGCCTCGGAATGTAAAAAGAGCAACTGTAGCCAGCTACCAAAAAAACGTCAAGAGTTATCTCAGCACGATTAGCTTCCAACAATAGCAATCTATCTTCGCTGACCTCTATTGTCTTTATTCCCGATGTCATAAGTTTTTCTTCAATTAAAAGCAGGTGTCCATTTAACCGTGTCTGTTGTATTTTTAGTTTAGTTGGCAACTATCTTTCAAATGTTTGTGTTTGTTTTCATACATCAAACTTGAATTTCCCAGACGGCGTCACATATATTACGTTTTTTCTCAGAAACCACATTTCTCTTGCCTCGTGCCATTTATCTGCTTGTTTATTTATTCAAGGACTCGCATTCATAAAGCAATGTTGATTATACACGATGCTGTCAGATTCTTAATGTCCCTAGCCTGTTGATGTTGCGGTTTGTTTTTCATTTACAAGGAGAAGTAAAATCAAAACCTTAGAATAGTATATTCTGTTAGTAACAACATAGTAAGGTTAATTGTTGACTGAACCTCGTACTTAGTGGTGATGCCGAAAGCGTGTATAGATAAACGCACATATTACTGAAAGCGTGTATAGATAAACGCACATATTACTGAAAGCGTGTATAAAAAAACGCACACATTGCTGAAAGTCTGTGGGACGTTGAGGCTAACGTCTGGTCAGGCAAAAAACACTGATCAGACAATGTTAGCCAGCACATAAGAAATATACTGCGCAAGACCCTTGCCTGACCTCCTCGTTGGTCGTGCTGGAAACGGGATGTTGTCCAGGACAATAGTCTGGCTAACAAGGTGAGGTTTGACGTGATCCACGTAGTAGAGAGCGACACGCAGATGAAGCCAAGCTAGCACAACGTGGAGGACCCCAGTTCAGCTTCATCAGCACACTCGGAATGTGAGAAAAGCTACTGCAACCGGCTACTTAACATATTTTCAGGGCGCACATTGTGGGCATTCGCAAACAACAACAACTGAAAGTGTGTATAAATAAACGCACACATTACTGAAAGCACAAATAGATAAAACATCCACACATTACGAAAGCGCATATAGATAAAACACCCACACATTACTGAAAGCGCATATAGATAAAACACCCACACATTACTTTATCATAAATTTGTTTGCTATTATATTCTAGTATTTGCATTTCGTCCGAATGTTACTGAAACCCAAAAGGGGTAGCAAGAATAGTAACAATGTCACCTGCCAGGCACGTTGTAAGAGATGACTTCGGAGGTTTGGGCACAATGGGGTTCGCCATCTTGTAGGAACTTTAAACCCCAAAACCTCAACGTTTGGTGGTTTGGCATGTATTTGTGGAAGACCTATGCCCAACAGGGAGCTGAACAGGTTTTAATTGATTGGTTCGTTTGAATCTGAATACATCTGATTACATCTGATTACATCTGATTACAATTGCAATCGTGTGTATTTTTATATGCAATTAATTGATTTTGTTCTGAGAAGGGATGCATAGATGTTATCAGACTATCAAATTAACAAATAAACTATCAGGGTTTCGGAGAAAAAAATACATTTTAACAGACAGTCAAATAGGTAAATAGACAATATCAGAATATCAAGTGGACAAAAAGACTATCAGGCTGTCAACTGTGTCCATAGGCTTTACAAAACTGTCAGAGTAGCCAATAGACGTTACTGGACATTGGTTAAGGTCAATAGACTTTACAAGACAGTGAAACAAGTTAGCACACTCTGCCAGACGGTTAAATTGGTCAGTAGTCTTGGTCGGACTGCCAAATGGGTCGATAGATTTGATCAGACTGAAATTGGTCAATAGATGTGGATCAGACTGGCAAATGGGTTAATAGATGGGGATCAGACTGACAAATGGGTTAATAGATGGGGATCAGACTGACAAATGGGCCAATAGACGTGGATCAGACTGACAAATTGGTCAATAGACTTGATCGGACTGTAAAATGGATCAATATACTTGATCAGACCTGTCAAATGGGTCATTAAACTTGATCAGACGGTAGAATGGGTCAATAGATTATTAGATTGCCAAATGGGTCAATAGCTTCCACCAGATGGCAATAGCTCCAGAGGCTTAACCAAACTATCAGGGTAGTCCAGGATACCACAACAGTTTAAGATCCCCTGGGTTTAACGAGGCTCGTGAGAAACTCTGCTGCGATCGACAGATGGAAGTTGCGACGAGTGTGGGAAAGATCTGACTCAAATATTTTGTTAAAGCTGTACACGAGTACCTGTTGTTTTGCTAGGACGAATGGAATATGACAATACACACAACTGATAAAGGAGTTTTGGAAGCGAGGTCGTGTCGGGCCGATGAGGTCTCGTTTGGTCGAGGTTTTCTACAGAAAAATGTCAACATCGAATTTTAAACGTCCCGGGAAAGTCAGGCCAACATTCAATCTCGTTCCCACCTCAAGGACTTGTTCCCACAGTTCGGTGTTTAATGACATTCATATCACTAGACCAGTCTTTCTCGGATGATCTAACCCAAAGAAAGCACTGAAGACCAGTGTCAGGTCTCCCTGAATTTTTGCATGCAAATTGTTATATCTCCATGTTATCGCTCTGCCGTCACTTCCACTGTTGAAGTGTAGGCGAATCACTGCATTTTGTTTTCCCTTACCAGCTTTTAGAAACTCCTGAATACATTTGCTAGCAGTTCAGTTTGTAGTCGTTGTTGTTATTATCCCATAGCTGCTGAGTAAGCATGCTCTTGGCAGTCCAATTCCATTCTAATATATGTACAGGTCTTCTTCAGTTGTGTTACTGATCCGTACAGTGTGTTGGTAATTGTCGGCAGTGCTTGTAAGAATCTTTTCCTCATGTCCGCAAGCGCCTTGCACTCAATGAGTAGATGTCGAACTGTTTCATCAGGATGAGAGCAATGTCTGCACAACGGCAGGGGCTGAGGATATATGCGGTTCAAGTGGCTATTGACTCTAGCATACCCTGTTCGGAACTGAAAGATGAGACTTTTATCTCTTCTATGTAGTTTATTTATGTCCGGTTTGAGAAGCAATGTTTTAACACGGTGAGATTGAAATCTCTATGCACACCCTTCCTTGGTCTCCTGTCCCAACTACCATGAAGTAAAACAGCTCAAAGTACCATATGGTAGTCAGTAAATTGTCAATATAATGATCTATCCAATTATTTCTCTAATGTGAGTCTGTGTCTGAATTTTCGGGAAGATTTGATTGGTTGATCAAGTCACCTGTTCATGTCACCATCAATGGCTTGTGCGTAGTCAAACCAAGCAACGCGTGTTAGTTAAATGGTAAAACACGTTAGAGAATCCATGATGGGGTCGACAGAAAGGTAGGGGAAACGGCCGTTTGTTTATTTTTCCGACCTTAAACACATCAAATTAAATGAAGCGAGTACAAATCACAGAAATAAACAATTTTCTCTCAATTTTACGACTTTTCTGTGTGACTTCAAGTTGACATAGCTACTTGAAATAAGCAGCACTGATCTGCAAACCGGCCATAGAATATTCAGTGAACAATTTAAGCTCGATATCTCCTCTGTTCGCGAGTTATGGTACTTCAAAGTTGTTTTCATAAATATTGGTAGTATATTAGCATGGATTTCCGTAGTACAATGATTGTGACAGAAAGAATAGAACCGCTATCACATTCACAGGCGACCTTTTGTTGTGTTGTTTGAAGCTAGTAGAACTGATTTGAGCTGACTATGGCGTTTTCTTGGTAGCGGATAACCGTGATTCTTTTATCCAGAAGTGTACTTGAGAAGGTCAACTGGAGTCATCATAGCTGTAGTGCAATGTCAGGCTCCTCAGTAAGTTCACAAATATAGAGATTCCAATGTCGATCCCCACCTCGTTGACTAGACTGCTGTGACATTTCGTGCCTCCATGGAGATCGGTGAGGACGTTAGGTGGGATCTTGATCAGTATTTCTGACCTGATCCTGACCCCTTAGAGACAACTAGCATTGCAACCTAGACCGTGGGGGGGGGGGGGGCATTTATTTCGAATCTTGATGCCAGATAATAATGTAGTAGCAATGCATAGTTCCTCGTAGAGCTGTGCATCATGGAGGGTAGTATGGGTCAGCTGTGCATCATGGAGGGTGGTATGGGTCAGCTGTGCATCATGGAGGGTAGTATGGGTCAGATGTGCATCATGGAGGGTGGTATAGGTCAGCTGTACAGCTCGGAGGATGGTATAGGTCAGCTGTGCATCATGGAGGGTGGTATAGGTCAGCTGTGCATCATGGAGGGTGGTATGGGTCAGCTGTACAGCCTGGAGGAAGGTATGGGTCAGCTGTGCATCATGGAGGGTGGCATAGGTCAGCTGTGTATCATGGAGGATGGTATGGGTCAGCTGTACAGCCTGGAGGAAGGTATGGGTCAGCTGTGCATCATGGAGGGTGGCATAGGTCAGCTGTGTATCATGGAGGATGGTATGGGTCAGCTGTACAGCCCGGGGGATGGTATAGGTCAGCTGTACAGCCCGGAGGGTGGTATAGGTCAGCTGTGCATGATGGAGGATGGTATAGGTCAGCTGTGCATCATGGAGGATGGTATAGGTCAGCTGTACAGCCCAGAGGGTGGCATAGGTCAGCTGTGCATCATGGAGTGTGGTATGGGTCAGTTGTTTTTTTTTTGTTTTTTTTAAATGTCAATTCAAAATACGCAATATAAGTTTGTTGTTTCGTCAAATCAGCACGTAACACCAACTTCCGTTACTAATTATTTGTTCAATGTCTTAAGGGGCTATCGGTAAAAGGTGTCCATGGGAGAGAGGCGAGTAGGCGAACAGTGGACATAGTGGGAAAGGGGGGGGGGGGTGGCTTTATGTTGAAAGTGCTCGTCCACAAAATTACTTCCACTTGCACACAAGTCTTTCAAGGGGAACAACCTGTATTTTCTTTGAAAACTTCTTACTGTCACATACCGCGCCTCTCAAAGTGATGAACAGAAATCGTCGGCGATCGAACCTGCAAGTTTCAAACGACACTTCGTCTCAAGGGAGGCAATGACGAGGGTGCCTGTATCCTGAGTTACCTCCAGTCGTCTCGACTGATCGCAGTGCCACTAGTTCAAAGTAGCTATGGACTAGAGAGCTATTGACGAACAGCAAGTTTCTTTCTCATTATAATCCAACTAAAGTGCAAGTAACATCACCAAGACAAAAACTGTCGCTATCATTGCGTGGGATGGACAATTAACTAATTGTTTTGTTTCATTAATTGTCCAAACTTGTATTTTTAGTTGACCATATTCATAGCAGCGCATGAGCTTCAGCAGTCAGCTACCCATAGCTGACTGCTAGCGTCAGGGTCAACGAACCAGAGCTGACTGCTAGCGTCAGGGTCAGCGAACCAGAGCTCTCAAGACCCTTCTACACCTCCACGTGCTGATCTTGAATAACGGGCTACACCAGAGTAGACTTACTAAGGAGAAGGAATCGAAGAGGGAAAGCAACCCGGTGCCCAAAAATGCCTGGTGAAGTCGGACTGTTGGGCCGAAAGGTGCAAATATCGCGGTCAAGCTGTAAACTACGAGACAACGGTCTCTGGACTACATCCTGCTACTTGCAACGCCCTTTTCGTGGCTTGTTAGAGAGAGATTGAGAACGAACAAAGAAGATTACAATTAATGATTGTGTGGTTTATGAGTTGTCAAACTGGAAACCCGGTGTTATTATATGCATAGAAATTGCATATTGACATGTTTACATACACTTAGCATTTTACGGACTCCACATTTTACTGACTGCAAGATATTTCGTTAAAACTGTACTTAACACTGAGTTGGCATTTGTAATGTACATTATTTGTAATCGTGTTTCACATATTTAAATTGAGTTAAATTTAAATTTAAATCTGTTCACAAGTGAGGTATTGTTTAGAATTAAACTTAATCTTAAGTACGGGTACGATTATATCATTGTAAACGTGTGTTTGAACAAAACAAAGGGGAACGAACGTCCACAATGGGGACGGGTCAGGCAAAAATGAGCAGAGGTGGACTTGCAGGCGAATCCCTACAGGTCTGCCGCCCTGGCTACATCCATTTCCTTCAGTGATGGTGCGTTAATCCGGCACATTATAAGGTCACTTACATTTTTCTCTGACATTGGTATCTACATTTATTTTTCACAAAACTCATTAAACTGAATTGTATACGTGTTCGGGTTTTAGCATTTTCAATTTCGTACATTCACGTTGTAATAGCGTAATATGTCTGGCCAATAGACACCGGCATCGTAGGCTGGTGGAAATGATATATTTATTACTGTATTGTATACAAACAAACTGTAAAATCGATATTAAAATAATACCTATAATAAAAATAATTACCAGAATAAATACAATGACTTACTGCCAACGGAAACCATTACCGTCGATACTATGAACAGAGGACTTACGTTAAGGCTCGCTGAAAATCAATTGTTCGAGTCCATCGATCGTACCCGCACATAGTTCTTATGATTTCGATAGTTCTTATGATTTCGATAGTTCTTATGATTTCGATAGTTCTTATGATTTCGATAGTTCTTATGATTTCGATAGTTCTTATCATTTCGAACAAATTCTAGCAATATTTAAGTTTGTTAAAAGATATTATGTAATCAGATACTAAATATAGATTGATCTTGATAAGTTTACTCGCCGAGTGGCGGTAACAGCTGATGTGCTACATGTCGCCGGCAGTCTAACCATGTTCCTTAAGACTGAGGGTTAATACACGCTGATGGGATTATGCGAGTCAAGACGACACTGGTTTTAAATGTTTGACACAAAATAAGAAAGTTCTAGAAACGATATCACGTGTATGATATCGAGACAAAAGTCCAGTACAGTACAGCTGCAATGGATCTCCAACGTCATCTGACGTGTGTCATGATCGGGATCAAGACGCTAAGCAGCGCATGAGCTGCACTGGTCAGCGACCCATAGCTGACTGCTAGCGTTAGGGCCAGCGAACCAGAGCTGCCAAGACCCTTCTACACCTCCACGCGGTGATCCTGGATAACAGGCTGCAGCAAGGCAGACTGGCTAAGGAGAAGGGATCGAAGAGGGAATGCTAACCCGGTATTCAAAAAATGCTTGCTGAAGTCGGATGTGTTGGATCGCAAGGTGCAAATATCGTAGCCATGCTGTAAACTACGACACAACGCATTCCGTTCTCTGGACTACGTTCTGCTACTTAAGCCCTTTCAGGGTTTGGTAGCGGGAGATTGAGAACGAACGAAGACGAAGAAGAAGAAGTATGTGATGATCGTAGAAATATTACCAAGTTTTTCCCTGTTTTTCTGCTGATGCTTTCATTTTCCTTGTAGCGCTGTTTACCTCAGTCACTTTCCCCTCTATTATTGTTTCAGCAAGGTGTTACGTGTTTTGGTGTGGCACAAATATCTGAACTTTGTATTTCTTTCATTGATTCTCATTGCACCTATAATATATGCCTGATATGTCTCCTGTAAAGGCACTTTCAGATCAATGGAAACGTCATAGCTCCCTGTGTTGAAGCAAGCTGCAATACTGCATTCGACTTACTCTAGCTAGCTTATATGAAAGTCTGATTCCAGTCTGATTCCAGTTTTTCTATGCTTCACATTGAGGCAGAAGGTATGAATGGCAGCAAGATCTTGGATAAAGGCTGCAGTTAGTAAAGGCCAGCTGAAGTGGGGGTCTATGATTCAATTTCGAGCACAAAGTAAATTTATGATCATACATGATGTCACCTACGCAGCGCGGCCCATAGAATACGGCTTGGCTGACACGTGTTTCAGATCCCTGAAATTACAGCAAGGATCTATATATTAGTAGCATCTACGTTACAGACTCAACAGATGACTTTTGGGGATTCTATGCAAGGTTAGACTTTCTCATGCTCCTCTAAGCTTTATAGATTGTTCCCATTAAATCGTTCACGCAATCAAAAGAAGTGGGGGGGGGGGGGGGTAAAGTTGTGAAATTAGACTTCAGAGTATGGGACACCAATTTAGTCATAGCTGCATGTTTTTAAAGCACCGATATGTATGATCAACACGTTCTTTTTCGCTCCTGCAGGAGTCCAGGAGACGTACGGGTAGGCAGGGTGGATAGAACGCTTGGTTTACACAGGCAAAGGGAACGCACCTGAGTATCCAGCTGTAAATAGTTCCTATGCACAAGCCTACTCAGCTTTATTATACAGGGTGCAGTTACCCTATTATTCTGTCCTCAGTGGGTCAGAAATAGTATTTATAAGGATATGAGAAGATATTACACAACCACTCCTCTCACGCCCCCCCCCCCCATAAAAACCGCACAATAAACCAACAATTAAGATTGTGGTGTATGTTTCCCATTGCTTAATTCCCTGGATGTATCTATAGAGCTGAGGAACAAAAGCCGTTCTTTCCTGCAATCGTCACGAAGAGTGCATGCTGTGTCTTCATTTAACCCTGGACTGACCAAACCCATACCATACCAAGATTTGAGCCTAAGTTTTGTATCAAGAGACAGACGCCATAACCGATCGTTCAGCTCCTCATCAACATATCTTAAAGAGCTCCCCATAGACACTATAGAACTGTAAAATGGTTACAAAACCTTATTTGTGCAATAATTCTGATATTTTGTTATACTAATTTGTGACATTTTTAAAGAAGTCAGCCATGTAGATTTCTTACAGCTTAACAGTTGTATGACACCTGGCAGTTAATCGGACAATAGCTTTTAAATTATTTGGAGTCCAATCTATTACGGATTGGACATTAACATAGAGAATAACTGAAAATTAGCAAAGTACACTAGAAATCTACTTTAAAGATACAACAATACATGTTAAAATCTGGAAATAGTCAAGAGCTTGAAAATATAACAATGGAAAATTAGAGATGCGAAATGGGAATCAGGAAGAGAAAAGAAATACCCAAATCTGTTTTCACCCGACATGAGTCTATACTCACATCCAAGCAAGTCACACCAATTAAAAATAAATGATTATGTGTTAAATTTAATCACGGTTACTTAATGACTCATGATCATGGATAATGAACAAACGATTGGAGAAAATAAATGATGCCTTTTAAATGTGGATACACCTGGAGCGCATCTCCTGGAAATAGAAGCAAGATTGGGAAGGTCTTAGACCAGGTTTTTGATGATTAAGAGCTTTTCAAAAATATAAATAAGAAAATGAGGCAGTTCGCTCCTCTCGTGAGAACGTAACCATAGGTAGATCGATCCTTTCATGAGATTATAATCATAGGTAGCTCGATCCTTTTATGAGAGTATAATCATAGGTAGATCGATCCTTTAATGAGACTATAATCATAGGTAGATCGATCCTTTCATGGGATTATAATCATAGGTAGCTCGATCCTTTCATGAGATTATAATCATAGGTAGCTCGATCCTTTCATGAGATTATAATCATATGTAGATCGATCCTTTCATGAGATTATAATCATAGGTAGATCGATAATTTCTTAACTTAACTTCATTATACTGGTTTATAAGGTTCTACAAAGTCTGTAATACAACCAAGATTATTCCACTCTACCTAAACTAAAAATAACTGTGCATTCAATCTATTTTTATTGCATTAACTACCCTGCCTGTACTATATCTTGTGGCAGTGCATTCCAAGCATTCATGAGCCAGAAGATGCTTTGCTCCTCCCATGAGAATGTTACCTAATCAACTCGCCCTGTACGCGTATAACAAAAATAACATGTTAACAAAAGCACGAAGAAGTCCTCGTGGCAGATGAATAGATGACAA
This sequence comes from Ariolimax columbianus, assembly GCA_036924085.1. Classification (NCBI taxonomy): domain Eukaryota; kingdom Metazoa; phylum Mollusca; class Gastropoda; order Stylommatophora; family Arionidae; genus Ariolimax; species Ariolimax columbianus. The sequence continues at coordinate 82,670,829 of JAVGWX010000005.1, forward strand.
ATTCTACAACAGCAAAGGCTTTCAACAACTAACTGACGACCAAAGATTGGTGACTTCAGTTTCCAATGCCATTTAACGACACAATTGTAACGAAACGTTAAAAGTGGTTACTTGTAAATCATGTACCAATTTGCAGATGTGTGTAATGGAACGTGACCCGTCCTTGCGACGAAAACAGTGCCTTTACTGTGAAATAATGTAGGAACTTGCAAGAACCAAGATCAAGGAAGTCAGATACGAGTGGGTATGTGTTGGAAGTGGGAGGGGGGGGGGTGATTTATGTAAACTGTCGAGAAACATTAAAATCTGGCTCATTCGGTTAACCGTAGTTACAAGATTGTCAACTATAGGAATGCCCTTATCGTGGTCACTGTTTACACAACAATCGGGACTGTACCGTAGAGGACTAGGGGGCGTGGTTTTCCCACAGTTCACAGACCGCCACTTAAACCTTGTCTGGCCTTCTATCTAGGCACGTCTACACTTCTCGTGTGGTTTTCACCCCGTATGGTTAGTTAAAATTAGTACATGTGTTGGTTGCACTAGCAAAACACAGAAAAACAGCAAAGAAGCTCGTTAAACTCGCTGAATTCGTCTCTTTCTTGTGACGAAGCTTCGCCATCTGGCGTAGGTAAGGTAAACTGCTATCGGGGATGAAGTGTTAGAGCACTTGGTTTCAGGGATTTTAATGAGGTAGTTGGAATGACCCAATTACAGCTGGGTTTATTCAAGTGTACCGAAAACAAACTGAAACTGAATCTGGTACCTTCATGGGAGTAGCTATCACTCTATAACTCTCATTTGTTCTCTTAAATGGAGTACCACTATTCAATTATATGTATATCCCTTAATTCGTTCATTTTCTCTAAGCAAGGCTTGTTCGTCATATGGAGAACTAGAGTTTGACACAGGAGTGCAGTTATGTTTCCTTATATAACGTTGTTCCATGTACCTGATTTCTGGGTACTCCTTTATCTTCTTCTTGGATTATCTCGTGCTGTGGTTCTAGCCCGGTAAGGTATACGAAGGAGACTGAGTTTCAGGTCTTCGTCAATCCCCCACAGCTTTTCGAGCTTGGTCACTTTTAGGGTCAGACTGTCTCTCATTAGTCTGCATAAGTGGGATATATTCAGGTGTTGGCTTGAGGTGCTCTGCAAATCGCATGTGGCGTTGTCTCTAGGACCAATTCTGTGGAGGTGGACTTTGAGTCTGCAATGTCCCAATCTGGGTCTGATGATCTTTGTCTGCCCATCTCTGGCAAGTTTGTCTATGCTGTCATTTTCTGGTATGAATTATTTGTGCTATTTATGGGTCCAACTATGAGTCTATGCTAACCTTGTTGCGATTAGGCTAGTTTGTTTACAAGTTGATAGTCGTGTAGATCTCCCATTTATCTTACGCTTTGCAATGAAAGCAAAATTTCCCTAACATTTAGCTGCGCTATAATCAAGACATTAATTTCAAGTCCAAGTTTAGTCTGTCAAGTCATCTTGAACACGATTAAAGTCAAGTTCCAAGTCTTGAGTTAACAAGTTTCAAGTCGAATTTCAATTCATCTTGAACAAGATTTAAGTCTTCTATTATTGTTAATTGTTAATGTATAAATAAAATATACGTGTGCCCGCTGGGTCCGCTTCGATTTCGGTAAATCATCTCGCCAAATTATTGTCCAATTCGCAGGTAGAGTCAATACGTTAATATAAATACTCGAATTGAGATTCAAGTGGATACACGCACGCTACTAAAGTGTGACTGAGTACGGGTCACCCGTCTCAAGTCGACAGATCTGATGTTTAACGTCGTTGACATTCTTGATATTAGATGCCAACTGGTATAAGCTATCAATGTTTTCCAGAACTTCTTTAGTTGATATTAGATGCCAACTGGTATAAGCGATCAATGTTTTCCAGAACTTCTTTAGTTGATAGCTCTCTACAGTGTATTTATATCTTTATAAACTGTAAGTTTATTACGTCTAGGAAACTAAAATAGTTTGGTCACAAAAAGCATCACAATGGTCTAGAAAAAAACTATTCTGGCGATTACGGCACTTGGCAAGCGAGTCAGCCTAAGGAGAAAATCGACATTAAAGAGGTTCTGATAATGTCTTTGACATAGACAGGAGAAATGACCAAAGATCGAGTCTTACAGATCAACTGTTATGATAGCGCTGTACTGCAAAGAACATACCACATAATATTCATCATTGAGAGTGACGTGTGGCATTAGGGTCAGGTGAAACACATTGATCTTGTCGCTCCTGGAAACAGGCTGTGTCATAACGGTTTGGTCAACGAGGTTGAGATCGACATTGTATAATAATAAGCTTATTGAGAAGCTTTGCATTCCACTACAACCAAGAGGAACCAACTCCATCTTCTAAAGTACGTAATGGGATGTCAATGTAAAGGAGGCACTGTGACCCGCTATCAAAGAAACGTCAAAAACGATATTAATTCTACACGTGTAGCCTTCATCAACTGTTCGTCATGTCCACCCCAGTTAATATAACTGAACTAAACAGTTGGGATATGAGGAGTCCAAACTCACTGCCGGTCCCTCGTGTTCACTTTAACTTTTAAACCAATGAACAAAATTCAACAACATTTGATATGGAAATACTGTGAACCAGTTGGACGACGGGGAACTCCGTGAGCCGCATGATACACCTTAGATGTCAGCATGACTTCAATTGCTTACTTCTTTGAAGATTGTGTAATTTCTAAGGGTCATTGGACACCAAGGTCATCTGACCTTCCCCAATTTGATTTCTTCCTATGGGGAATGCTGTAAACGAAGACAGTGTCACAACATGCCAAAGAATCTCACGGAACTACAAGAGAACATTAGGCTGGAAATTGAGTCTGTGACTCCTGATGAGTGGGTAAATACCTTCCGTAAAATGAAAACTCGTATGCAGGCATGTCCTGATGCTAATGGCGATCACTTGTAAAATTTCGAAAACGGATGTGTCGGACCAAAAGATGTAAATATCGCAGTCAAGCTGTAAACTAGCGACAAAACGCATTCCGTTATACGAACTACATCCTGTTATTTGCAAAGCCATGTTCCGGGCTTTTATAGCGGGAAATTGAGAACAAACTCAAATGAACTTGCAATATTTGCTATGAGCGCTTTATGATTCTTACGCACCAAGGTATGTCCATGTCAACTGTTATTGAATTGTGTTCATTAGTGTAAATATTTTAACTAAGCTAAAAGCAAAGGCCGGTAGCGAGTAGGACATCCTGATCATACAAAAATTATTATTGAGCTGTTAAAATTAGAACGTGCTTATGGCATCACAAGGAGAACAGATACACGATGTATGGACATCAACATGTAATCGGTGTTGGACAAGGGATCTGTAGATGAATAGCAGTCTCTCTGGTTCCTTTACAACATATTCAACTTGCTGTACGAAAGGAAAAATATGGAAGAGCAGGGCAAGTAGAAGGAGGAAATGAAGAAGAAGAAACTGGAGAAGAGGAGAGACGGAGTACGAAGAAGAGGAAGAAGATAGAGAAGAGGAAGAAGGCCCAAAAGAAGAGGAATGAGATAGAGAAGAAGGGAAAGACGGAGAAGAGGACAATCAGAAGAAAAGAAAACCAGAAGATAATTAGAAGAGAAAGAAAAAGAAGTAAAAAAGAAGATTGCGTCAGTTCCAACAAGTGGTTATAATGTGAAATTCCCGAACCTTCAGCGAGCCACCCCATCAGTATTCTCCATGGCACGTGCGCGTTTATGTTCCCTCTCCCTCCCTCCTCTGTTGATTCCGCCCCAGTAGTCGACTCAAGTGCCGCTGACATGGCTATCCAGGCCTGCCTGGTCACCGCACGAGAACATCTGGCGCTCAGCCAATCAAATTCGATCTGGCGCATGCCGCGCACGATCCTGACGTTCCGATTGGTCGGCTGTGGATGTATCCACAAATAGACCCACCGTGGGAAAGCCACAAGTTTCGACTTCACACCGTTCCTCTTCAAGGGGCCCTGGTGACGGTCAGTGTCACGCAGCCACCTAGTATTGAACCCCCTCCCTCCTCCTCCATCAAAATCCCGGTAGCCTTAATTCTCCGAGCCCGCGTACAAAACAAGCGAGCTCTGTTGGTATTTGGGTATTTCATTCTGTGATCTCCTGACGGAGCAGACCTTGTTATTGATACTGAATATTTCGTGATTAGACATGACTATGACCAACGCTGCTACATCCTTGTCGCCACAGAGAACTGGCATTTCAGTGAGAAAAGTGAGTAGGGCTAAACAACAGATAAATTACTCTGTATGTATTTTTCTATTTTTGTAAATGTATACAAAACTGTAATAGTGTAATTAGATCGATATCTTAACGCAAGGTCAGTCTGTCTGCGACATGCTAATCATGCAGCATTTCCAAATAGTAAAATATGAGCTAATTGATTCATGCAACATCCATGACACTGACATGTTGCATCTGTTATCAGTTATAAACAACTGCGGGATCATTATAGACAGATGTTGGTGTAGTTGTGGTGAATTCATACAATACATGATGATGTAATTGTCTTACAGATATTGTATTCACGTAGGCGATGACGTGTTAATATGATTATATAATATCTTTGACTTAATTAGATATGTCGCCCAAAACGAATGTAGTTAGTTAACCACTGTAGAAAATGCAGAGTCAGTTTCATTCTACTCATTGTCTACCACTGGGCCATCAACGTATCATGTGTGAGCCCCACAGTGGAGATGATAGCCGGTGCTGCTGTAGAATGATTGAAGTGTTTGAGCCGTCAGTTTAATCAACGCTAAAGATAATGCCATGCAGATAAGTATGTCGTCAGGGATGATGTCTTAAAGCCTTCGTGTCATCTGTTCTCATCACAAATATTGTGTTTATTGTTTATGGCGGGGAAAGAGGGTGGGGCGGAATGTAATACGGGCTACTAACAGATAAAACATGGACCGGAACAGTGTCTATCCGGTGGTTCTGCAGCTATAAGCGACCGCTTGTTCGCCCCACAATGAGATAGAGAAATAGATCAGTATAACCCTCGATTCAATGCGATACTTCTGGACAAAATACATGGATTTAAACAGTTTGCTGCTACCTGGCATCAGGCACACGTCTGCCTGATTGAATACCCAGATTACGGATCTTAGATTACATAAATGCAGAAATAATTTTGACTACCTGTTGGCTGTTGAGGTCCCTCCCTTATATTATCAATTTTCCTCTCTGCTCCAAAATGAGTGTATGGACACAGTTGAAAATGCCCTCTATGCAGGAAGTGTGGTCAAAACCATGTACTCGTAGTTTCTTTTGTACTCACACTTTCACACAGTGAAAGTTATCTGAGTGATGGTGTATAGAAACCTATAGACTATTAGTAGTATAAGTATTAGTTAGAAAGTATTCTGATCTAGAGAGGTTAGAGCCCATGACACAAGAGTTGTGTATGTACGTAGTTATGATTTTATACATGTCTTCATGTTAGTGCTAATCTGTCTATAATTATATTAATTGAAAGAAAATTGTTCAGCTTTAAAATGTATGCTTCTCTTCTGCAGACAAACAAACCTTTAATGGAGAAAAGGCGGAGAGCTAGAATCAATGACAGCCTCTCACAGTTGAAGTCTTTAGTCATTCAGAGCAGCAAAAAAGATGTAAGTATCCTATCTAAAACAAATGTTCTTGCCTTTGTTATTATTCCTATATAACAACTCCTAAGAATCTGATTCTCCTGTTGTTACCCACTTCAGCAGTCCTAACCACTAAAACAGTTTAATATTCAGGTTACTAGTACCACCTTCTGCTTCTCAGATTATATGACACCATGTTGTACTGAGAAACCCATTAAAACTTCCACATGGGGTATCTCAAGTTAAATTATTTAAATACATTCCATACTTGGTCTTGAGGTTCCAGTTATCTTCGTCTCTCTATTCATTCCTTTTCCTCTTCACATAACATTAACTCCTGAGTTGAAAAACATACTGTGGTTGTAATTAATTTTTATTGAACTTTTTCGCTCTCAAGTTATTACAGATATTTAACCTATGGCAAATTAAAATCTTGAACTGGAATGCAACTCTTTTATTCATGTTATCACTACACTAGTTTTTGTGCTGGGAGTACTTATGTTGTAATGAAACCTATTTTCCCCATTCTTTGCTCATTTTACATCTTTTTCTATACAACTTCATATTTTTCTGTGTTTAGCACAGCAGTATTTCTGTAATCAGTTCAGTCTAAGGTGTTTAGTTATGTTTGATAGTTTAGTCTGTATATTGCCATTTGTCACTGACAAAGACCTTTTGGACAGCGTATTTTTGTATTTGGGAATATGTACAACTGAACCATACTTATTTGTCATCAAATTACTTTTGGTTCAGCTTGGAGCAACCATTTTTCAATGATTCCTCCAATTTTGGGCCATTTTGAGTTTTGCTTTTACTCAACGTTTATTAGTTCCCTTTGTATTTATGCCATAATTAGTAATGCCTTAATTTATATATTTCAGAATTTTCAACAGTTTTTTTATTTATTGTTTTTCACTATTCCCTTTCAGAGCTCACAATTCAACAAACTGGAGAAGGCAGATATTCTTGAACTTACAGTCAAACATCTGCGCAACCTGCAAGACCAGCATCAACAGCGGTTGACTCATGTCACCAGCGACACTTCTTTGGCTGGAAAGTACCAGGCTGGTTTCATGGAGTGTGCCAATGAGGTCATACGCTACCTTGGACAATCTCAAAGCTTCGGTGATGACATCAAAGCACGAGTTGTCCACCATCTAGCTAATTGCATCCAGCTCTCTAACAAAATCTCCATCGCCAAATGTACACAGTCTGGAACTAGCGCTGCTGTAATAAACTCTTCTGTCATGTCTGCTGCACTTCCAACAAATAATTCTGCCATTCCTGCTGGACTTCGTGCCACCAATGGTCAGTTTGTAAACGGACAGATCATCCAAGTGTTGAACACTCAGTTTCAAAAAATTACTTCTCCAAATGCTGGCAGTTTCACTGGGACACAGCCTCTTTCAATAGGATCAGTAATCCCAGCATCTTCAACCCCAACCCATATTTCGGTTGCAGTCAGCTCCACGTCAACCAGCACCACTCCATCATCTGAGCCACCTAGTTATATGAAGTATACCCAACCCCTACAGATCCAGATCCCACCTGTATTATCTCCAGCCCTTATCCAATCCAAAACTGTACAGCATCAGAAATCCAGTTTGTCTCAAGTGGTCCACAAGCCCAATGATGTAAAGCCTCAGATTCTGCCATACTCAGCGAACCCAAAACAGGAGACACCCTTCTTCTTGAATTCTCCCCCACTTCAGTCTAGAGAAAGAACTCCGCCAAGCCAGCCTTTCACAACATGTCAGAAACCCCAGAAATACTATACTTATGATGACCAGCATTCAGACTTTATTCCAAGGTCAAGGACATATTCCCTCACATCATCATCTTCCTCGTCAGAATCGGAGCTGTCATCCCCACTGAATCTATCACAATCCCCCAAATACTACGACCACAGAGAGATCAACAACAAATATCACCATCAGAGGGCAGTGGTTAGCCACCATACCCAGCCACACTCCCATTCATACAATGAGCCAGTCACCAGAGATGGACTCCTACTATCCCAGTGCCGGTCCTCAAACTTCACGTCTGTTATTGTAGATGGTAGAAAGACATTGGATGGCCATTCTCTACATTACATGCACTTCATGGATGAGGACAGGCACTTTGTTCGCCATGAAGGTTCAACATCACCTGCATCATCTGTTGGGGAAGAACGACTTTGGCGTCCATGGTGATGCTAAAGTGCATCAAAGAATGACACTTTAAGACAATAATCATCAAGAAACTTGCAAATACAGACTATTCATCAATATATCATCTAGTTAAACAATTTATAAACATACTTGCCTTATCCTTTTTTTTAATTATTTGTTTTTGTTTGAATCAATTTCAAGGTGGAGTGGGTTGTATACTGTGTTTATCACCTTACAATCTAGTGTACCCGACTTAAGCACACATTTTATTAATGGTTCATTTCCCAACATAGGGATATAACCTCGATTCTTGAATCAATGCATATAAAAGTTTGGTTTGTGAGCCACATCACTTCTTTACACAGAATTTCCAGCATTTCGTACCATCTAGTGCTGTCTGCTATAGGAATATATTTAACATATGTTTTATTTGTTGATGTTTATTAACTTTTCAAACTGAACTAATTTCTCACAATTCCACAAAATGTTGTCAGTTGGTGATTATAAACACATCTGAACATGTTAACTTCCCACCTTTGCTCTCATTTGTTGAAGCATAGGTCCAACATATTTGTCTCCCCTAACCAGCGTTTAAGAAAGCCTAATTCTATTTGCAGTGTCATTTTATAGCAATGGTTTTTACATGGTGAGGTTGTGAACTCCATGCACAACCTTCTTATGACATGCAAAGAAGGTCCTATTCTGTTTGACTCAAGAACAACTTAAGTAAACCAACATGTTCCCAAAGTTAAACTGACTGCTCCAACTTATACCATTCGAATTAGTATTTTATACAAATGTTTATTTTATGACCAATCGTTTTGTTATGTTGGTATACATTCCATAGAAAGAAAACATGCAATGTTTTGTCAGGCATACCTGCGATTCCTGTACTCTGATCAGATGGCGCCAGTCATCTCGATAATGTCTTGCCACTGGCCTAAGGTAGCTCATGACAAGAGGTTGACAAATTGCGTAAATCTTCCTCACTTTCAATCACTGCGCATGTCGTCAATTTCAGTGGACAGAGCAAAATGAACAAAATTTTCCACATGGCTGGACAGAGAGAACGGCTATCATCACACATATTGGACGAATGAACTGATCGCTCAGGGCATTGTGGCGGCATATGGCTGCGTGTGTGCTTACTGATGGTTATTCTACTTTGCTGGTTGTACGTTATTCTACTTCGCTGGTTGTACACACTGCTGACCCTTTTCTCCTTAAAAACAAATATGAAAATATGTTTTCAAGTTTATTATCACACTAAAAAATTGGAGTTTTTTTCTATGTTTTCTGCTGAGTGTCGGCAATAGAGTCTTTGTCTGCTGGGGTTTCCGTGCAAACACAAAACAAATAGCATAAACTGTTTTCCAAGTTTATCAAGTCCAAACTTATGAGTCATAGAGTGCAAAATACTTTATAGAGTCACAACACAGGTTTCTCTTCCCATTCCTACACGTCCCCACCCCTTTTTTTTCTCTGGAGTATAAATGAGCTAAAAACTCTTGCTCCACTTAGGGAAGACTTCTGATCATCAGATTTTTACTCTTGATACATACAACTTCCTGTCACTGAAACTATTTTGTTAATATGTGCCTGTTGATCATTTTACGAATAAGGTGTATTTTTCTACTGACCAATCAAATTTGAGGTTGTTTGAATTAGCGCAAGCAATTTGTGATATCTTCTTGCTTAATCTTTCTTACTTTCTGTTACTCCTCCATCCTCTTTCTTACTTTCTGTTACTCCTCCATCCTCTTTCTTACTTTCTGTTACTCCTCCATCCTCTTTCTTACTTTCTGTTACTCCTCCATCCTCTTTCTTACTTTCTGTTACTCCTCCATCTTCTTTCTTACTTTCTGTTACTCCTCCATCCTCTTTCTTACATTCTGTTACTTCTCCATCCCCTTTCCTTCTTTCAGTTACGCCTCGTCCTTATTTCCTCCTTAAATGTGCGCATTGTTTTCAATTGAGTTGTTACGATGTTCCACTTCCTACTGTTACTGCAACCAAATATTTGTATTCCTGTTATGTTTTCTCTTCATTGTTACTTTTACTTTCCCTCCAATTCCACTCACCATTCTATTCTGTCTCTGCTAACTGTTTTCTTTTCATTTTGTAATATACAATTCAAGATGCCCATCATTGCTACTGATTGTTAACAAATGCAATACAAATTTACTATGGTACAACAGCAGTGTTCTTGATTGATTTTATACACAGTCTAATATATCTGTTGTCTGTTCTATAAATTATTTTTGTTGTTGTGTTCTCCCTGTGATACATTTCTGGTGGCTTCAGGGAAGTTATTGTGTTTGACTCAAACCCGGCTTAGAAAATGTTCAGGGGTGAGGGCCACATCAGGAGTGGATAATGAACATAGTCATCTCCAAAATTCAGAGGCGTATGTATCTATAGGGTGCCGCGTAGCGCGCTGGCTTCGCATTTGAATGGTTCTTGGTTCATTCCCCAGTTGAAGTGGAAATTGTTTTTCAAGCCGCAATAATGACTCCCAGGTCGACCCAGCCTTAAATGGGTACTGGGTCAGTCCGGGAAGTAAAGGCGGCCGGCGTAATGCTGCCCACATCATCCACTAAGTGCTGTGGGTTACAAACTAATATGGGCCTAACACTATATTTCCTATGGGCCGCATGGCGTTGCAAAGCCCTTTTCAGGGTCTGGTAGCAGGAGTATGAGAGCGAACGAAGAAGAATAATAAGGGAAACACGAAACAATCATAGCATGTTAAGATAATGATAATTTTAGTCACTGCTATCAGTGTGGTAGGGATGCAGTCTTCGTCTCTGTGATATAAAGCCTTCTGTCATAGAGGAGTTAGAAGATGATATGAAGGAGAATGGGCATATATGACAGGACGGGGAGGAAAAGAGCCAACAACAGATTAAGCAAAGAAAATGGGGCTGGATAGGACATTTACTGTCCAACATTGCTAGACATGGAACCCTCAAGGGAACAGAGAGAGGTAGACACAAATATATTGAGAAGGAACTAAGATTAAATTATTAAATATGGAGAGATGCAGAAAGACCATGTGTTCTGATGAGACGATGTCAATGTTTAATGAATGTCCGAGAGAAGCGACGTACTACAATTGATTGTTCATAGAGGGGTTAGACAATGTATTCTTAAACAGTTTTCTGCCTTGGTGAAAGCAGATCAGTCTGTTAGTTGACTCCTATGTCCTGCTTTCAGCATGGCAGAGGTCTGTTTCTGGTCTCTACAAACGCAGAAAAGCCCTTATTGCAAATCATCATCATTTAGTTTTTACTCCAGATACCGGAATACAGATCCAACATTGCATTTAGCTTTGCCCAACCGGCTTTCAATGAAATGGTAAAGATAAAGTGGAAGAAAAGAAAAGGTAACAATGAAAATAAACATAACAGGAATGCAAATCATTGGTTGCAGTAAAATCATGGTCAACGTGCCAGAGGGCCTAATAAGTCAGATTGCTATCAAAGGCGAACCATTGCAAATTGTTAAAGTTTAGATACATGGGAGCACTGATAAATGCGGAAAGAAGCAGAACTGAGATTCAGGCAAGAACAGCGATGACCAATAGCTACCCTGACCAAACTGAGGCCGATATGGAGGGACACAAACATCAGCCTGAAATCCAAGTTGAGTTTAATGTATGCACGTATCACCTCCGTGTACCTTTACGTGTGCGAAACTTGGACTCTGACAGCGTTTCTTGAGTAAATAATTTGTGCAATGGAGATCAGATGTCTGCGTCGAATTCTCTGCATTACGTATCTAGACCACGTCAGGAATAGTGCAGTTCGGGACATCGTTAAGAGAGAGGTCGACCAGTATAAAGACCTGTTGGCTATGGTAACATCACGCAAGCTCACATGGTATGGGCATGTTTCAAGGTCGTCTGGGTTGACCAAGACGATTCTACTAGGTACTGTGCCTGGGAAGCGTTAAAGAGGGAGGCAGAAAAAGATATAAGAAGACAACATCAGAGAGTGGACGGGAAGAGTCATAGCTAGAACAAATATCCAGTCATAAAACCGAGTGGAGTGGCGGGAACTGGTCCAACAATCTGCAGTATTGGTGCCCTAATGGCCTTTCATGTTACGGTACTGATGATGATAACCCGCTTTTAGGAAATCTTCAGGGCCAGGTGGAAAATACTGGTCAAGGTGGCAGGGAAGAGTAATCAGGACCAGGTGAAACATACTGGTCAAGGTGGCAGGGAAGAGTAATCAGAGCCAGGTGAAACATACTGGTCAAGGTGGCAGGGAAGAGTAATCAGAGCCAGGTGAAACATACTGGTCAAGATCCCAGTTCTCGTTCGTGATCCCGGAAAAAGGCTGTGTCACAGCAGTCTGGACAGCGAGGTGGGGATCAACACTACAATCCAAATAGTGGTAAGGTTAGTAAGAAGCCTCACATTGCACGACAGCCACAATGATCTAAGTACGCCTCACTGTGTAAGAAGAGCCACTGTAGCCGAGAATGCCTCATTGAATCGTCGCTAGGTGTTCAATGACATGTATCTAGATGTTCTGTGATACGTTAGAAATCCAGTGATATGTCTCTATCGTCTGTGATATGTATCTAGGGTCTGTGTATTATCTCTATGGGTTCAATGGTAAGTGTCTGTGTTTCTTTATAGATCTGTAGAGGCTGTTATTGGTTTCTATGGGCTTCTTTATATATATATATAGGGTCTGTGATATATCTCTAGATGTTCAATGATAGAAAAGTCATGTTTATATCTTAAAACCTTACCTGACAGTTGTGTATGGGTCAGAGGCCGAGCAGACTTAGTATGTAAGTCTTAGCTGACAATTGAATGGGGACAGAGATCTATCGGGGTCAGTTACCAGTTAGTAAGCTATAATCTTCGTTCACGCTATCTTGACCAATGGGTTGTTTCTCTTTACGGCCTTAGTGAGGGACTGCACATATTAGACATCTTAATAAGGGAGGCCCATATAAGATACAATGGACATATGTAGACGAAAGGAAGGGATAGGAGGATTAAAGTGGATATTCACTTCACATACAATATGGCAAGTCTGGCTACCATACATGTATTTCAAGAGTACACATTTTTTCAGTAATACTTACAAGGAGAGGAAGATTAACGTCTTATCAGGCAAATATACTGATCAGACATGTTAGGGTCATGCAAAAATACTGGTCAAGACCCACACCTTCTGTTTTTCCGGCTGTTTTCAAAGCAGCCTGGCTAACAAGGTGAGGATCGACATGATCCCCGTAGTAGTGAGTGAGACGCAGGTGAGACCAAGCATAGCACAACCGCCTGGAAGACCCAGGTCCACCCTTATCAGCACGCTCGGGATGTGAGGAAAGCTACGACAACCCGCCACTTAACATCCTTTTTAGGGTGCACAAAAGGATAATCCTATTCATTGTGGGCATTCAACAAAAACAACAACATGATTGAAAGGTCGATCAGAAGGGGGTGGACAGGAGAATTTTTATACATGGCCTGGCCGAATCTTATGGACTTCTGAAATGCTCCCTTTACAAGATTGTAGATACATTTTTAAGTAGTAAATATAATTTTGTAAAATCAACACAGATAATTGTTATTAAGTTTTACGAAGATAACCGTCTGATCATACAAATGTACCCTGATCTGTAGTTATAGCAGTCTATATGCAGGATTTCTCTAAGAACTGTAAATGTTTCCAAAGTTTTCTCCGCGAGACAAAAGTTGAGAATGGATGTACTAGGCTATCAACCATATAGAGTGTAAGACTTCGACTTTCCTGGTTGTTCCGACCACAACAAGCACACAGAAGGACGTCTTGTAGGTGTGTACGATAGGTGTGTCAATTCTTGCAATTTGTGTTATGTGATTTCAGAGCTGGGAATTTGCTTGTGATTGTTAGGACCGTCAAAGAGTTGACAAGAGCTCACGAAAAGGGTCCGTCAATTTATACACACAAAAATAAATATTTAAATTGAAGTGGTATTGGAACGTTTACTCCCACTGCTGAAAGCGAAGAGTAGTAGAGAACAACTGAAACATACTGGTCAAGAGCCCGGCCTCAGTTGCTCGTTCATGCACCTGGAAACAGGCATTACCACAGCAGTCTGACTTTGTTATAGCCTTAACCAAGTTTCGAACTCGTGAAGCCTTGCTCATGAAACAGATATAATATACACTCGGCCACCAGCTTCTCATTTAAACGCGCACACCTATACACACACAAATACCGGCTCATTCACACATGTACTCACTAATGTACTAGTGGCCCTACAAACTTCGACGGCCTCCAAGACGTCCACCAATGAGAAAGAGAGATGCCTGCGAGATGTTCTTGGTACAACGTGGTTCTCCAAGGCAAAATATACATTTATATGTGTGTGTGTGTGTGTGTGTACGTCATTTGGCTACCTGGCATCAGACATCCAACGCCCTATTGAATAACAGGATTACCAATCAGTCACGATGACCATTAGAAACCAAGAAAACAAGGCATTGGACAACCTGACTCGTGATTACTAGTGAAAATATGAGCAGAGTAACAATAACGTGGCTTCCTGTATACTGTACGGTACATAGAAATGAGGGGTGGAAAAGGGAGAAGGTCAAATCCAAAGTGAGGACAGCTACATATGAAGAAATAAAGACAATTGATGAAAACTAACTTCAAATACAAATTGAAGGGAAAACACGTATAATATGATTTAGTCTAACTCTTGGTTAAGACGTGATCGGGTGCCAATATTCAAAATGTGAACAAGCTACTGTACACAGAAATCATATGTTCAATCAATCATGCTCAAAAGAGGAGAGCAGAGAAGAAGGAGCAGGTCGAAGACGAAGAAACGAAGAGAAATAATGATAATAAGAAGAGAGCGCATGAGCTGCAGCGGTTAGCGACCCATAGCTGACTGCTAGTGTGAGGGCCAGTGAACCAGAGCTGCCAAGACCCTTCTACACCTCCACTCGGTGATCCTGGATAACAGGCTGCAATAGAGAAGACTGGCTAAGGAGAAGGGATCGAAGAGGGAATGTTAACCCGGTATTCAAAAAATGCTTGCTGAAGACGGATGTGTTGGACCGAAAGGTGGAAATATCGCAGTCAAATCAAGCTGTAAACTATGACACAGCGCATTCCGTTCTCTGGACTGCATTCTGCTACTTAAGCCCTTTTAGGGTTTGGCAGCGGGAGATTGAGAACGAACAAAGCCCCCATAATAAGAAGAAGGAGAAGGAGAAAGACGTAGAAGAAGAAGAAGAAAAAAAGGAGGACGACTAAGAAGAAGGAAGAAAAAGGAGGAGGAAGATGAAGGAGGATGAAGAGGAAAGAGGAGGAAGAAAAATAAGTAGCAAAAGAAGAAATATAAGAAGTAGAAAACAAAAAAAATAATGACAAGAAGGAGGAGGAAGACGAAGAAGAAAAAGGAGGAGGAAGACGAAGAAGGCAAGAGGACGAAGAAAGAGGCGGAGGAGGACGAAGAACAAGAAGAAAAAGGAAGAAGAAGACGAAGAGGAGGAATAATAATAAAAATAAGAAGGAGGCGGAAGAGGAAGACAAAGAATGAGGAAACCAAGAAAACAACATACATAGTCTAGACGCAATTTCCTCCCTTTTTTTCCTGGTTATTTTATCAATTTTAACATTTTGTTTTTATTTAGCGTTAGTCTTAATTTCCGAAGGCGAAGCTTATTACACTGTGTTTTGCACCAAATGGTTCAATGCATCCGACTTCAACACACATATTTTAAATGTGTTCTAATTCCCATAGGGGCACAGCCTTGCTGTTTTTTAAAGCCGAACCCAGCAAGTTTGTGTTGCTTGTTCTGTCATGAATGGTTGCCCTCACCTCATCTGTGAGGCCTGGCTCTTATTGAATACCCACAATGAGAAGGATTACTCTTTTTGTGCGCCCTGAAAAGGACGTTTAGTGACAGGCTGCTGTAGCCTTCCCCACATCCCGAGTGTGCTGATGAAGGTGGACCATGGTCCTCCAGACGGTTGTGCTAAGCTTGGCTTCATCTGCGTATTTCTCACTACAACGGGGATCACGTCGTTCCCTCAACTCATTAGCCAGGCTGCCATGAGAAGAGTCCATTTCCAGGGAGGACTACTGGAAAGTCGAGGTGAGGACCTTGGTAAGCTGGCAGCAGGATCTTCTTTATCTTCAGGATTTGTATTTTACCCGCGCGACATTTGACGCAAACCTTGACCACGTGACGATCGATTCACGCGCGTGCGCGATACTGGCAGGAGTTGAAAGGTCACATATGTGGTGTCTCGGATCAGAGAGTACAAGAGACAACACAGGCCAGATCGTCTGACTTTCTTAGTGACAAAGAGACGCTAGTATGATTAGCTGCATAAGAGAGGTGGGGGTGGTGGGCTGAATCAGGCGGATAGGGAGGAAGAGAGAGGCAGATGAAGGGCGAGAGAGGAGGAAGGGAGGGAAAGTTGGGGGGGGGGATTCAGGGGGATAGCAAGGGTAGAGAGAGTGGGAGGTAGAGAGGGAGGGACAGAGAGAGGGATAGAGAGATTGGTAGAGATGGAAGTAGAAGGAGGGCGAGATAGGTGGTGTGAATGAAGAGCATAGGGAGGGAGAAAAAGTAGGAGATAGAGAGTGAGGGAGGGCAGAGAGAGTGGTAAATATGGAAGGAGAATAGGACAGAGAGAGGGAGGACAGAGAGAGTGGTGGGATGAATCAGGATAGAGAGGTAGAGAGAGGTAGGGACAGATGGAGAGTGAGGGAGAGAGATACAGAGTAAGTAAAAGAGACAGAGAGAAAGGTGGAGAGAGACACGTGAGCAGCTAATGGGCAAAGCGGAGTCAACGAGAGAAACAGACAAGAAAACAATGGAACAGATACAACCAGATTGGCCCTCTTTCTTTCTCTTTCTTTCTATTTTTATTTCTTTCTTTCTATCTTCTGAAAAAGGATAGAGAGAGAGAGAGATTGATAAAAAGGCGATGAAGATAAAAGGGGAATAAAAGAGCTAAGTTATTAATACAGTAATAGAACTCCTTTCTGACAAAGTGAAAATAGAATAATGAGCTGCTACAGGAGTAAGGGGAGAATGAAAGAGAGAGAGAGAGAGACGGTGGGAATGTGTGGGGTAAAGAAAGAAATGTGTAGAGAATGAACTGTGGCTTGATTTAACTTAGTCCCGTCACAACTGCAATGACGTGTTGAGAATTCTATTGTCCTTTCTTGTGACGTTTGGCTTCTAGGAGATGGGGAAGCGAGCCCAATGACTCTTGAGATGCCTCTTGCCACATGCCTGGCAGAGTGAACCCTAACCTTTGCGCCCACTCCGGCGTGTGGTAACCTTAGATAACATGTCCCAGGGGAACAATACAACATATGGGTTTAATGTTTGTCTTCTTTCTGACAAGAGACGGACTAGAAAAAATATACATCAGGTCGATGAGATAGAAGGAGATAGATATATAGACAGACTGATAAGCAAGAAGAGATACAGACGGATAGATATATAGATAGACAGATAGACAGCCATATAGATAGATAGATAGATAGATAGATAGATAAATAGATAGATAGACAGACATATAGATAGATAGATAGATAGATAGATAGATAGATAGATAGATAGATAGATAGATAGATAGATAGATAGATAGATAGATAGATAGATAGATAGATAGATAGATAGATAGATAGGGAGAGAGACAATGTGCCGTTAAGATAAACCTTAGTAAGATATCAAAGACAATGGTAGAAAAGAGAAAAAACTAGTGTGTTTCGCCAAGCAGAAATATTTTTTTCCGTCAACGGTTTGCAAGAGAAAAAAACAAGCGCAGGATATTTTTAATTAACATCCAGAAACCCCTTGAAATCTACCGATCTACTCTTCTCCCGCTCGACTCCCTCTCTCCACACCCCCAACCCCTCCTCAAAGGATATCAGGTTTATGAAACCCTGAACTAAATACTCGCACAGATTTCCGTCGCCCTCATCAGATGCCTTGTGACCTTGATGCGACAATCAACAAGTTTGAAATCCACCCACTCGTAGGGGCTGGGGAGTGACACACATTTGAACAGAAACTCATTGAGAAAATATTCTGTCTGACCCGGCGCATCTAAATCTGACGAATCACCACCTCACTCCCACCGCGCGTGCATTATAATACATGTTTCTCCTCTTCTTCGTCCACAACCTTCATCCTCCCTCTTTTTCCTGTCTGCAGTGGTAACTATGCTTACGCGCGTCGTTGGAAACAACAGGTGGCGGATACGGCTTGGTGTTTAAACGGACCAACCCAAGCCCGGCGAGCGAGATACGATTTGTCTCCCGTGCAACATGTGGCACAGGATAACATATGGCCCCTTTCGGTCTTTAGTCCATCCATCTGTTCATGGCCATGCTTCATAAGGGGTGGAAGAGGGGGGTTGGAGAAATTAAGGGAGAGGCGGGGAGTTAAGGGGTCTTTGGGGGTTCGTTGTTTAAAACAAGTGTTACATGAAAATGTCAAACTAAAATACAGTCGTATATTTTTTGTTTAATTCACGAAAATCTCCAGCTCTTTATTAAGTGATATCAACCGATATCCATCTGTCTGTGTGATTCTCATAGATTGGTTCAGGAAAAGACACACGAATTCCATATTTTAAAATATTTCTTTATGGTGTTTGAAACTGTATCGCGTGCCGATTGCGCCTTGACCTCATTATAACTTTCTTTCTCCAGTGTGCACCATTCCTCGGTTGTCAATTTGTACATTTTCCTGCATTTTTTCAATTATTTAATATATTTGAGTTGTACCTTTCATTCTTTGCCTCTATTTTTAAATAGTGAATGATACTGAGGTAGATATGAACTGCAACCCTCTTCCGTTATTAGCAACACTCCAGTTGACCCAGTTGTAATTGAGGACCTGGCTATGGGGGCTTCATTTAGATTTTCATTCTTCTAATCATGTCGTACCAGGGTTGTGCATGTGGTTAGCAATCTCAACATGTTAAATAATTGCTACATAAATCACTATTCTAAGAACGTATGAATTAGTTCTTTACAGACTTCCTGTAAGTGGGGTTGACATGCTTCGAGAGAGCGCACACGGAACAAGAGAGAGGACTTGAGCACTCAAGTAGCCAAACAGTTTATCCCTTGCCTATTACATCAAATTGGCTGATAGTTTGCACCTAGGTACAGGAACGTCTCAGTCTTCCCAGCTGCAACTTCCTACCTGTAGAACAGGGGCGACCGAACCAGGTCCGTCCACGTGGGACTGATTGTGAAACGACCCCAGATAAGCTGGGATCTAAGTCAGTTATCTTCATTACTAGACACATACGCAGTCGTGGACCAAATGGCGACATATCCCAGCAGGACTAGGTGGGACAACAGGGGGCACTGTTGTCCCCTCTGAAATACCCCATGCGCTCTATTACGGGTTGATTCTAGGGTGAAAGAGCCGCCATAAGCTCTAGCCACAGGGGAGGGAACTTTGGTAAACAAGCTAATCTGCTGTCACCACCGGGAGAAGGACAAGCTATGGAAGTTAATTTGTGTTCCACTTATGCCGATGAGCGCCGTGGGGAGCTTCATTTAAGTCGTTTGTTATGCGCCGAGTTCGTTGCATCGGTCTTTGTGAGCATGTGTCGCTGCACAATCACTCTAATGTCATCTATCCACCTGTCTCTCGGTTGTCTACTTACCATGTAGTCATATCTATCAGCGCTGTAAGCGATCAGTGGAGGTTGAAGAGGGTACAGTCTCACGAGATGACCAAACCAACTTATTTTCTGCCTGGAAATGTACTCTGCACAAAACGCAGTGCCGACTATACTTCGAATATCGTCGTTCCGCATTCTGTCTCTCCTAGTAACACTGATGACCTTTCTCAAACACTTCATTTGCACGGCTCACAACTCGAAGGTGCTGGGTTCGATCCCCAACACAGCACCGACCGTTACCCAGGGGAAGCAAACTCTTACAAAATGCAGGAAGAAGCAGATCCTTATATAAAATGCATGCTGAAGTCGGATGCACTGGGCCGACAGGCGAAAAATAAAAACCACAGTGCAACGAACACCGCCTTGGAGATTAGAGAAATAAGGCGAATACAACAAACAAAAAATTCATTTCACACGTCGAAAATCTGCTATAACGCGTCTTGGTCAGAGGTCATGTTTGGCACTGGTAGTACAGAGTCGGCGGACATAAACTGTTTATCAGCTGTTGCTCTGTTGCCAAACTAATGCTCAAGTTCCTAAGCGGCGGTGATAAGTTGCAGCTGATGCTTTCTGACACATAGTCTCGATTTCCCGGTAGGAACTGCCGTCTGCCGAAAAAATCATGTCCAAATACTTCAGTCATGGACCTGTTGAAGAGCTTCTTCTTCTTCTTCTGCGTTCGTTCTCAATCTCCCACTACTAAGCCCGTAACATGGCTTCGCAAGTAGCAGGATGTAGTCCGGAGAACGGAATGCGTTGTGTCGCTAGTTTATAGCTTGACTGAGATATTTGCACCTTTCGGTCCCACACATCCGTTTTGAAGAGCTATATCACTGACACTTATGTTGAGTGGCCTAGGGGCTCTGCTGGTCCTTGTAGTTTATGTTCTATTCTCGTTGATTCGCATATTGTATTTGGCACAGGTCATCGCAAGCGCGTTATGTGATTTTGCATTGTATTTGCATCGTCGTACAACAGACACTGATCACCTGCAAATATTAATGTGTGTATTGAGTTCGATTCTATTTCCAATTTCTCAATTAGACTGGTCTCTGGTGTTATCGTTTCTATATAGATGGGAGACAACCAAGAATGCATAACACAAAGCGTCCTGCCGAAGACGAAGTTTGTTATCCACGACGCAGACATCGGGATCAGTTAGAACATACACGTATTTTTAGGCATGTAGAGCCTGAAGGTAGAAGAGAAGGAAGAATATTTCTGCTCAGTTGCCCATTCTAATCGAAGCGACATCGTGGAGTCAGATGTGACATCTATTTCATGTGGGGAAAAAGTGAGCGGTTCGTCTGGAAGGTCTGAGGCTGCGACTTGAGAAACTAAAATAGATTTAAGTGAGGTAGATTTTTGCCGTCGCCACACTTGCTTGCCCAGAGTTACCTCGGTCCAGAAGGAAGAAATAGTCGAGACGAATGACCCACAGTTAGGACAGGATATTCAACGAGGAAGCGAATTGGTCGTCCCCATAAGAAAAGACAAGGATATCGAACGAATTGTTGCATCCAGTATCCGCTATTGTATATCCTTTGAAAATGTAAACATAGTTCCAAAGCAGATACTGCTGTCATGGATAAAGTGTACTATTCCCGTGATATGAACAAAGCTTTACCATTTTGGTACTCGAGCACTAGTTACTAAAGGACTACCTGTAACAGGTAAATGAGGAGTACCACTCGCAGACGTGGGGGAAGTTGTATGATTAAATGTACTAGTTCTTTGGTTTTTCTTTAATTTAGATGAGAAGGTAGCAATATAGACAAACTATGGGATACAGATATCAAAATGAGAATCTAAAAGGCAACAAGAGCTTTCATTGCATTGGGGGAACTTATGGAAATCGGAAGAAATTAACTTCAAAATAACAATAAAAGTCTTCAACTGCAATGTAAAGTCTGTCATTCAGTAGGGTTCAGAAGCATAGGAAACAACAAACAAAGGCTATAAAGGTACAAACTTTCATAAATGGATGCTTAGAATAGAGAGATTGAAATTGTTCGATAAGATCATTAATGTGGAACTGTTGGAAAGAACCAGACATATTAGTGAAATATGACGCGAGCAGAAGGCGTTTGCGTTGGATATGACGCACACTATGGAAACCAGTTGATAACACTACAAGACAGTCTCTATTCTGTAATCCCCAAAACAAGAAGAGCAGAGGCAGATTAAAACACACATGAAGAAGAGAGGTCGAGACAAGCAACAAGGTGACAGGGAAAACTGAACTTAACATTTTTTACTGGTTTAGAAGACTCTGCAGAATCTGTATCCAACCAGTTTCATTTGCATATCCTTGCTCTTAAAAGTAAACGCATTCAATGTATTCTTTAATGCGTTAAGTGTCCCTACCTTCACTTCTTCCTGTGATAATACATTCCAAGCAATCACAACTCTCTGGCTACACAAATACTTCCTAATATCTAATCAGGACCTTTGTTTGGTTAATTTGTGGCTGTGCCATCTTGTTCTTGTAGGTGGTTGTATTTTGTGGCTGTGCCATCTTGTTCGTGTAGGGGGTTGTATTTTGAAGAACAAAATGGTTATAATCTAATTTATCCTTTTCGTTGATTTTGTTTCCGAAAACGTGGACAAAGCTGGAGTGGATGGCCCAGGACAGGATGGATTGACATGTATATATTTAAGACATGTGCTCCACAGGGAACTGATAGACTTTGATTGACTTAGAGTGACCAGTTCCCATTTTCGCTGCTTTGCCTTTCCTAACTGTAAGGCAGGTACCTAGTTACAGATGCGTTAACTGGCACGTGTAAATGTATAGGAATGAAACTAATCACCTTCACAGTGACAGGTAGTGGCTTTAACCACATCGCTTCTCATAAGTACATAATTACAGCGTGCTCTATGTACTGTTCGCGTTCAAACCCATGTCATTCTAACTTGAAGAATTATGTCCTAACCGCTAGAACAACCACTCTCGTCATAAATCTTCCAAACTCAAAGAGAAGATATCCTATGTTATCAGCTTAACTTATTTTCCTCTTGAAATATCTTCAAATAATGACTAAAATATGTTAGTTTGGTAAAATTTTTAGATAAACTGTATATCTACAGAAATATGTTGACATTTGTAACCTTGTATTGCTAGTCTTTAAAATGTACTTGTAATACTTGCATTCCTGGTATTCAAACAGGCAAGTGATGCCAGGTAGTCGGTGGTATCTTGTTCAGAATGCTGAATCTGACCTCTAGACTAGCCTCTCTCTCTATACTCACAGTCGGGGGGGGGGGGGGGTGTTGTCGCATCTGTCTTCCAGACTAGAATCTGTACTCACACACAGCCAGGTGATGCCAGGTAGCGGGGGTTGCCGCACCTCCAGACTAGCCTCTCTCTATACTCACAAGCAGTCAGGTGATGCCAGGTAACCGGGGGGGGGGGGAGGAGGGGGTGTTGTCGCATCTGTCCTCCAGACTAGAATCTGTACTCACACACAGCCAGGTGATGCCAGGTAGCGGGGGTTTGCCACACCTCCAGACTAGCCTCTGTACTAGCACACAGCCGGACGAGAACAAAATTAAACTACCGAGAGTTTCGTACATATCAGTCACAATATTCTAGAAGGACCAGACATGCAAACACAGACACAGATAACAGTCAAAACCACAACTAAGAATGTCAGGCATAATAGCCACACAAGGCCTAAGACAAGAGCAGACAGTAAAAGATCTAACAGCTAATCAATCTCTAAAGTTGCCACACCAGGCCCAAGACAAGAACAAACATTACAAGGGCTAAAGGTCAGTCAATAACTAAAATAGACAAATCGGATACAATACAAGAACATCAATTGTAAAGGCTAACGACTACGCAGTCTCCACAATATCCACATAGAAGCTTCGCGCCAATAATTCACGTACCGTAACAACGATAAGATAAATGCAACATTGAACTAGCTACCAATCAAGCAGATCGTGCAAGTCAATACTAAAGAGTTTTAAAGGTCTAGCAACCACAAAAGATCACAATGACAATAACAGCCCTTGTAATGGTTAACTTTTCTCTTCTAAAGCTCTTTATTACGTCTTCAGTTACATCCGTGTATGTTTCCTGAATCCACTAGGGATGGGACTCCTCATTTTTGTATGCAAAGTCCCATCGCCAGCAGTGACCTCCAATTATTTCCTGGTTTGTGCAATAGCTGCTCGTGTCCCCACGCCGTATCACCGAATTGGATCCACATAACATTATAACACCAGAAAACAAATACTCAGTAGCCTCACATGGACCTGACTTAAAAACTAGCAGTCAGGCCTGGAGCTCACAGGGTAGACAATCCATGATAAAAACAATTGTCAAAAACGTTCATTCTTGTCATAGTCTGAGATAGACACTAGACCAGTGCTCTTCAACCTGGTCGATAGCGTCCACTTGTGGGCCATTTTAGCTTTCAGGTGGGCGGTATCAGAATAATTACATTCCGAATTTAAAACATAGTATTATTATTATGATAATTCAGAGGTTATATAACCTAAACAAACTATGGTAGAATAACAGAAAACCAACAAAAGTGAACATTTGGAGGGGATCAAGATGCTGAGCAGCAAATGAGCTGCAGTGGTCAGCGACCCATAGCTGACTGCTAGCGTCAGTGCCAGCGAACCATAGCTGCCAAGACCCTTCTAAACCTCCACGTGGTGATCCTGGATAACAGACTGCAGCAGGGCAGACTGGCTAAGGAGAAGGGATCGAAGAGGGAATGCTAACCCGGTACTCAAAAAGTGCTTACTGAAGTCGGATGTGTTGGACCGAAAGGTGCAAATATCGCAGCCAAGCTGTAAACTACGACACAACGCATTCTGTTCTCTGGACTACATTCTGCTACTTAAGCCCTTTCAGGGTTTGGTAGTGGGAGATTGAGAACGAACGAAGAAGAAGAAGAACATTTGGAGAACTTGTGTTTTTCCTGTGGCAGCATACGGCTGTGAAACATGGACAGTTAAACAAACCTCAAGGAAGAGAATCAAGTCCTTCGAGTCGAAATGATATTTTCTTCCTCTTCTTCTTCGTTCATCCTCAGATCAAGGTTCCGGTTTCTCTTACAAAGGACACCGTTGTTTGTAAGGCTGTTTCATCTCCATACAGCTTTTTGTCTCATGCCTGTCTCACAAGGCCAGTATTGTTATCTCTTTTCCTGCGTGAGTGTGCAGCATTGCAGGATGTGTTCCACGATCACGATTTGCTCCCTACATGGGCACCTGTCATCTGTCCCAATCCTCCTTCTGTTGTAAAGATGACCCTTGAGACTGTTATGCCCAGTTCTCAGTCTGAAGATAATGACTTGCTCTTCTCTAGTTAAGTTAAAGTAGTTGTCTTCTTTTCGGAAGTCAGGGTGTTGATCAGCCCATTTTACCATGAAGTTGGCTTTAATTATGGTCTTGGCCTCATTATATGTGATACTCAAGTCTATTTGTGGGGATGCTCCTCCACTCTTTGCTAGTTTGTCTGCAGCTTCATTGCCTTCAATATTGCAGTGGAATGGGATCCACTGTATGACCAACCTTGGGTGTTTTGCTGAGAGCTGTGTCAGGGAGAACATACATTGCTCGAGATCTTCATTGTTGTGTTGTTTTAGCGCTGCTATTATTGACGCGGCATCAGTCAGAAATACTATGTTTTCTTGGTGGATATCTTTATCTTGGATACAAGCTCAGCTGCGGCCTTCAGTGCCTCTGCTTCTGTACGGAAATTATTTTACTTGCGCTTAAATAGATTTAAGTGGGAAAGTTTGCGCTGTCGTCAGCATCACTCTCTCGTCCTGAGCTATCCTGGTCCAGTGGCAAGACGTAGTCAAGAAGACTAGAGATTGCACAGGATGCCGATTTTACCTCAGGGTTTACTCCTGAATCTTTTGCCATTTAACAGGTAACCCACAAGGCAGAGACCTACACCATTTTGAGATAGAACTATCCATCATAAACTGTTCTATTCTATTGTCTACTGGATTGAAAAACAAGATTAGTGATTCATAGGTGGGAGTCTGACAGGTCCACATGTAATATCTCTTCAAGATTCAAGAACTAACCTCTGACATCTTACAATTGTGTTTTGTAATCATGAATCACCGTGGTCAGAGACTGACATTGTTGGTCATAATCCATGTCATGTTGAGAGGGGACAACCGAAACATGATGGGGTTGTCACAAAAAGGGACATAATCCATGAAATGCAATTTTACACTTGTTCGTTTATATGTTATTGCTCCCATGTTATTGTTTGTTTATATGTTAATTTTTCTGTTATTATTTATATCAATGTTATTGTTCCCATGTTATTGTTTGTTTATATGTTAATTTGTTATGTTATTGTTTATTTACATGTTACTATTGATATGTTACATTGTTTATGGTATTGTATCTTTGTTTATGTTTCTATGTCATTATTTTTTTTGTTTCCATGTAATTTTTGTGTGATTTTCACTATGTTATTATTTATGTTACTGCTTCTATGTTATTATTCTTGTTATTGTTTCTGCTATTGTTTCTATGTTATTGCTTCTACCGTTGTTTCTATGTATTGTTGTTATTGATTCCATGTTAGTTTCTATATTATTTTTACTTGTTATTGTTTTTATATTATTTTTTCTATGTTTTCTTCTATGTTTTTATTGTTGTTATTGGTCATATGTTATTCTCTCTCTCTCTCTTTATTATCTTTCAGCTCCAAAGACGGCGAATAAAGCAGAACACATAATTCGCCAGTTCGATCGGTCCGCCGCCACTCTCTGTAGTACTTGCATGTTCATTAGTCCCATGGCTGCACCCTCTCTGGTGATTGTTCTGCATAGAGTCTCTCATGGTCTACTCCATTTCCTATTGCCGCTAGGTTTTCACATCATCGCCTGTTCATTCGTAGCATGTGCGATTCTTCCTGATGACATCAGAAACATAATTTTGGTTGGACTGTAATCGCACTTGCTCAGTAGTCATGAATTCTTTCCAGCCAATGCCAAGTAGTCGTCTAAAGCATTTATTTTCAAATGCATTTTAAACCTATTTTCAAGCGTCTTTTGTCATTTTCCAGCTTTCACAACCCCATGTAAGCACTGAGATGACAGAGTTATATATCCTGAGCTTTACACATTTACTCGGTGATTTAGATCTCCAAGTATTCATTAATTGGTTGAAGGCATTTGAGGTCAAGACAATTCAAATTTCCTATTTAGCATTCGCATTTTACGTTATTTTACTGTCTAAATATGTGAAATTCTCAACTATCTGTATTACTTGACCACTGAGCTGGACATTGGTCCCTGTGAGTGTCAGGTTGAGGCTTTTAGTTTTGGGGGCATTTATCTCAAGCCCTATCAGTTTGGTTATGTTGCAGAGTTTGTCTATTTTCTCCTGCATGGCTTCTATATTAGAATTCAGGAGTGTTAGATCATCTGTGAAATACAGCTCCTATAGGGGTTTATCCTCTGCTAACTTAATGCCGAACTGGCTTTTGTGTGTGGAAGTTCACATAACCCAGTCTATCGTAACTCCAAATAGCAGAGCGAATATATCACAACCATGCTTCACACCGGTTTCAACCTTTCAAACCATTCGACAGTGGACTGCACATAACACTATGAATTATTAGTTTATAGAGTTTGTATCACCATTACAATCTTGGTTGGGAAGCCATTGGTGCTGAGAATTTTTCAAAGTGATGGTTACTGAAGACTACCAAAATCCACCTGAAAATCAATGAAGTTGACGATAAGTGGTGATCGCATCTCTTCAAGAATTATTATGAGGGTGAAAATCTGGTCGATGAATGATCGATGCAGTCGGAAGCAAGCTTGCTCCTCTTGCAGTTGTTCGTCTACTGTCTCTCTGAGTGTTCCCATCACCAAGCTACAAAGTGCTTACTTTGGCACTGATAAAAGCATCACTCAAGCTTGCTCCTCTTGCAGTTCTTCGTCTACTGACTCTCTGAGTGTTCCCATCACCAAGCTACAAAGTGCTTACTTTGGCACTGATAAAAGCATCACTCAAGCTTGCTCCTCTTGCAGTTCTTCGTCTACTGTCTCTCTGAGTGTTCCCATCACCAAGCTACAAAGTGCTTACTTTGGCACTGATAAAAGCATCACTCAAGCTTGCTCCTCTTGCAGTTCTTCGTCTACTGACTCTCTGAGTGTTCCCATCACCAAGCTACAAAGTGCTTACTTTGGCACTGATAAAAGCATCACTCAAGCTTGCTCCTCTTGCAGTTCTTCGTCTACTGACTCTCTGAGTGTTCCCATCACCAAGCTACAAAGTGCTTTCTTTGGCACTGATAAAAGCATCACTCAAGCTTGCTCCTCTTGCAGTTCTTCGTCTACTGACTCTCTGAGTGTTCCCATCACCAAGCTACAAAGTGCTTACTTTGGCACTGATAAAAGCATCACTCAAGCTTGCTCCTCTTGCAGTTCTTCGTCTACTGACTCTCTGAGTGTTCCCATCACCAAGCTACAAAGTGCTTACTTTGGCACTGATAAAAGCATCACTCAAGCTTGCTCCTCTTGCAGTTCTTCGTCTACTGACTCTCTGAGTGTTCCCATCACCAAGCTACAAAGTGCTTACTTTGGCACTGATAAAAGCATCACTCAAGCTTGCTCCTCTTGCAGTTCTTCGTCTACTGACTCTCTGAGTGTTCCCATCACCAAGCTACAAAGTGCTTACTTTGGCACTGATAAAAGCATCACTCAAGCTTGCTCCTCTTGCAGTTCTTCGTCTACTGACTCTCTGAGTGTTCCCATCACCAAGCTACAAAGTGCTTACTTTGGCACTGATAAAAGCATCACTCAAGCTTGCTCCTCTTGCAGTTCTTCGTCTACTGACTCTCTGAGTGTTCCCATCACCAAGCTACAAAGTGCTTACTTTGGCACTGATAAAAGCATCACTCAAGCTTGCTCCTCTTGCAGTTCTTCGTCTACTGACTCTCTGAGTGTTCCCATCACCAAGCTACAAAGTGCTTACTTTGGCACTGATAAAAGCATCACTCAAGCTTGCTCCTCTTGCAGTTCTTCGTCTACTGACTCTCTGAGTGTTCCCATCACCAAGCTACAAAGTGCTTACTTTGGCACTGATAAAAGCATCACTCAAGCTTGCTCCTCTTGCAGTTCTTCGTCTACTGACTCTCTGAGTGTTCCCATCACCAAGCTACAAAGTGCTTACTTTGGCACTGATAAAAGCATCACTCAAGCTTGCTCCTCTTGCAGTTCTTCGTCTACTGACTCTCTGAGTGTTCCCATCACCAAGCTACAAAGTGCTTACTTTGGCACTGATAAAAGCATCACTCAAGCTTGCTCCTCTTGCAGTTCTTCGTCTACTGACTCTCTGAGTGTTCCCATCACCAAGCTACAAAGTGCTTACTTTGGCACTGATAAAAGCATCACTCAAGCTTGCTCCTCTTGCAGTTCTTCGTCTACTGACTCTCTGAGTGTTCCCATCACCAAGCTACAAAGTGCTTACTTTGGCACTGATAAAAGCATCACTCAAGCTTGCTCCTCTTGCAGTTCTTCGTCTACTGACTCTCTGAGTGTTCCCATCACCAAGCTACAAAGTGCTTACTTTGGCACTGATAAAAGCATCACTCAAGCTTGCTCCTCTTGCAGTTCTTCGTCTACTGACTCTCTGAGTGTTCCCATCACCAAGCTACAAAGTGCTTACTTTGGCACTGATAAAAGCATCACTCAAGCTTGCTCCTCTTGCAGTTCTTCGTCTACTGACTCTCTGAGTGTTCCCATCACCAAGCTACAAAGTGCTTACTTTGGCACTGATAAAAGCATCACTCAAGCTTGCTCCTCTTGCAGTTCTTCGTCTACTGACTCTCTGAGTGTTCCCATCACCAAGCTACAAAGTGCTTACTTTGGCACTGATAAAAGCATCACTCAAGCTTGCTCCTCTTGCAGTTCTTCGTCTACTGACTCTCTGAGTGTTCCCATCACCAAGCTACAAAGTGCTTACTTTGGCACTGATAAAAGCATCACTCAAGCTTGCTCCTCTTGCAGTTCTTCGTCTACTGACTCTCTGAGTGTTCCCATCACCAAGCTACAAAGTGCTTACTTTGGCACTGATAAAAGCATCACTCAAGCTTGCTCCTCTTGCAGTTCTTCGTCTACTGACTCTCTGAGTGTTCCCATCACCAAGCTACAAAGTGCTTACTTTGGCACTGATAAAAGCATCACTCAAGCTTGCTCCTCTTGCAGTTCTTCGTCTACTGACTCTCTGAGTGTTCCCATCACCAAGCTACAAAGTGCTTACTTTGGCACTGATAAAAGCATCACTCAAGCTTGCTCCTCTTGCAGTTCTTCGTCTACTGACTCTCTGAGTGTTCCCATCACCAAGCTACAAAGTGCTTACTTTGGCACTGATAAAAGCATCACTCAAGCTTGCTCCTCTTGCAGTTCTTCGTCTACTGACTCTCTGAGTGTTCCCATCACCAAGCTACAAAGTGCTTACTTTGGCACTGATAAAAGCATCACTCAAGCTTGCTCCTCTTGCAGTTCTTCGTCTACTGACTCTCTGAGTGTTCCCATCACCAAGCTACAAAGTGCTTACTTTGGCACTGATAAAAGCATCACTCAAGCTTGCTCCTCTTGCAGTTCTTCGTCTACTGACTCTCTGAGTGTTCCCATCACCAAGCTACAAAGTGCTTACTTTGGCACTGATAAAAGCATCACTCAAGCTTGCTCCTCTTGCAGTTCTTCGTCTACTGACTCTCTGAGTGTTCCCATCACCAAGCTACAAAGTGCTTACTTTGGCACTGATAAAAGCATCACTCAAGCTTGCTCCTCTTGCAGTTCTTCGTCTACTGACTCTCTGAGTGTTCCCATCACCAAGCTACAAAGTGCTTACTTTGGCACTGATAAAAGCATCACTCAAGCTTGCTCCTCTTGCAGTTCTTCGTCTACTGACTCTCTGAGTGTTCCCATCACCAAGCTACAAAGTGCTTTCTTTGGCACTGATAAAAGCATCACTCAAGCTTGCTCCTCTTGCAGTTCTTCGTCTACTGACTCTCTGAGTGTTCCCATCACCAAGCTACAAAGTGCTTACTTTGGCACTGATAAAAGCATCACTCAAGCTTGCTCCTCTTGCAGTTCTTCGTCTACTGACTCTCTGAGTGTTCCCATCACCAAGCTACAAAGTGCTTACTTTGGCACTGATAAAAGCATCACTCAAGCTTGCTCCTCTTGCAGTTCTTCGTCTACTGACTCTCTGAGTGTTCCCATCACCAAGCTACAAAGTGCTTACTTTGGCACTGATAAAAGCATCACTCAAGCTTGCTCCTCTTGCAGTTCTTCGTCTACTGACTCTCTGAGTGTTCCCATCACCAAGCTACAAAGTGCTTACTTTGGCACTGATAAAAGCATCACTCAAGCTTGCTCCTCTTGCAGTTCTTCGTCTACTGACTCTCTGAGTGTTCCCATCACCAAGCTACAAAGTGCTTACTTTGGCACTGATAAAAGCATCACTCAAGCTTGCTCCTCTTGCAGTTCTTCGTCTACTGACTCTCTGAGTGTTCCCATCACCAAGCTACAAAGTGCTTACTTTGGCACTGATAAAAGCATCACTCAAGCTTGCTCCTCTTGCAGTTCTTCGTCTACTGACTCTCTGAGTGTTCCCATCACCAAGCTACAAAGTGCTTACTTTGGCACTGATAAAAGCATCACTCAAGCTTGCTCCTCTTGCAGTTCTTCGTCTACTGACTCTCTGAGTGTTCCCATCACCAAGCTACAAAGTGCTTACTTTGGCACTGATAAAAGCATCACTCAAGCTTGCTCCTCTTGCAGTTCTTCGTCTACTGACTCTCTGAGTGTTCCCATCACCAAGCTACAAAGTGCTTACTTTGGCACTGATAAAAGCATCACTCAAGCTTGCTCCTCTTGCAGTTCTTCGTCTACTGACTCTCTGAGTGTTCCCATCACCAAGCTACAAAGTGCTTACTTTGGCACTGATAAAAGCATCACTCAAGCTTGCTCCTCTTGCAGTTCTTCGTCTACTGACTCTCTGAGTGTTCCCATCACCAAGCTACAAAGTGCTTACTTTGGCACTGATAAAAGCATCACTCAAGCTTGCTCCTCTTGCAGTTCTTCGTCTACTGACTCTCTGAGTGTTCCCATCACCAAGCTACAAAGTGCTTACTTTGGCACTGATAAAAGCATCACTCAAGCTTGCTCCTCTTGCAGTTCTTCGTCTACTGACTCTCTGAGTGTTCCCATCACCAAGCTACAAAGTGCTTACTTTGGCACTGATAAAAGCATCACTCAAGCTTGCTCCTCTTGCAGTTCTTCGTCTACTGACTCTCTGAGTGTTCCCATCACCAAGCTACAAAGTGCTTACTTTGGCACTGATAAAAGCATCACTCAAGCTTGCTCCTCTTGCAGTTCTTCGTCTACTGACTCTCTGAGTGTTCCCATCACCAAGCTACAAAGTGCTTACTTTGGCACTGATAAAAGCATCACTCAAGCTTGCTCCTCTTGCAGTTCTTCGTCTACTGACTCTCTGAGTGTTCCCATCACCAAGCTACAAAGTGCTTACTTTGGCACTGATAAAAGCATCACTCAAGCTTGCTCCTCTTGCAGTTCTTCGTCTACTGACTCTCTGAGTGTTCCCATCACCAAGCTACAAAGTGCTTACTTTGGCACTGATAAAAGCATCACTCAAGCTTGCTCCTCTTGCAGTTCTTCGTCTACTGACTCTCTGAGTGTTCCCATCACCAAGCTACAAAGTGCTTACTTTGGCACTGATAAAAGCATCACTCAAGCTTGCTCCTCTTGCAGTTCTTCGTCTACTGACTCTCTGAGTGTTCCCATCACCAAGCTACAAAGTGCTTACTTTGGCACTGATAAAAGCATCACTCAAGCTTGCTCCTCTTGCAGTTCTTCGTCTACTGACTCTCTGAGTGTTCCCATCACCAAGCTACAAAGTGCTTACTTTGGCACTGATAAAAGCATCACTCAAGCTTGCTCCTCTTGCAGTTCTTCGTCTACTGACTCTCTGAGTGTTCCCATCACCAAGCTACAAAGTGCTTACTTTGGCACTGATAAAAGCATCACTCAAGCTTGCTCCTCTTGCAGTTCTTCGTCTACTGACTCTCTGAGTGTTCCCATCACCAAGCTACAAAGTGCTTACTTTGGCACTGATAAAAGCATCACTCAAGCTTGCTCCTCTTGCAGTTCTTCGTCTACTGACTCTCTGAGTGTTCCCATCACCAAGCTACAAAGTGCTTACTTTGGCACTGATAAAAGCATCACTCAAGCTTGCTCCTCTTGCAGTTCTTCGTCTACTGACTCTCTGAGTGTTCCCATCACCAAGCTACAAAGTGCTTACTTTGGCACTGATAAAAGCATCACTCAAGCTTGCTCCTCTTGCAGTTCTTCGTCTACTGACTCTCTGAGTGTTCCCATCACCAAGCTACAAAGTGCTTACTTTGGCACTGATAAAAGCATCACTCAAGCTTGCTCCTCTTGCAGTTCTTCGTCTACTGACTCTCTGAGTGTTCCCATCACCAAGCTACAAAGTGCTTACTTTGGCACTGATAAAAGCATCACTCAAGCTTGCTCCTCTTGCAGTTCTTCGTCTACTGGACTCTCTGAGTGTTCCCATCACCAAGCTACAAAGTGCTTACTTTGGCACTGATAAAAGCATCACTCAAGCTTGCTCCTCTTGCAGTTCTTCGTCTACTGACTCTCTGAGTGTTCCCATCACCAAGCTACAAAGTGCTTACTTTGGCACTGATAAAAGCATCACTCAAGCTTGCTCCTCTTGCAGTTCTTCGTCTACTGACTCTCTGAGTGTTCCCATCACCAAGCTACAAAGTGCTTACTTTGGCACTGATAAAAGCATCACTCAAGCTTGCTCCTCTTGCAGTTCTTCGTCTACTGACTCTCTGAGTGTTCCCATCACCAAGCTACAAAGTGCTTACTTTGGCACTGATAAAAGCATCACTCAAGCTTGCTCCTCTTGCAGTTCTTCGTCTACTGACTCTCTGAGTGTTCCCATCACCAAGCTACAAAGTGCTTACTTTGGCACTGATAAAAGCATCACTCAAGCTTGCTCCTCTTGCAGTTCTTCGTCTACTGACTCTCTGAGTGTTCCCATCACCAAGCTACAAAGTGCTTACTTTGGCACTGATAAAAGCATCACTCAAGCTTGCTCCTCTTGCAGTTCTTCGTCTACTGACTCTCTGAGTGTTCCCATCACCAAGCTACAAAGTGCTTACTTTGGCACTGATAAAAGCATCACTCAAGCTTGCTCCTCTTGCAGTTCTTCGTCTACTGACTCTCTGAGTGTTCCCATCACCAAGCTACAAAGTGCTTACTTTGGCACTGATAAAAGCATCACTCAAGCTTGCTCCTCTTGCAGTTCTTCGTCTACTGACTCTCTGAGTGTTCCCATCACCAAGCTACAAAGTGCTTACTTTGGCACTGATAAAAGCATCACTCAAGCTTGCTCCTCTTGCAGTTCTTCGTCTACTGACTCTCTGAGTGTTCCCATCACCAAGCTACAAAGTGCTTACTTTGGCACTGATAAAAGCATCACTCAAGCTTGCTCCTCTTGCAGTTCTTCGTCTACTGACTCTCTGAGTGTTCCCATCACCAAGCTACAAAGTGCTTTCTTTGGCACTGATAAAAGCATCACTCAAGCTTGCTCCTCTTGCAGTTCTTCGTCTACTGACTCTCTGAGTGTTCCCATCACCAAGCTACAAAGTGCTTACTTTGGCACTGATAAAAGCATCACTCAAGCTTGCTCCTCTTGCAGTTCTTCGTCTACTGACTCTCTGAGTGTTCCCATCACCAAGCTACAAAGTGCTTACTTTGGCACTGATAAAAGCATCACTCAAGCTTGCTCCTCTTGCAGTTCTTCGTCTACTGACTCTCTGAGTGTTCCCATCACCAAGCTACAAAGTGCTTACTTTGGCACTGATAAAAGCATCACTCAAGCTTGCTCCTCTTGCAGTTCTTCGTCTACTGACTCTCTGAGTGTTCCCATCACCAAGCTACAAAGTGCTTACTTTGGCACTGATAAAAGCATCACTCCACGCCAATTGTTGCAATAGGTCTTACTTCTTCTGAATTTTCACAATCAAGCTATCTTTCCATTGCTGTGGTGGATTCTCCTCCCTCCATACTTCGTTTATCATTGACAACAAGTGCGCCATAGATGTGTTGTCAGCCATCTTAGCCTCTCACCAGCAATTTCGTCTTCGTCAATTGCTATGTTGTTCTTAAAGTTCTTCATGGCCAGATGCATCTCTGCATGAGTAAAATTGTTACACTTTACGGCCATGGGAGACATTTTTGTAGCGTCATCAAAGTCGGGTGTTACTGCTGCTTGTGGTCTATTTAAAATGCTATTATTTCCATATTATTTTTTCTATGTTATTAGACCTGCTATTGTTCCTATGTTATTATTTCTGTATTATTGTTTTGTTGTCCATCTTTTTAAATGCACCTCAGGATGTAGGAAGAGTCACTGTAACCAGCTACAAAAGAAATGTCAAGAACTAACTGAACTCAGTATGAGTAGTACGAACAACAAAATAGAGCTAAACAAGAACTAACAAACACATACATATACCTAAGGGCAAGAACCCGAGTACTGTATGTTCTGTAACAATAACACCAACAGTTTTCCTCGCCTTGTATGAGTTTGCAGCTGGTACAAGCTCAATCAATATACACTTAGGCGACCAGGGCCCATCACATCGATTGACCATGTCCATGTCTGATGACTGCATCCCAGGTGACCTGTAGTTCTGTTGGGGGAAGTGGCGATCTGTTTTAGCCAAGAGTTACGAGGGCGGCCCCCAAGGACGTCTCCAGTCTGAGCATGGCCTCTTCCCAGTTTTCGTCCCCACAGACTGCTGGAGCATCTCTGAACTTCTCGTGGGAGGCGGACAATGTGACCGAAGAGCGAAAGGTGACGGCAATCAATTGCTGAGGTAATGCCTGCAAGTTGTGTATATTAAACTACTTCACTGTTGAAAATCAGGTCATGCTAGTGGATACCGAGGATGCGACTCTGGGTGCACAGGTAAAAGGCCTCAAGAAGCTGCCGGTCCCGCTGTAGTAATATCCAGGTCTCGGAGCCATATAGGAGGATGGGGACAATGCAGGAGTATATACAAAGCCTGATCTACAAGGAAAGCCTTCTCTGGAAACAAACTCTGCAAAGCAAGTGCATAGATGAAGTCGCTAGGCCCATTCTATGGTACAAGCTGGCATGTACCAATAACATGTACTTATACGCAACTTGCACAAAAAGTACAATATAGAATACATTTTTAAAAATAATAAAAAGGAACACAAATTGAATAAAGAAATACAATAATTTATAGAGATGCAGAAACAATAACATTTGTACTTTAACAAAATGAAAGATAGTCCCATATGAACACTGCCACGGAGGATGGAGTGCTTGAGACATCTTTATGATGATCTCATGTTTTGGGAGGTGGACTGACCAAAACGTAATGCTGGTCCACTAGAAGGTCCTATCTTTTGGGAGGTGGGCAGACCAAAATATAATGCTGGTCCACTAGACAGTCCTATCTTTTGGGAGGTAGGTGAACAAAATGTAATGCTGGTCCCATAGATAGTCTAAACTTTTGGGAGGTGGGTTGACCAAATCGTAATGCTGGTCCCATAGATAGTGTCAACTTTTGGGAGGTCGGCAGACCAAAATATAATGCTGGTCCACTAGACAGTCCTATCTTTTGGGAGGTGGGTGAACAAAATGTAATGCTGGTCCCATAGATAGTCTAAACTTTTGGGAGGTGGGTTGACCAAATCGTAATGCTGGTCCCATGGATAGTGTCAACTTTTGGGAGGTGGGCTACCCAAAATGTAATCCTAGTCCCATAGAAGACTTTACAATCAAGGATGAAACGTTTAAGGCTTTTTCTGTTCTATTTCTAAGAATCGACCTCATTGTACTCTGGGCATATCCATAGTCTCTCAGCAAATGACAAAGGATATGGATACTGATGGTTCCTGTGGCTTATTGGATGTATAAACTACTGTTCTATCCTCTCATGCATTTCTTCTATCCATATTTAGGGTTGTCTATAACTCTATAACTGGTATTTGTGAAAACAGGATGTCAGCTCTTTCATTGCCAGGGCAGTAAATCCACACCAATGTCTGGAGGCTTGAGGCCTCTAGCCATCTACACATGTTTTAGCTTGTCCTTGTCTCACTCTAGCTGGGAGTCTTCTTTGTGACGAGTCACATCGTTTGTGAGGTCACTCAATCAAAACCTTTTCATCTCCTTGTGGAGCACAGGTCCTCAACAACTACACATCGAGTCTTCAAATGTTGACCTGCCCATAACTATTGAAGTTTTGGTGACTTTAAGTTTCTGCATTATGGGGTAGTCAGTCCCATGCCCAACTCTCCTTAGTCGCCTCTTACAACATGCCTGGCTGGTTACGGTGTTACTATTCTCTGCTCCTATTTCAAGCGCTGGTAACATTTTCGGGGTAGATGACAAAAATGCAATGCTGGTGCAATAGAAAGTCTATCTTTTTGGGAGCTGGTCTGACATACAAGAATTGTAATTACCTTGTATTAGTACACAGAAATATGTCATCTCATAGGAAAAACTGCCATTAGGGATCAAGTGGAACATACTTCAACGCATGGAATCTCAGGTGAGGTGACTAGTTCCTAACCTTATTGTCTTGTCATCCTAAACTATCAGCAGAGTTATGGAAGTAAGTGATCAAGGTCAATTAGAACATACTCATCAAGGCTGTGTCACAGCAGTCTGGCCAAAAAGGTGGAGGTGACACTGTAATCCATAAAGTGGTGGACTTACTGAGGAGCCTCGTACGGGAGGAGAAACACAGTTCACCTTGGCCTCAGGATGTAAGAAGAGCCTCTATTACCCAGTACCAAAGAGACGTCGTGAGATAACTCAATTCAGCACAAAAAAGCTTCAAACAGCATAGCAGAGTTATGTGCTAATTTGGCGCTAGGTCACATGTCTGGTCAGATCTGCATCTGAAGCAAGACTAATTATTTGTGTATAATCATATAATGCAGAGTTGTAATAGGGGTGTCAAAGTTAACAGTATGAAAGTTAATGCCATCAAATTTGCCAATGACCAAGCGA
This sequence comes from Ariolimax columbianus, assembly GCA_036924085.1. Taxonomy (NCBI): domain Eukaryota; kingdom Metazoa; phylum Mollusca; class Gastropoda; order Stylommatophora; family Arionidae; genus Ariolimax; species Ariolimax columbianus. The sequence continues at coordinate 82,708,416 of JAVGWX010000005.1, forward strand.
TAGTGGGAGAATCAGTAACAACATTGCAAATGCTGCTTGAAAAATTAATAGCACAGACAAAGAGTTTGGCATGAAAATAAACACATTGAAGACGAAGACTTTGGTAATATACAAGCAACATAGGCCAATAAATATATCCATCAATGGAGAAATAATCAAACAAGTAAAGAAGTTTACATATTTGGGCAAACCATAACAGAAGATGCCCGCAATGAGACAGATATTAAGACAAGGATTGCAATGACAAAAAAGGGCTTCAGAGAAAAATAGAAATTGTTAACCTAAAAAAATATCAGGATAGAACTAAGGGAAAGAATAATCGCCACTCATATATGGCCAATTGCACTGTATGGAGGTGAAACATGGACTTTGGCAAAGAAGGATGAAAAAAGCTTGGAAGTGTTTGAAATGTGGTGCTACTGTAGAATGGAAAGAGTGAGTTGGACAGAAAGAAGATCCAGTGACAATGTACTCACTGATGTGGGCGCACAAAGACAAATATTGCATACGATACAAAGAGGTCGGTTGAATTGGCTGGGTCACAATATGAGACATGAAAGTCTTCTACAGAAGATACTAGAGAGCAAGATTCAAAGGAAGAGTGGACTGGGGCGATCAAGACTCACCTTTACATCACAGGCATTCAGGGACATTAAAGTACGAACTTATGCTGCAATGAAGAAAGCTGCAGTTGATAGGGTCAAATGAAGAGGCATACTCAAACAACCTTACAACCAGTCTCCAGACATATATATATCTTACAACACAGTTTACTTCAGGCACCATCCCCACACTGAAGGACGGCAACATCGTATCTCCAAGGTCCTCTGTCTCTAGCCTTGATAGTACAATCAGTCTGCCAGACATTTTTATGTCCATCTACTGATGTTATCCTACAACTTATAGAATTGTTTACCTCTGGCACCATGTAGTGTAAACATATATGGGTTGCGTAGTCAAGTGGTCAGTGACATGCTTCACAACCCAAACATTCATATATTTGGATTCAGCAAAGAAGTTGTCCCTTTGGGAAATAAATCCATTAAAAAAACTGATGCTGAAGTAGGGTGCAGTGAGCCATAAGGTGCAAAACATGGTACAACACAGTCTGCCGTATAAAACAAAGTGAATGAGAAAAAAAAATCACATATTTTCCCCTCATAAACTTGGCAGTCTAAATCATCTTTCACTGGTCACCACTCAGTCTTTCTAAATCTTCCTTAACTGGTCACCACTCAATCTATCTAAATCATCTTTCTCTAGTCACCACTCAGTCTATCTAAATCATTTTTCACTGGTCACCACTCAGTCTATCCCTCAAAAAGACTTTAAAAAACATTCCAATCCCAAACCATCAAAAATGACCAAAAACATATTAAAGAAGACAAAACTTGACTCCTGTGATTCTCAAACTTGTTCTGTTTACTGATCACCTGGAAATCATTATTAAACTTGCCATCACATCTGTTTTACCCCATGCCTGAATATAATTACAAAATATTCAGGTTCATCTTCAGTTTTCACAAAGAAATGAAAAACAGTGACTTGGATCTACATTGGAATAAAGAAAACTACACCTGAGTAGTACCAGAGTTAAAAATAATAGGTCCACTGTAACCTTCAAAGCATGATGTAATAGGTGACTAAAGATGTGGTGTGTAGTGCTAGCAAATTCAGCATGTAAAACCATTGCTAGTAAAATTACTACTGTAAAAGCTTGGATTCCAACTTCTTGTACAGGGCAAACTTTAGTGGTGGCCTACGCTTGACATGAAGCAAAAAGGCATACCAACCAAAGATAGATTCTACTAATTCAATCTATCAAGCTGTAAGATATACCAACCAAAGATAGATTCTACTGATTCAATCTATCAAGCTGTAAGGCATATTAACTAAAGATAGATTCTACTAATTCAATCTATCAAGCTGTAAGATATACCAACCAAAGATAGATTCTACTGATTCAATCTATCAAGCTGTAAGACATACCAACCAAAGATAGATTCTACTGATTCAATCTATCAAGCTGTAAGGCATATTAACCAAAGATAGATTCTACTAATTCAATCTATCAAGCTGTAAGACATACCAACCAAAGATAGATTCTACTGATTCAATCTATCAAGCTGTAAGGCATATTAACCAAAGATAGATTCTACTAATTCAATCTATCAAGCTGTAAGATATACCAACCAAAGATAGATTCTACTGATTCAATCTATCAAGCTGTAAGGCATATTAACCAAAGATAGATTCTACTGATTCAATCTATCAAGCTGTAAGATCAATCTTTTTGAATACAGCAAAAGAACAATTGTTCAATTACTGAAGGAAAAAAATATGGTGACCTCACACGCTGCACCGACTGGAAACAAAGCATCCTCATCTAAGTGACTAGTGTAACAATGAAGGAAATCTGTTCCTTTCCTCGCTAACTTTCTTATCTTAACAATAAGCAATGTAACCATTTACAGCTAAATGAACTGTAAAGTGTTGATAAGAAGGAGGGAATCTGGGACGTCTGCAATGATAAACAAATGCTCTACCAATCGCCAGCTCTGGGTTTACAATAATGCAGGATAATTATCCAAAGAATTAAAAAACTGAGGGAGTTCTGTTGCTGACTCTATTCCATGAAATGATGTTAAAATGTCTATTATCCTTTGTCCTTGGCATTCTCTATCCAATTTGCAAACATTTTTGGAGAGTGTAGCACAATACCAGGGTCAGGGGAAATATAATCATCCCATCCCGTTCCTGGCAACTGGGTAGGTCAAAGCAGTCTAGCCAACAAGGTCAGGACCGATACTGTAATCCCTATAGTGGTGAGCTTACTGGGAAGCCTTGTATTACATTACAGCCGAGATGACCCAGGGTCATCTTCTTAAGTATGCTTCAGGATATCAGAAGAGTTACTTTAACCAAAGAAACACGTCGTCAGAAGTTCAAATTAAACTCATTATAAGTTGCTACCACAACACAAGATTTCTGCCTGTTGTCACAGTATTATGCTTTTGCTATTAGTTTGTCTTGTGGTTTTCACCTACTGGCCTAGTGCATCTAACTTCAGCACAACTTTTAAAATGGATTTACTTCTCATAGGTCTACAACATTATTACTTCAAGAATCCGAACACAAACAAGGTTTGGTTGTGAGTTGTGCCTAACCACATCATGGCGCTGTCCCCTGCAGCATAATGGAACTCTCCTCTTCCAATAACATGCCCTTATAAATTACTGCTTTCCTTCTGAATTTTAGGAGAAGGAAGACTAATGTCTGGTCAGGTAAAACATACTGATCAGACACGTTAGTCAGGGTCAGGTCAAATATACTGGCCAAGACCCCCACTTCGATTTCAACTCAGTTCTCACTGGAAACAGACTGTTCTTCTTGGTAGTCTGGCTAACGAGGTGGTAGATTGACGTGATCCCCCATAGTAGTGAGCTACATGCATATGAAGCCAAGCATAGCACAACCACCTGGAGATCCCTAGTCCACCTCATCAGCCTGATCGGGATGTGAGAAATGCTACTGCAACCCACCACCAATGTCCACTTCTGGGTGCACAAAAGAGTAAACCTACTCATTGTGGGCATTCACAACAACTTCTAGCATATATAGGGATGGATCATGCAGGAGCATGTACAACCAATAAACTACAGAATCTTTAGTATCCATATATTTGTTAAAAGAAACAGAGCACCTATAAGTCTACTCAAAGGACAATTATATCAATTCTGTATTTTTTTTAAAACTATTATTATAGCATTTATTCCAAATGCTGAGATCCACTGGGAATATTTATATAGCTGAGGAATAAAGACTGCTTGTCTCTGCAGTCACCATACAGTGTAGAGAATGTTTTTATTTTACCTCTGATAGAAAAATCATATGAAAAATAAATTAATCGAAGCTGCGGCAGTACTGTACAATAGTCCGATAAAAACATACGATATATAGGTAATAATACACATATCGGTAATGGCTCCGTGACTGCACCAAGACAAAAACATAACTAAACTTATGTCTTTTTTTTTTTAATGTGATCTGTTTGTTGTTTTTGTTTGTTCTTCATCTCTGAGGAAGACCTTGTGGCCATAACGTGAATTTAATTTTGTTTTTATGTTGGTGCGGTCACTGTGCCATTACCTATTTATGTTTTTACAAACAAAAAAGCCTTACCTTATGTAAAACATAACATCAAACATCAATCAATAAAAACCATTTCAGCTTCTTGTAAAGCACATGTCTTCAACAAATACATACCAAATTCTACTGGACTGAAACAATCTTCTCCATCTCTCACTATGTCTTTCTTAAAATGACACGTTTAAGTATAATACAAAATGTTTCTGCAAGCAAAAGCAACAATTATTACGTTATATGAAATAGACCACGTTAAACTAATCTTCAAGATCTTCTTCTTCTTCTTCTTCTTCGTTCGTTCTCAATGTCCCGCTACCAAACCCTGAAAGGGCTTAAGTAGCAGAATGTAGTCCAGAGAATGGAATGCGTTGTGTCGTAGTTTACAGCTTGACTGCGATATTTGCACCTTTCGGTCCAACACATCCGACCTCAGCAAGCATTTTTTGAGTACCGGGTTAGCATTCCCTCTTCGATCCCTTCTCCTTAGCCAGTCTGCCCCTGCTGCAGCCTGTTATTTAGGATCACCGCGTGGAGGTGTAGAAGGGTCTTGGCAGCTATGGTTCGCTGGCCCTGACGCTAGCAATCAGCTATGGGTCGCTGACCACTGCAGCTCATGTGCTGCTCAGCGTTTTGATCCCATCTTCAAGATCAATGATGTAGCCATCAGGAGCCTTCAGCAGAAGTGAACAGGTGGTAATTCTTCCAATTATGCACTTCAGATTAAGATACTATCTTGGGGAGGATGACACAGCGGCTTGTGGCACGACTCATCAATCCACACTTGTTGGGTTCGGATTCTCAAAACAGCAAGAGTGTACCCCTAATGGGGAGTAAAGTCATTAAAAATGTGTGCTAAAAGTTGGATGTACTCGGCTATTATGTGCAAAACACAGCACAATGCCCACTGCCTTATATAAAAAGAATTATATAAATTTAAAAAAATCAATACAAACTGTTCAATAAAGAAAAAATAGAAATGGCTGTGGTATTGTTACAATGACTGCTAGGTAGCTGCTGCAGAAGTGGCGAACATACGAGGAGCAGAGAAAGCATATATGGCCATCACCAGTACCATTTCTGGACAAGTTCTATGGAGATACCAATAACTTCACTGCTTTGTTTAAATATTCATGTCATTCTCAAGTAACCACATCTATTTCTGTCCATGAACTGACTGTCTGTCTCAGCTTCTTTCATCACTATACTTATCTCTCAAGTAACCACATCTATTTCCTTCCATAAACTTGCAGTCTGTCTCAGCTTCTTTTGTCCAATCAATCAATGAACAAGCTCTTTGCCCCCCATGAAGCATTTACCTTTAACCAATCAATAAAGTTGAACCCTGTACCTTTGCTGAGAAAATCAAATGCTCTACCACTGCACTAATCAGACGCCCATACAGTATATCTATAAAAAAGACACCCTGTAAGAAAGCTGGCAGTGTGTTGCTACATGGTTTAATTGACATGGCCATGTTATTCCTCTGTTTCTCTCTTTAATGAATGATTGCCATTGCATTTCTTCTCATCTCTTAAGTCATAACTGCCTACTGTAGCCCTACTGGTTTCTCTACAACACCATTGAGCTGGGAATATTGTGACGACGACGAAGTTTCAGAGTCCAGGGATTCAATAGAAGTGAGACTGCTTGAGCATTGCAAGGGACGCTGCTGTAGACGAAGGTTCCAGTTGAGGCAGACAGCAAGGCCGTCAAACCAATCTTCGATCTGATCAGCTGCACATATAGAAGGCACGGGATATGATGCTGTCGTGATTCTCAAGCTGTGGATAGTTGTGGGACATGTCAGAAAATAAATTAAATAACACGTAAACAACAATATCACATGCATTGATACTTTGGGGGGAGGGGGGAGGGGTGTTTGTATATCCATAGCTCAGATGATGATGTGCTCACCTCTCAAGAAACAAACAAATGATGGCCAGCGTGAATCGGGTGTAAGAACTTCGCAAGTTTCAAGCACCATTTCACAATTGGGGTGGGGCTGTTTTTTTGGGGGTGGGGGGAGATATTGTGAGAGACAGGAGAAATGTGAGATCGGCCGCATAGACCTAACAGATAGCATGTCCTATGCAGAATGCTGCTTTTTATACCTGCCAACCTATTTGGCAGGTGTGCAGCACGATAGGTTGCCATTACCTTCTGTACGTGGAGAAGTGATCACACCAATAAAAATCCTGTGTCTGCCAAATTGGACATGGTGAGATTTAAGCCAGGTCATTAAGATTGTGAAACGGACGTTTCCCCCATAGGCCACACAGACCTTCACCTAATCCTACCGGAGATGAACAACACACTCAGAGGTCCGATGTACATGGTATGCATGTAAAAGAAGTCATGGCAGCTGAAAATAGCAGGTTTTTAGATACTGTCTGGTAAAAATTCTAAAGATTATGAATTTCCTACCCAATATAAAGGCCAATAGGAGATAACACCTTCATCATACCAATCATCTGTTTGTCTGCACACTCAATTGCAAGTATGGGGTCAAAGATGGCACAGTAAATTAGCTGAAAGCATCAGGGTCAGCGAACCATAGCTGACCAAGTCCCTACTCCACCACTGGAACCACTTCGCCAAAATAAAGAAATGCTACTCTAAAATGCCTCAAATAGTTATCAAGAATGGTCTAACCTGTCTCCCTGGTGCATCTCTTGCCTGTCTCTACCATCAAAAGACACCATGGCAGTTCCTCTAGACCCAGGACTAAGCATGATCTGGTGAAGAAAATCTCAAGACATTGGAACAGGAATCTCAATCACATCTCCATCCAAGTAAATAACTCACAAATGAAAAATTAGGGTTATTAAATGTAATGTATACTCACTATTACTGTATGATGTAGAAACAACGACAATGAACAAATGGTTAGAAAGGAGAATTGAGGCTTTCTAAGTGTGGATATTTAGCATAATTTTATGAATCTTATGAAAAGAAAGAAAACAAATAATGAAATATTTGAAAAATTAGAAGTACAAAAAAGAATTAATTAACTAAATCAGAGTCGGGTGGTTTAGATGTTCATAATCACTCTTATCACTACAGTGTTTTTTTTTTTTTTGGTGGTGCATTTGCCTTATTTCTCTATTCACCAAGGTGGTGTGCGTTGCACTACGGTTTTTAATTTCGCGTTTGTCGGCCCAGTGCATCCGATTTCATCATGCATTTTATGTAAGAATCTGCTTTCTCCTGCATTTTCTAAGGGTTTGCTTCCCCAGGGAAATGGCCGGTGCTGTGACCCTTCTACACCTCCATCTGGTAATCCTGAATACTAAGGAGAAGAGATCAAAGAGGGAAGGCTAACCTGGTATTCACTGGTCGGATGTGTCGGACTGAAGGGTGTAAATATTGCAGTCAAGCTGTAAACTAGAACACAACGAATTCCATTCTTCGCTCTCTATTTTCACGGATTAGCAGCGAGAGTTTAAGAATGAACAATGAAGAAGAGGCAGAATGCACACCTTTGTGATTAAAGACCAACATCCAAACCAGACCACACGCTCCTCATCAAAAGAGATAACAGCTCATTGAAAACTGCACTGGAAGACAAGGTAAGGGGCAAATGTGCCTGAAGAAAAGAATCCTATAAGTGGGAGATGATGATAACACAAAGACATGGACGGGGAAAAGCCTGGCAGACTGCACTGTGAAGGCAAGGTAAGGGGCAAATGTGCCTGAAGAAAAGAATCCTATAAGTGGGAGATGATGATAACACAAAGACATGGACGGGGAAAAGCCTGGCAGACTGCACTGTGAAGGCAAGGTAAGGGGCAAATGTGCCTGAAGAAAAGAATCCTATAAGTGGGAGATGATGATAACACAAAGACATGGACGGGGAAAAGCCTGGCAGACTGCACTGTGAAGGCAAGAGATTTTAGAGATTCATTGCTGTTGACCTTCAATATGGAAATGGCAACTTAACTAGACTGGACTTAATCGCAGCATGGCCTGCCAAACCTTCTCCTGTGGCACACAACCACATCAGAATCACAATGTGGGATATGAGATAATAAGATTAAGAATTAGGGGGGTAAACATCTATCAAAGACCACATGTAAATGTTTCCAAAATAGAAGATATTACATCTCACAATCATCATTGTCATCATTTGGTTGGTCAGCCCTAAGACTAGTTGTAAGGTTGTTTGAGTATGTCTCTCCATTGGACCCTTTCATCTGCAGCTCTCTTTATTTCTGTATAGGTTCATGGTTTGATGTTTCAGTATGCCTGAGATGTGAAGGTAAGCTTTTGTAGCTACCTGTCTCTTTTCTCCTGGATCTTGCCCTCTAGTATCTTTTGTAGAAGGCTTTCCTGTCTCATGTTGTGACCCAGCCAACTCAATCTTAGTTTTTGTATCATTTTCAAAATTTGTCTTTGTGCGCCTACCTAAGTGAGGACATTGTCATTGGATCTTCTTTCTATCCAACTCAAATATCCCATCCTTAGTTGACACCCCATTTCAAATGTTTCCAAGCTTTTTTCATCCTTCTTTACTAGAGTCCATGTTTCAGACCCATACAGCACTATTAGCCATACATGAGTAGTAATTATTCTTCTCCTCAATTCTATCCCGATATTCTTTAAGGTTAGCAATTTCAGTTCTACTCTTAAAAGTCTTTTTTGTCAATGCAATCCTTGTCTTAATTTCCATCTAGAAGTCCTATGTTGTTGTCTTGTAGCTTATCTCTACAGGATGAGGTAGCCAGCACAATGTTCAATCCTCCCTAGTCACTGCTTACAACATGTCTGGCAGATTACAGTGTTACTATTCTTTATCTGCCTTTCAGGATTAGTAACACATATAATGACTGCCCTAAATCATTGTATAATAGGCATGTGTTTACATGGAAAATATGTCATATTTAAACTCATTTGGAGGGAGGGAGGTTTGTGGGGTGTGTGTGTGCTGTAGGTTTAAGCTTACGTGGCTAGCGATGGTGACATGACTCACACCCCTAACTAGTTGGGTTTGGATTCTCAAAACAGCAAGGTTCTACCCCCTATGGCAAGTAAACCCATTTTTAAAATGTGTGCTGAAGTCGAATGCACTTGGCCATTGGAACTAAAACAACGTACTCTGGGTTAGGTAGAAAGATAAACACAAAATAATATTTACAACATTTTAAAAGATTTGTTAATTAACAAGTTTAAAAAAAATTATTATTGAACATACTTTGAATTGAGCATTTATTATGTAATATGTCATGTGGAACTTCAAATGTCAACATGTCATTTTTTAGAAATGGCAAATTTGATCTCAATGTTTCAAAGGCCTTATATAAAACAGGAATTTTAAAAGTAAATAAACTTTTTTTCAAAGGTTCGAAAGAAGAAGATGAATATAAAAAAAAGTGAAAAACACAAGGGAACCTACTTTTATTTCAACTCCGGCAGGTACTACGATTGGTCTGAATGACAATGAGTGAGGACAAATTGGTGTCAGGAGAATACACGGGACGCTGGGATGTATCATGGATGCCCCTGCTGCAACAGCATAGGCAGTGCTGCCGGTCGGAGTAGAGATAATTAGACCTGTTGAAGATATCAGCAAATTTATGTGATTGTCATTTTACGAGTTTGCAAAAGAAGAAGATACTGCCATCTGGTCAAGCAAAACATACTGATCAGACTATGTTAGTCAGGGGCCGGTGAAACACTGTTTAAGACCTCACCTCAATTCCAAGCAGTTCTCCCTGGAAACATGCTGCTCTGTGGCAGTATGGCTAAGAAGATGTCGATCGACACTGTCATCCCCACAGTGGGGAGCTTACTGAGCCTTGCATTGCACTACAGCCAGGAGGACCTCAGTCCAACTTCTCAAGTATGGCTTGGGATATAAAAATAGCCAATGTAACCTGCTATCAAGCATCATCTTCAAGAGTTAACAACTCAGCGTGAATAGCTTTGAACAACAATGATGTCTGTGCATGTTTATGAGTGGTGAGGTGTGTGAAATGCTGTGCAGAAATGTATTGCTTTTAATAATAACAATAATAATAATAATATCCATTTTTGCAAGCGATGATGACAACAGCAGTCAGACATGTTCTGTTGCACCTCATCAGTGAGTTTGGAGGTGGCTGTATAGTCCAATTTTGGCACGGAAAATCCTTCCCCATGCGTTGCATTTAATGCCAGAATTGGACATGTTAGTGTCAGTTGTTTAGTCTTTTCGCAAAGTGCGTTATTTTTGTGCTTCGAAGGCCTGGCAATCCTCAGCAATGAAGGTGACTCTGATGGTGCTTCTACAGGAGATGGTAATATCTGTATTGCTTATAATGAGTAACTAGTTGGGCAAAGTTACTACTCTTCTACCATGGGGGTGCAGAGGTCTGACAGTGACATTTTGCTTGCTTAAGACCAGGACACTCCCTACTCTACCACAAAACCTGTTAGTTAAATTAGGCATAAAGTTTTCTACATTTTTTCTTGTGAAATACAGTTTTTATAAGATATGGTAAACATTAAAAATAAAGACTACCAGGAAACGAGAGAGCAGACAAGTTAGCAGAAGAAGGAGCAATACAAGAACAGAATAAACAAACAATCACATTCCAAGAAAAGAAGACCCTAGTCCAAGCCATAAGGAAAATCAATCAAGCCAGAGACAACTTTCACTGACTTGGTCAAGCAAGCAAGTGAACATGTTATGTATCAGAACGACAGAATATATCCTTCAAAAGACTTATACACTTAAGCAGTGCATACTAAGCATCGGCCCATGGAGATGAACCTAAACACAAATCTATTTTGGAGCCTTGAAGAACTCTCAACCACAGCAACATTTATCCAAAGAACTGGACTTCACATGTAGACATAACAAAAAACTGGCAAATGGAAGAAGAAAAATAATATGAAGAAAAATAAGAAGAAAGGATGGAGTAGCTGGTGTCATGTCCAATTGTTTTTGGTCTGATGACTGAATTACTTCTCATCTACCATTTGGTGTAGGTCTTTTTATCTTCAAAACGGCACAAGTAGCTTCGAACAGCAACATAAACCGATCAAAAGAGCATAGACAATTATTATTATTTTATAGATGATGATATTGACAAGAACTGACCATGCCAACACACCTTGATCTGCGGATACTATCAACTGTAGATGATGATATTGACAAGAACTGACCATGCCAACACACCTTGATCTGCGGATACTATCAACTGTATGCAGAGATTCTTTCAGACTTGAATATTTTATTTATTCAAGGACATCCCTCCAATATATAGAGGCAAAGAAAGGCTGGACTATATGGTACAAATTGTGACATAGTTTCACAAACACTGATATTACATCTCCTGATCTCAAAACAAATGCTTTAAAACAATTTCAAGGAGGAATGTCTGAACTGATGAACAGAGGCCATGTATAAAGAAATGGCATACATAAGCAAAAGTAACAACCTCAACAAACTCCAAAGTGTGGAACAGAGCATAATATTCAAACTTAGGACAGAACACATTGGACTTAACAAATACATGAACATGTTAAACCCTACACAGGGACAGCGTGGGCTAGTGGTTAAGTGACATGGCTCACAATCAGAAGGCGCTGAGTTTGCTCCCCAATCACTGCACTGGTCGTTACCCCGGGGAAGCAAACAATTAGAAAATGCAGAGGAAGCAGACCCTTACATAAAATGCATGCCAAAGTCGGATGCACTGGGCCGGCAGGCGCAAAATAAAAACATAGTGCAACGCACGTCTTGGGGAAGAGAAATAAGGTGAACGCTAAATTTTGTTTATGTTTTTAAAATAAAGACCCTACACACAAACCAAATTGCATCAATTACACCCACCCATATGAGACAGTGCAACATGTGCTACTTGCTTGCACAAGAATACCCGGAGAAAGAGAAACGTTATTCTGAACATAATGAACTGAGACACTAGTCCGGTCAGGCACAATATACTGACTAGGACCAGGTTCAGGCAGAACATACTGACCAAAACCACTTTCTTCCATGAAGAGTTCCTTGGAAACAGGCTGTTTTCTAGACAGTCTTACTGACGAGGTGTGGATCAACGTGATCCATATAGCAGTGAGCGTATTACGCCAAGCATTGCACAACTGTCTGGAGAATCGCAGTCCACCTTCATCAGCACGCTCGGGATGTAAGGAAAGCTACTACAACCCGCCACTTAATGCCCTTTTAGAGCGCACAAAAGAGTAAACTCACTCATTGTGGGCATTGAACAACAGCAACATTGCTGGACACCCCAACAATCACTGTCACCTTATTCGGTTCCCTTCCCCAGCTACAAAACCTGCAGATTCTTCAACGTGACATTGACTGAGAAAGAGCAAACAACAATAATAACAACAACAACAACAATCACCTTGATTTGTATATATCATAAAATGTATTGATAGGGTTACCTAAGATCGGACAATTATTTCAAGAGCAGCTTCAAGATATAGAGGCAGTGGAAGGCTAAAGTAGAGGGTGGCATATAGTTTCACAAACACTGATATTACCATCTCCTTGTACTGTTGTGACTCTCCTTCCTTCTATATAGAGATCAAGGTTACTGAGATAAGAAGAAGGTCCACGGTCAACCACAACCTCATTTAGCACCTGTGAAAGGAAAACAGTATTGTAACACCTGTAAATGGAGGAAGATTATTTCCTTTTTGGATATTTGGCTGATGTTTGGCAAAGCTGTCAGTGATCACTAGGGTAGTAACAAGATCCCTCTACTTGGATAGAACAACGCTCATCTTTCATACTGTTCCCGTTTTCTTGATGGCTTCTATTGTTGGTTGTCAAGTTGTCTTAGATCTACCTCTATTTGCCTTCGCCTTAAAGTCAATAGTTTGACAGTTCTGAGGATGGTAACCACAGAATATGATGATAATGATGTCCAGTGCTGCCTCTGCATCAAAGGTTGACTGCAATGGACTTCCAACATCCTGTTTCTTGCATTGACAGTACACTCTGACAGACTAATTTTAGTCCCATTCTCTGGACTATATCCTATTACTTGCAAAGCCCTGTTCTGGGCTTGGTAGCTGGAGATTGAGAACGAACGCAGAAGAAGAAGTCCATCTCTTGATGTTGCTCTCCAATTTATAGTGCTGTCTTCCTATTGTCTGAATGCCCTCAACCTTTCACTCCAGTATTGTTTTCAGCAGTGTATCACGTCTCTTTAGATGTCAAAAATATTTTCTTTGTTCAATTTTAATGTCTTTAATTATTTGCCCTTGCCATTAATACTCTCATCAGGACTTATTTGTTTGCTTTTCTTTCCTAGTTTCCTGCTAAAAACAGATGTGTTGGACCAAAAGGTGCAAATATCGCAGTCACGTGTAAACTAGCGACACAATGCATTCCGTTATGCGGGCTACATCCTGCTTCTTATAAAGCCCTGTTCAGGGCATGAAAGCCGGAGATTGAGATCGAACACAGAAGAAGAAGAAGACGTAGTTTTATCCAGATGATATTTGTAGCCTGTCCCTTCCTAACTTTCCTATCATCAAGCCAAGCATTCACATAGTGTTGTACTTGAGTTGGGATAAACAAACAACAAATTTCGGTAGTTTAAGATCAAGGAAATCGATGAGCAGGGAACCAAGAGACAACTCTGATGCTAGTCAATTAGCCAATGATAACACTTTTATTAGTGAGTCACAGAGTTATTGTTATTATTATGGTTCCAGCAGCATTTTGGTTCTCACAGTCCTGCCCAATGCCATGTAGTGGTATCTGCACATGTTTGTGAGTTCTTGCTTAGTTGCACAAAGATGTTAGGGTGAAAAGTCAAACGTAACTCAGGTGAAAAATACAGATCAAGACCCCAGCTCATGTCCCTGTCAGCTTCCCTTAAAACAGACTGCGTCCCACCAGTCAGGCCAATAAAGTGAGGATCGACACTGTGATCTCCATAGTAATGAGCTTACTGAAGAGCCAAACATTGCACTGGAGCCAGGATAATTCTGGTCCACCTTCTCAAGTACACTCAGGATGCAAGAAGAGACTGTAACCCGCTAACAAAGAAATGTCATCAAGCAGTTCACTCAACTCAGCATGAATAGTTTCAAACAACTATGACATACTGAGTGCTCCATTTATCTGGTCTTGGAGTAGGAAGCATTTTCCTAACATCACTGATCGATGGACACTCAAAGAGATGGTGATTGTCAGTTTTGTATTTGTGAGCACAGCTGACTGGAGTGCTGTGATTGGATTCAACTCATGTGATTCTTTAGTGTGATATGTTGGGTTCTTAAGAGATCACTGATCCAATGCGATTTTAACCACGATGGCTGGGAAAGAATCACCACCAATCGCTCAGGCTGGCGAAGAAACTTTTGCTGAGGGTGTTCAGAGACATGAGGCATCAATAATAGATGAGGTCATCCAGAGACATGAGGCATCAATAATAGATGAGGTCATCCAGAGACATGAGGCATCAATAATAGATGAGGTCATCCAGAGACATGAGGCATCAATAATAGATGAGGTCATCCAAAGACATGAGGCATCAATAATAGATGAGGCTATCCAGAGACATGAGCCATCAATAATAGATGAGGCTATCCAGAGACATGAGGCATCAATAATAGATGAGGTCATCCAGAGACAATCGCTCTGCAAGTTAACTCACATCAACCCTTCTTTAACCCAGTGGAAGGATGTGTCTTATTTCCTTGTACTAAGTGCGACAGACAATTCAAGGCTCAGATTGACTTATTTAGCCATCTTCAAACTCATGCGAACTGTGAATGCTGACAAAGTGGTCCTCAACGGTTACGATGGATGAACAACATGTTGAGTACTTAGCTGTAAATGGTGCTCTAATCTCTCTCCTGAGTCAAGTGAGGGAAAGGCACAAAAAACAGTCTTCCAATGGTAGACGGTGGCTTCCGCCCAAGTGGACCCTGGGACCTCCTACTGCATAAAATAGGACCACTGAACTTTCATGCCTGTTGTAAAAGGCGACTAAAGAGAGTTGTGCATGAGCCTACCAACCCTACAGTGTAAAACAAATTACTATAGAAACCCCCACTGCAAAAACACGTAAAGTGCTTTGATTTGCTGAGCTGTCTGAAGCAACTTCTAAGAGGGATCAGTGGTCTTGAGGTAAGGTGTCAGCTTCGGGTGCTGGAGGTCACGTGTTTGAATCACGGTTGTGACCAGGATTTTTTGTTCACATGGATCTTCTGAAAAAAATTTTCATGATCTCTGGGTAGTGAGATCGGACTCCCGTGTTCAGTGTCGAGCACATTAAAAATTCCTTGGCAGTTGGAAATTGAAAAGAGTAGGCTTAAGGGCCGCTGCCGAGACAAAATTCAAATAAAAAATGTACCCAAGTTATTTCTACTTTTCCCCAGGTGGTTTGTTAAGAGCAGCTATAGATGGCGCCTATCTGGCTGTGGGTGTGCTTAGCTCTAGTGTTTGAGTCTATTAAGATGGATTCGCACATCAGTAAAAACCACCCTCCAAGGTGTTGTTGTTTTCCCATAGCTGCTGAGCAAGCCTGCTCTTGGTAGCTCAATGCTATTCATATATTAATACAGGTTTTTTTCAGTTATTTCACTGCTCCGTACAGTGTGTTGGCAATTGTCGGCAGTGCTTGTAAGAATCTTTTCCTCATATCAGCAAGCGCCTTGCACTCAATGAGTAGGTGTCGAACTGTTTCATCAGGATGAGAGCAATACCTGCGCAAGGGCGGGTGCTGGGGATTAATGTGGTTTAAGTGGCTATTGACTCTAGGATGTCCTGTTCGGAATTGAAAGATGAGACTTTGACCACCCTCCAAAAAACTGGTTGTATACAGACTCCGTAGAGTCTTCTTAACCAGTATAAAGATGTTCAGATTTGAAGGCATTTCAAGGGGGCCTTCAGTGAATCTTTGTATTTTCTCTTCTGCCTGTCAGATGAACACTTGACTTTCTTGAGTGCAGCACAAAGCAGTTGCTTTGGCAAGCGGTGATCAGGCATGCAAACAATATGCCCAGTACTTAGAACCTGAGCACTGTGCAACACAGTGCAGATACTAGGAAATGTTCCCCTTTGATGCCCTTTGTAGTTGGATTCCCTGTCCTGCTAGTTTATTTTGAGCAGCAAGGAAAGACAGTCTATGTAGATCTGACTACAGGCCAAGAGGCAGGTGGATAGATGACATTATGGTG
Organism: Ariolimax columbianus; assembly: GCA_036924085.1. Classification (NCBI taxonomy): domain Eukaryota; kingdom Metazoa; phylum Mollusca; class Gastropoda; order Stylommatophora; family Arionidae; genus Ariolimax; species Ariolimax columbianus. The sequence goes on from JAVGWX010000005.1 coordinate 82,724,715, forward strand.
ACCTTGCAATGACAAGGGCTCATGACAATCGATGTAATGCACTTGGCCCATGACAAATGACTTCAGCTCCCCATGACACTCAGTGGCATTCAGTTCAGTTCAGGTGCCATGTTCGCATCGAAGGTCGGCTGCAATGGATCTCCAGTGTACTCTATCTCTTGCCGTAATTGTGCAATCTGAGGGGCTTTTTCCAGTCAATCTCCTGATGTTATGCATCCACTTAAAGCGTTGTCTGCCTCTCAAACAACTGCCTTCCATCCTACCCTCCAGTATATTCTTCAACAAAGAGGTATGTCTTGTTATATGACCAAAATAACGTAGCTGTCTAACCCTGATTTTGGTCATTAATTCTCTTTTCACCCCAAACTTTTCAAATATCTCCAAATTTGTTTTTTTCTCTTTCCAGGAAATGTGCCTGGGGGAGGAACCTACCTCTTACCAGGAGAGTGTGCAGAGTTGTGGATTGCTGAAAGGCCTCCTAATTTGGAGGTTAGCTGCGAATAAATAAGCAGCCGTGGACAAAAATGGGTCAGCAGTCATGGAGACTTAAGGAGGCAGCCCCTCCATCATGCAATGACACAACAGGCTAATCCCCTGTTTGTCTTAACAAACGATTACAAGTCAAAACATAGAGAAAATCGGACTGATCTCAACAGCGATGAGCAGGCAAGAAATAAGAACCATGTTTTCCAGAACATGGAATGTAAGAAGTATAAATGGAAAAGAAAATGAACTAATAGAGGAGATGAAGAGAGCAAAATTGACAGTTCTGGCACTTACAGAAACAAAGAAAAAGGGACAGGGCTTTCTCGACCATGACGGCAATATGCTATGCAATATATATATATATATATAAAATGCCTGATATGCATCTATGCCTAACCAAATTGTTAATGAACAATCTTTTGTAAGCTAAAATCATTCCTTTACTGCAAGCTGGGACATGCTTGGCTACCTCTGCTTATATTCAGTTATGGAATGTATTTCTGAGCCAACAATATGAGATGATACGAGTTGCAAGAGAGCCATGTAAGGCAGGTTTCAACATAACAATTGGGGCCTTGTCAGAAATGTACCTCATTCCCATAGTCATCCTGTCATTAACTGGTACCCACTCACACCACCTTCCCCTGATTGAAGAGAATATGGCAACTATAAAAAGTATTGCTACTGAAACCACCACTGTAGTTACTATGATACAGGCTTCCCAAAAAAAAAAAAAAAAAAAAAAAAAAGCCAGCTTCAGTGGTGGCCTCATGCTTCACATGGGACAAAACAATAAATCATGGTACATATGTGAAGTATCGCAATAAGAAGATAACTTGTATATCTAAGGACAACTATGTCTGATGTTCACAATATCTAAGGACAACTATGTCTGATGTTCACAATATCTAAGGACAACTATGTCAAATGTTCACAATATCTAAGGACAACTATGTCTGATTTTCACAATATCTAAGGACAACTATGTCTGATGTTCACAATATCTAAGGACAACTATGTCAAATGTTCACAATATCTAAGGACAACTATGTCTGATGTTCACAATATCTAAGGACAACTATGTCTGATGTTCACAACATCTAAGGACAACTATGTCTGATGTTCACAATATCTAAGGACGATTATGTCTGATGTTCACAATATCTAAGGACGACTATGTCTGATGTTCACAATATCTAAGGACGATTATGTCTGATATTCACAATATCTAAGGACAACTATGTCTGATGTTCACAATATCTAAGGACAACTATGTCTGATGTTCACAATATCTAAGGACGATTATGTCTGATGTTCACAATATCTAAGGACAACTATGTCTGATGTTCACAATATCTAAGGACAACTATGTCTGATGTTCACAATATCTAAGGACAACTATGTCTGATGTTCACAATATCTAAGGACAACTATGTCAAATGTTCACAATATCTAAGAACGACTATGTCCGATGTTCACAATTTCTAAGGATGACTATGTCCGATGTTCATAATTTCTAAGGACGATTATGTCTGATGTTCACAATATCTAAGGACAAACTATGTCCGATGTTCACAATATCTAAGGACAACAATGTCAAATGTTCACAATATCTAAGGACAACTATGTCTGATGTTCACAATTTCTAAGGATGACTATATCCGATGTTCACAACATCTAAGGATGACTATATCCGATGTTCACAATATCTAAGGATGACTATATCCGATGTTCACAATATCTAAGGATGACTATGTCTGATGTTCACAACATCCAAGGATGACTATATCCGATGTTCACAATATCTAAGGATAACTATATCCGATGTTCACAATATGTATTCAATCAAAACCTTTCAGCTGCCAAGTCATCTGGCCCTGAGTCATTCTATACAGCTTTGCCCACGTCTTAATTTTTTCCTTTATGTTTGCCTCAAGCCTTCTTCTTCATGTGTGTTTTTGTCTGCCTCTAATTTACTTGCCTTGAGGATGCCTAAGCAGACAGCCTAACTACTTACCAGCCCTAAAAATCCTCACAGTAGACCCCATGAATGGGAATAAATGCTGTATTGATAGTTTAAAAAAAAATATCAGACCAAGGGCTTTACTCAATTCATCTTTCCAACTAATTGATGGGTGTTTATAATTGTAGGATCACCAGGCTGTTTGTGTTATAAGACCAGAAAAATATCAGACACAAACAACAAAACACCAGAAACTCAAACAAGCATACCAATTTCAAAGAGGTATGTTCCTTCTGAATGTTCTTGACGTGTGGAATCTCTGCCACAGATGTGTTGTCATGTTTCACAACCACGCACTTTAAGCGAAACCGTAGCAACAGAGAAGCTGATCCTGAATCCAGAAAAGAAAGAAATCAAAAATAACAAATCTCATGTATTCATACAGTTTAACGCTCAAATAACCACATCTATTTGTCTCATAAACATAGCTACCTCGGCCATCTCCTCAACATGGAGAATAACCAGAAGCCTGAGATTGTCAGGTGTCGACGAGCGGGCTGGATCATTTTCATCTCAAAGAAAGTGGCAACGGACACCACAAAAACACCAATTCAACTACCAGTGCAATTCTATAAAAGTGAAACCTGGTCTCTGACAAAAACCATGGAGAAGCAGCTAAGGACAACACATGGCTCACTGGAATGCCATCTAGTGGGCCTACCACTTAGGCAACAGCGCCAATTTGGCCTACAGAACAGTGATATCCAGGTAACGTCAAATATCAAGCATGGCACAAACTTCAGGCTGGTCATCTGATGAAAGAAAGACAAACATATCAACCATTCTGTGGTACCCGCACGGCAAAATGAGATCTCCTGGAAGCGCCCTCGCCCCCCCCCCCCCCCCCCCCACCACTCAGTGGTAAAATTCACTCCATCTGTGCATCAATATTAATGACCCTGAAATGAACAAGTTAGCCATCCTGGACAACCCATACCCGAGACAGAGCCAACTGGAACCTGAGTTGGAACCAACAGAAGACTAATGAGTGCGGTACTGCTCGAGCCTAGCACGCTAAGCAGAGAAATTCACCTATCCGGTACCCCTAACTCACACAAGAGCTGAGACCTCCACAAGGACAACAGCCCTTGTAGATGTACAGGTCCACTAAGACTAAGACTGGTATTTGATGGGTTTTTTTTCCCTGTCAAAGTGTCAGTTCATGTATGGTACTGTTTTTACATGCAATGTTAAACATGTATTTCATAATATTTGTCACTAATGTCAGTTGTCGTTTTTCATCTGTTACTATTTTTATAAAGGCTTTCTACTTGTATTTTATTATTTCTATTTTTGCTGTTCAGTTCAGTTCAGTTCATCCCGTAACCCATCAGGTCGTTGGGGCACACACGAAGACACTCCCAAAAATCCTACGCCATCCCTCTCTGTCTGTCTCAAGAGAACTTTACTTGGATGACTTATCAAACTGATTGTTCGATAGTTCTGACACATTTTTAGGTTTCCTGATTCAGGCAGTGGTATAATTACTGATTTTGTCCAGCTGGTGGGCCACTCTCCTGTCTGCCAAATTCTATTGCAGATGTATGTCAGGGTATTAATTGTTGCCTCACCTCCCACTTGTAGGAGCTCTGTTTGGATATTATCCACACCTACAGCCTTCCCTCTCTTCAGCATTTTCACGGCTTCATATACTGTAAAAGTGTAAATATCTATTGTTGTTGTCAGGCATCAGTATTCTTCTATCCATGTTTTGAAATCATGCTTTAAACTTGCATTTTATTATGTTTTTTTGTTGCTGTGTTAGTTCCCATCTGTAAGGGTTTACAAAAATTAAAACTGAAACTTGTATTTTATGGTATTGTTTTCTGCTGTCTAGATCAAGTATTCATCTATCAATGTTTTTAAATAAAACTTGTAACTTGAATTTTATGGTATTTTTTCCTGCTGTCAAAGTCTCGCAACAGGTCGTTTGGCAGATGGGTATCTCACATATGAGTAATCCAGCAACAATATGGGCTTACAACAACGGACGCAACACACGAAAGACAACTTAAGCTCCCCACGACACTCAACTGCACAAGTGGATGAAATCTGAACTGAACTGTCAAAGTATCAGTTCCCATCTATCTGTATCATTTTTTAAATAGAACTTTAGATGGGCAGCATAGCGAAAGATTTAGTGGCACGTCACATGACCTTAACGTGCTTGTGTAGAATTGATGAACCAGCAAGATCGTGTTTCTATAGGAAATGATCTCTTTTTAAATAAGTGTGCTGAAATTGGATGCACTGGGCCATAAGGCACAGTACATAGTACAACATATTCTGCCTTCACAAAAGAAAGATGAACAACAACAAAAAACTTTAAACTTGAATTTTATTGTATTTGTTATTGCAAGTATTAATCTGTCACTGTTTTAAGGTGGAACACCATTCGATCATTCTTCTGTTTTCTCACCAGAAACGGGCACGTCAACTGACAGTTCAGACTACATGCTTATCTTGCAAGACCCTTGTCAGGCAAGTAAACAGACAGTTCAGTCTACATGCTTATCTTGCAAGACCCTTGTCAGGCAAGTAAACAGACAGTTCAGGCTACATGCTTACCTTACATAACCCTTGTCAGGCAAGTCAATAGACAGTTCAGGCTACATGCTTACCTTACATGACCCTTGTCAGGCAAGTAAACAGACAGTTCAGGCTACATGCTTACCTTACATGACCCTTGTCAGGCAAGTAAACAGACAGTTCAGGCTACATGCTTACCTTACATGACCCTTGTCAGGCAAGTAAACAGACAGTTCAGGCTACATGCTTACCTTACATGACCCTTGTCAGGCAAGTCAACAGACAGTTCAGGCTACATGCTTACCTTACATGACCCTTGTCAGGCAAGTAAACAGACAGTTCAGGCTACATGCTTACTTTACATGACCCTTGTCAGGCAAGTAAACAGACAGTTCACGCTACATGCTTACCTTACATGACCCTTGTCAGGCAAGTAAACGAGACAGTTCAGGCTACATGCTTACCTTGCATGACCCTTGTCACCTCATGCTTGAAGTCTTGGTAAAACTGGAAAGGTGTCAGAAATCCTAGTGACCCCATGTTGAAGGCCATGACAGGAGGGACGCTGCTCTGTGAGTTCACAAAATGTGGGAGGTAACATTGAAGGTATACTATTACTGCCACAACTACAACTACATTCACTATTGTTACAGCTATCATTAATACTACTATTACTAATACTGCTACCACTGCTGCTACTACTACTACTAAAACTACTACTGCTATAACTACAACTACAGTGATTACAAATAGTACTACTACTACTACTACTTCTACTGCCAATACTACTACTACCTACCACCACTACTACTACTAAAACTACTACTACTACAACTACTGCTATTATTACTACTACTACTACCCCCATCCCCGCTCCTTCTACTACTGGTATTAGTACATACAACTACTCTAGAGGAGTTAAACTACAGCGTTCAACAGTTATTACAACAAGCACTCAGTGTGGCAGTGCTCATACACTTGTCTCTGTCACACATAGAGAGAACCCACCAGGGAACAACTAGGACTGTAAAAGCATCTAAGGAAGAGGATCAAATGAAAATGTGGTTCTATACTAAACATGTGGAATCAAGATGCTGAGCAGTGCATGAACCCATAGCTGACTGTTAGCGTTAGGGTCACGAACCAGAGCTGCCAAGACTCCTCTACACCTCCACGCAGTGATGCTGAATAACAGGCTACAACAGAGCAGACTGGCTAAGGAGAAGTGATCGAATGAAGGAAGGCTAACCCGATACTCAAAAATGCCTGCTGAAGTCGGATGTGTGGGACCGAAAGATGCAAATATCGCACTAAAGTTGTAAACTACGACACAATGGATTCCGTTCTCCAGACAACATCCTTGTACTTTTCAGGGCTTGGTAGTGGGAGATTGAGAACAAATGAAGAAGACTAAATATGCAATGAAAAGTACTCAAGAAAATATTTTGTTTCAATCTTGTAAACAAAAAAGTAATTTTCAATCAATCACAATTTCTCAGCTCTCTGTCGTGCATAGGCTTCCAACAAAAGCGTGTCAAGTTATCTTGTCCTGGACCATACTTCTTCTTCTTCTTCTTCGTTCGTTCTCAATCTCCCGCTACCAAACCCTGAAAGGGCTTAAGTAGCAGAATGTAGTCCAGAGAACGGAATGTGTTGTGTCGTAGTTTACAGCATGACTGCGATATTTGCACCTTTCGGTCCAACACATCCGACTTCAGCAAGCATTTTTTGAGTACCGGGTTAGCATTCCCGCTTCGATTCCTTTTCCTTAGCCAGTCTGCCCTGCTGCAGCCTGTTATCCAGGATCACCGCGTGGAGGTGTAGAAGGGTCTTGGCAGCTCGGGTCGCTGGCCCTGATGCAGTCAGCTATGGGTCGTTGACCACTGCAGCTCCCCGCTGCTTAGCGTCTTGATCCCCTGGACCATACGATCAAGCTCTGTCTATGTTTTCCCAGTTTATTTTATATTTGTCTCAAGCTTTCTTCACCAAATGTGTTTTGGTGTGCCTCCACTTCTCTTGCCTTGGGGATTCCAGGACACAGATTGCCTTGTAATGCTATCAGCTGTTTCCTTAATATGTGTCTTATCCAACGCTTTCAACATTTTCTTCTCATGTCATGTTTCACTGACACATGTCTGATTCCTTCCAACAGTTTCACATTACTGATCTTATCATACCATTTCGGCGAGGAAGACTAACAGTCAAAATATACTGATCAAACATGTTAGTCAGAGTCAGGCAAAACATACTGGCCAAGACCCTCACCTCGGCTTCCAAGTAGCCCTCTCTGGAAACAGGCTGTTTTCATGGCAGCCTGGCTAATGAAGTGAGAGATCGATGAGATCCCCGTAGTAGTGAGTGACACACAGATGAAGCCAAGCATAGCACAACCGCCTGGAGAACCCCAGTCCACCTTCATCATCACGCTCTGGATGTGAGGAAAGCTAATGCAACAACTTAACGTCCTTTTCAGGGCGTCCAAAAGAGTAACCTACTCATTGTGGGCATTCGCAAACAACAATCATACCATTTCAATCTCTCTATTCTGTACAGGCACCTATTTATGTGTGTTTTGTTTCCATTATTGTTTTTATTGTTCTTTATGGTTCAGAGCCGTATAATAGAACATATTTTACATTGGAGTTGAAGATTCTATTTGTTGTTGGTGACTTAAATTATTTTGATTTCTATATTTCTTTTGATTGATATATACTATATGTATTCTCAGCCCTAATTTCTGTGACCAGGATACTTATTTTAGTGGACTGTAAATTATTATTCCCAGTCTAAAAAAAAGGTGGCCAAGCTCCTAGGATTCAGCTCTCATGAACAAAGGGATACTGGTTCAAAATCCAGGTAGGACCTAGCTATTTTTCCTTTCAGAGTTGAAAATAGCCTGTTCACTATATAGTGACTGCAGAGGCAAGCAGCCTTTATTTCTCAGCCATATAATCCACCTGTAGATCACAAATTGTGGAATAAACTCTGAAATGATAGATTATTTTTTGTTCAATAGTTGCCACTCTGGGCATGCCCCAATCCTCACAACTTTAAGAAGGTTTACAATTGTGGAAGTCAAGGTGGTGAGAATAAGAAAATGCTGATACCTAGCACAAATAGGTCTCTAATACTTTCTCCAAAACAGCAGAGTCTGTTACATGAATAATCTCCCTTATGCTGGAGATATCCTACTTTCAGTCATAGTCCTAATGGTTATATGAGGACATTTTTACCATTATACGAGCGAAGGACTTTAGCTTAACCCTAATGAGGTTTTGTACCATAGTGGTACTTGGGATGAAAAGAATAAGGAGACAATTTGTCATGCTTGTGTGTTTAACTGATTACCTATGTGGAGACAAAACATTGGTTCAAGGGTTTTTTTTTAGTAAATCGACGGGCCACTGTGTACAAAAACTCACATGATTTATTTCCATTCAAAGTTTTCCTAATAATTGTTATGGATTTCCTTGTGGAAGTTTAGAAAATTTACTTTTCATTTCTAGAAGAGCTTCTTCTATTGATATTTTGGGTTCTTTGCGAAAATATGTGTTTTTGGATTACATTTTTGGGGCTTCAGTCAAATTTTGACATTGCGTAAATGACTGATATGAAACTTTTAAACATCTTCCCATGTTGATTACGTTCAATGGAAAGTCATTGATTCATTCATGTATTGTTATAAAGCTGAATAGTTAACTGGTGAGTACATAAAAATTCTACATTTATGTAAATAACAAAGAAACTTATACAACTATAATCCCCCAAATGTTATAAGCCTGTGTTGCATTGTATTCTGCATTCAATTTTGTTTTTAAAAAGTGTGGTATTTCAGTGAACCTTGACTGAAGGTAAATAGGTGACATCTAAGTGATGCTGTGCTTGAGTTTTATGTAAGAAAACAAGTTCAACCAAAGGTAAAAAATAGTCCAAAGTGAATGAGTTAAAGATGTGGTGGCTAGTACAGGTAGCCACAAGATAATGGGTAAACACATAATGATGAAACAAGCTATTATGGAAATAGCAAACCCAACCACCACCTGAGTGGATGGAAACAATAGGACCTCCTGTCCTCTTCCAAGCATGTCAAAAAAGGTGACTGAAAAGGTGACTCAATTGCAACTGGCAAACTCATAATGTAAAAAAATCAATTGCCATTATAATCAGTCCCTGCTAAAACTCAGATACAGGCTTCCTGCAATGGAACAAGATGCAGTAAAAACATATGCTTCATATTGGAGTGACAAGGGGAATGATTGTAAATGCTTGGAAATGCTTTAAAAGAAGTCAGCTGAAGCAGTGGTCCATGCTTCACACTGGAGAGAACAGGTAATGAATAAAGGCTTGGTATTTTAGAAAGAGGATGTGCAAGTACTCACCTGGAACAATGACGAAACATATAGTAGAGTACCATCTCCTCCAAGACATATTATGAAATCTATCTTGTCTGTCAGGTCGTCCACACCTGAAAGAAGTCAACATCAAGGCTTTAGTGGATAAGTTTAAGAATGTAGATAAAAAAAAGACTAGTCAAAAAAGACAACACATCAATGTTGCTGCTGTAGACAACTGCTCTTGGTGAGTTCTTTATTCTTAGCAAATGTTCTCTGGAAATGGTTTGAGGTAGCTCATCCTATATCCTGAGGGAGTTCTGAAGAAGGTGAGTCTTTGAACTTCCTGCTGTAATGAGATGGTAGAATTTTCAGTAGGCTCACCACTACGGAACCACAATAATGATCCCTACCTCGCTGGTCGGTCTGCTGTAACACTGCCTATTTCCAGTAGGATGGCCTGGATGTGAGGTGAGACCTTGGTAAGTTTGTTGCATCTGACCATGATACAAGCAACCAGGTATTGAACCATAACAATAGAAATAGGTACATACAAGGTCTTTTCAAAATGTTCCATAACATTTTTAATATATATTTTTCCTTGCTGAAGTCAGATGTGTTGGCCTGAAAGGTGCAAGTATCACAGTCAAGCTGTAAACTATGACACAACGTATTCCGTTCTCTGGACAACATCCTGCTACTTGCGAAGCCCTTTTCTGGGCTTGGTAGTGGGAGATTGAGAACGAAGAAGAAGTATATATTTTTCAACCACACATGGAACCTAGTTAGTTTTGTCCTCTTTGAAAAACTCTCTTCTTCTATTAATACAATGCTCCAAAAGTCATTTCCCCTTCCGAAAGCAGTTTAAGTATGCATTTTGGGGGAATATGCGCAGTTATTTTTAGATCATGTGAATGTAAAATAAACCGACTGTATACAGACTCTGCATTCTTCTAAGCAAGTATAAAGACGTTAATTAGTTAAGTTAAGACCCGACTATCAGACATCACACTCTGTCTAGACCCGACAAACAAGCACACGATTCTGCCTACACACGACCAACAAACGCGACTTATAAGCACTACATGCTGCATAGACCTGACCAACAGACACACTGCTGTGCCTAGACACAACTAACAGGCACACTTCTCTGTCTTCAAGACACGGCCAACAAGCACACTGCTTTGCCTAAATCCGACCAACAGGGACACTGCTCTGCCTAGACACGACCAACAGGCACACTGCTCTGCCTAGAAACGACCAACAAGCACACTGCTCTTCCTAGACACGACCAACAGGCACACTGTTCTGCCTAGACACGACCAACAAACACACTGTTCTGCCTAGACATGACCAACAGGCACACTGTTCTGCCTAGACACGACCAACAGGCACACTGCTCTGCCTACACACGACCAACAGGCACACTGTTCTGCCTAGACACGACCAACAGGCACACTGCTCTGCCTAGACACGACCAACAGGCACACTGTTCTGCCTACACACGACCAACAGGCAATGTCTAGACACGATCAACAGGCACACTGCTCTGCCCAGACACGACCAACAGGCACACTGCTCTGCCTACACACGACCAACAGGCACACTGCTCTGCCTCCTAGACCCGACCAACAGGCAATGTCTAGACACGACCAACAGGCACACTGCTCTGCCTACACACGACCAACAGGCACACTGCTCTGCCTACACACGACCAACAGGCACACTGCTCTACCTACACACGACCAACAGGCACACTGCTCTGCCTAGACACGACCAACAGGCACACTGCTCTGCCTAGACACGACCAACAGGCACACTGCTCTGCCTACACACGACCAACAGGCATACTGCTCTGCCCAGACACGACCAACAGGCACACTGCTCTGCCTACACACGACCAACAGGCACACTGCTCTGCCTCCTAGACCCGACCAACAAACTCGACTTACAAGCACTAAACGGAGAGAGTAGAGTTAAGTCTGATCAGGTAAAACATACTGGTCAGATAGCTAGAGTCAGATAAAATATGCTGGCCAAGATCCCCACCTCACTTCCTCGTAGTTTTCTCTGGAAAAGGAATGTTTTCATGGCAACGTGACTAACGAGGTAGTGGATCGACGTGATTTTCATAGTAGTGAGTGACACAATCATAGCACAAAGATCTGGAAGACAACGGTTCACCTTCATCAGCATGTTCGGGATGTGTGGGAAGCTACTACAACCCACACCTTAATGCCCTTTTCTGAGCACACAAAAGAGTCAACATACTCATTGCTGGCATTCAACAAGATCTAAACCATGCACATACCCGATCAACAGGCACACGACTTTGTCTAGACCCGAATACAAAAATAGTTTCGGTTTAAAGTGATAACACAAAATCCAGGTACTAATATGGACACCAATTGTACTGCCTCGCAGAAAAAGAAACGTCAAACAATTGTTACCTTCTTTGAAAGAAATGAGTTTGACCATCACCCTGTGAAAGTCCTCGTCCTCCAGGAGAATACGTTCCTCCAGTACCATCTCCTCAACGTAGACAACCATATTTTTCTTCTGGAATAGAAGCAAGATCAGTGAATTATGTGTACAGGCAAATGTCAAGGTTACTCCGTAACAGGGACTGCTGTCTGGAATGAAGTGTTAGAACAACTTTTCTCATCCTTATCATTCTGGGGTAACACTGGAAATTGTTTTCATGTCTCAGGAAATCCGTGCATAGAAAATATGATTTCTACAGATGAAGATGCGATCGTCATCATGCTCAACCTGTACCTGTCACGCCAGATGGTACAGCACTTCATTTGGTTTACCCTAGGCAGCTATTAGGGAATCCAGAATCCATTTGTTTGCAGTGCGGTTTAGGGGCAATGGTTTTTACAACCTTTCATTTAACTTGACACGACCGTTATCCGTTTGCGTGTAGTTCTGTTGCAAAGATCAAATAAAATAGCAACTTCTTGAACAGGTACAGAGTTTCTCCTATCTATGTCATATTATGACGAAAGAGGGCTGCTGTGAAAAGAATCAGAAAGAGAATGGCCAAGATGGTATTCAACAACATGCGACACATACTGACATCCAAAAAGATCAATCAGAATTTGAAAATGAGAATTGTCAGGTGATATAATCGTCACTACTTTATGGTGCAGAAACATGGACAATGAATAACAAGTTGAAAAAGAGTATTGAAGCCTTCGAAACGTGGATATATAGACGATTGGGTCGCATTTCTTGTAAAGAGAAGAAAACAAATTTGGAGGTATTGGAAAAGTTTGGGGTGAAAATAGAATTAATGACTGAAATCAGGGTTAGACAGTTAAGTTATTTTTGTCATATAACAAGACATACCTCCTTATTGAAGACCATACTTGAGGGTAGCGTGGAAGGCAGTCATTCAAGAGGAAGACAACATTTTAAGTGGGTGGATAACACCAGAAGATGGACTGGAAAAAGCCTCTCAGATTGAACAAATACGGTAAGAGATAGAGTACATTGGAGATCCATTGCAGCCGACCTTTGCTATTGCTCCTATTTTAATCAACTTCCACATAACCTATATAGAGCTGACATTTTGAAGAACCTCTACTAGTGCGACCTGTTTATCTATCAAAATGACACTCCTGTAGTCTCCGCAACAAAACAGGTGTCTTAGTATAAATAAATCGTCAACTGAAATACAAATATTTTCTGGATACAAGCTGAGGTTGCCAGTCCCAGTACAACATACCCTAGTTATGTGTCACGATCGTCCTGAAAGGAAACAATGGCCCCTCTCGGGAACCACTCGGACTTGCAGACAAACCCGTTGAGGGACTTTCAGTAACGAGAAAGACAAAGGAAATGTTGATAGGTTTGAGTGAACAAATCTCACATTTCATGCTGATTCTCAACAACTCGCACCGACCTTTCGATGATGGGATATTTGCAACTACTACTAAGATCCGCACTCATACATTGGCGTGAGTACACGCTAGCTTTGCCAACTCGTTCATCATTTACCTATCACTGACTCACCCCAACAGTATGTTGTAAATATCATAATAGGTGATCTTTTGATTTAAAAAAAAATAGATATACTTCTTCTTCTTCTTCTTCATCGTACGCATTCAGACAGTAACCATTATTTTTTCGAAAAAGGCAGCGGTCATCCTGAGGCTGTCGACACTGCCATAGAGCTTGTCTAGTGTTGCCACTGGTGATGGCCACATCTGCTCTCTCTGATCCTCGTATGTCGGGCAGTTTTGCAGCAAATGCTCAGCGGTCATTTTGCCGGTACCACACGGGCATTCGTCGGTGCCACCTATCTTCAATTTGTTGAATATGTGGTACCTCAGTCTATTGTGGCCAGTGCGAAGTCTGAAGACCACGACCTGCTCTCCTCTGTTCAACTGGTAATAGGCATCGTTTTTTGTGTAGCCAGTATGTTCGGTTTCCCATTTGGTCATGTATCTAGCTCTAATAAGCCGTTTTGACTCTTCGTATGTCATACTAGTATCTGGTTGTGGTAGTTTTGCACCTTCTTTTGCCAGGCTGTCTGCCTCCTCGTTGCCTTGGGTGTTGCAGTGAGATGGAACCCACTGCACCACTACCCTTTTTGGTGCGGACTGCTGGCATAGTTGACAGAGTACTGCTCTTAGTTAATAGATATACAATACCAATAAATTGACTAATAAAGCTACGTTATCTTCTTGTGATCACATCTGTTTATGTTTACACCGTGAGGCGAGCTCCTCTTTAGCTTTATACAGCTTTGAGTCCCGTGTTGACTGTCTTACAGCAACCTGACCAACGAGGTGTTAATTGACACTGTGATCTACATAGTCTACCGAACTGCTTACGTCCAATCCCTTCACTGTGTCTCATGAAATAAAGATCTACATCAACAGCCATTCAGAAAAACAAAGAAAAGAACTCACTATGTGCACTATTCACAACAATAACAAGGAAATTAACAAATGAAGCAAAAAAATAAACAGGACCTAATACGAAACTCACCTCCAGGAGCCAGATGACCAGGTCCTTGAACGGTATCAGAACTGATTCATCCAGGTGTTTACGTATTATCAGAACCGTCAGGGGTGGTTTGGTCCAGTTGAGTTTCTGGTTGCTGGGGTCAGGTATTGTTCTGTAACAGAATCATCAGTCAATGTGTGAGGGTGGGCTGGAGTACTTGTGGAGGAGGCAGCAGACAAAACACTAACATGGGCAATAATTCACGGTAAGGGTAGGCCAAATACCCGTAAGCAAATATGTACTCTCACAAACAGACACCAACCCCAACACATAATTATATATATCTTCAGTCCACTTATGTCGTTAGACCCTGCCGAAGACGGATGTCTCGGACCGAAAGGTGCAAATATCGCAGTCAAACTGTAAACTAACGACACAATGCAAATCCGTTCTCTGAACTACATCCAGCTACTTGCAAAGCCCTGTTCAGGACTTGGTAGCGGGAGATTGAGAATGAACGCAGAAGAAAAAGAAGTCGTTAGACGTCGTGGGGAGGTGTGACCTCTTTTGTTTCATATTTTTTGGCAGGTGAAAATCCGCTGGTGATTTGCCAGGACAATCCCAACATCTGTTAGCCCCTGTAATATACGATCGCCCATTCTTGGGACTGGAGGTGGTGGAAGCGTAAATTAGACCAAGGTAGACCCGTAGCATGTCAGACGCCATCTATGCTGCCCCGTTAACCACATAACCAAGACCTGATGTTATAGCTACACAGTCCCCTTTTTGCGAAATATTCTCTGGGGGGGCCAGCGAGAATCCCTAGAATAATTTGAGTGGATTTTTAACTTTGAATTTTGCTTGAGCAGCGGCCGTTACGCCTACTCTTTACGATTTCCCACTGCTAATGTATTTTTAACGTGCGCGCCACTGCACACGAGTGTCTTCACCTCCAGCACCCGAGGTGAACACCTTACCTCGAGACCACTGGGTCTTTCTCTCCTCCCCCCCCCCCCCCCCATACGTATATTTTTTTGTTTTTATTTTGCTCCTGTCGACCCAGTGCATCCGACAGTGCTTCCTCCTGCATTTTCTAAGGGTTGCTTCCCAGGGGTAACGGCCGATGCTGTGATGGGGATTGAACCCAGCATCTTCGGGTTGTGAGCCGTGTCACTTAACCACTAGCCCACGCCGTCCCCTGGTGCGACTAGTGCATACTTCTTCACATCAGACGAATTTTCCCTGGTAGTCCGACTTTTAAAAAAATGCTGATCAACAGTATATTCATGATAACTCTGTTACCAGTGCCAAACGTGGACTTTAACAAAATCTCTAGATAAAAAAGATCACGACATGTGGTGTGAGATGAGATACTTCCGTAAAACAATCAACGTAACTAGGAGAGATAGAATGCGCAATGAAGATGTGAGAAGAATAGTTGAACCAAGACCCTGCACTGAATATATTGATGAGAGAGAATCTAGTAGTTCGGCCACCTAATGAGAATGCAACCTGTCAACTACCCATATACGTCTATAACGCACGACATTCGGGTTTTCGCAACCGTAGCAGACCGAGAACTAGATGGATAGGAAAGGTTGCGGGAAAATCGTCATGAAATGACGACTACTTCAGCCTCGCATCTGACCCTGGACAGAAAACTACGGTTTCACACGACTCACTGAACAAGTGGATAATACAACACAGGTCCATTTAACAGGCCTTTCAAATACCTAGGATGTATTCTTACGGAAAATGGAATGCACGAAGAAGGTAGACAACTGACGCGAATGACTCTGGTCACAAAGAAGTCTGAATAATGTAGTTGTAAAGCACTAGTTTTTCATGGCAACTGACACGCTCCAGTCGATCCAGTGTAAAAATCTCATTCCAGACCAGCAGCTGTCTGTTGATGAAGACCCTTTTAAATATATATATATATGTCTATCTGCGCGTATGTGTATCTGACTGTCTATGTGTATGTCTGATGTCCGACTGTGTATGTATGTCTGTGTTTATGTGACAATCTGTATGTCTGCGTGCGTGTATATGTCTGACTGTCCAACTCTGTGTTTGTGTATTTGAGTACCTATGTGTATTGTTTGACTGTCTGTACGTCTGTATGTCTGTCTGCATGAGCGGGTGTGGATATCTGCCTGAGTGTGTGTATGGCTGTGTTTATGTGATAATATGTATGTCTGCGTTCGTGTAAATGTCTGTCTGTCCGACTGTGTTTGTATGTCTGAGGGTATTGTCTGAGTGTACGTATGTCCACAAACGTGCGCGTGTCTCTATAATGCTTGCCTGTTGTCATGTGTCTATTTGCAAAAGCTCCCGCAGACGTACAAAGATACACAATTTTTTTTATTTACCACATAAAAGATGTTCCAACTACTGTGCCAACTGTTGAGAGAAACACTGTAATGAGCCAAAGACTCGGTATAACACCAAAGACTCACGGGGCCAAAAATTCGCAGTATACATGGCAGAAGTTGAGATTTCAACATACCGATACATTTAGTTACAATAAATCTCCTTTGTGGATCTAAGTAACACCATAATGACATTTAGTGCATCAATAAATTGAAGCCAGGATTTATTACTGAGCGTAGTGGAAGCTAAATTCTTCACTATTATCGTGACAATGATTAGATCATTCCTCCACGTGGTGGCCAATTTAGATCAAACATGCGCGTGCGCACGCGACAATGGAGTGTGAGAATTGACAAGGGAGTGTGAGAATTCAAAAGTAAGAGTTTATGAGCCAAAAGTCGTGTCTGTCAGCGCGTATGTAGGTACAAATAAACAAACAAGCAAACAACCAACACACATATACAGACAGCGTGTCTGTGTGTGTGTGTGAGTGTGAGAGAGAGAGAGAGAGAGAGAGAGAGAGAGATGTACCTTACCTTACCTTTCTTGTTGATAAAGGTGTGCTGCCTTTAAACTTCATACATTGTCTTTTAAATGTTAGATATCATTGGCTCTTTTCGATAGTAATTGTGGTTTTCACACAAAACCCGGGCAGAGTTTATATATATATATATTATTGTTGTTGTTGTTGTTTAATGATCAACCTGAGTAAGTTTACTCTTTTGAAAAGGGAGTTGTATTTGCGGGTTATAGTAGCGATGTGAGGAAAGCTACTACAACCAGCTACTTCATGTCTTTTTCATGGCGCACAAAAGGGTAAACTTACTCACTGTGGGCATTGGACGACGACAACAACAACATATATATATATATATATATATATATATATATATATATATATATACACACACCCCTCTCACACACAACACACACATACACACGCTAGAACAGAAGCATATCTAATGCAGAGCACATGTAAGTTTGTTAATTCATGATTACTGTGGTGGTGAGATGAGGCGAGGTGATGTGTGGGAGATGAACAGATTGAGGCGTGTCGCTATCGGGAAGCAAATCCAGTTGGTGCTAACCGCTCTGAGAAATGAATAGGCTGAACGGAGAATCAAGACGCCGAAATGCAGAAAAAGGAGGTATAACATTACACATTTTATCTTTTGTTGTTGTTATTGTTGTTGTTGGAAGCTATGCGGATTGAGTTCATTTAACTCGTGACGATGTTTCTTTGACAGCTGGTTACAGTGACCCTCTCACATCACTAGATGTACTCGAGGCGGTGGTCCTATGTCTCCCTGGCTGTAGTGCTATGCGACGAGTCTCAGCAAGCTCACCACTTTGGGGATCAGAGCGTCGATCCCGCATGTCGTTGGTTAGACTGCTATGACACGACCTGTCTGCATAAGCGTCACGTGGACTAGTGACGGGGTCTTGATCAGTATGTTTCCCCTGACCTTGACGTGAGGTGAGGACGTGATCGGTATGTTTCCCCTGACCTTGAGGTGAGGTGTGGACGTGATCAGTATGTTTCCTCTGACCTTGACGTGAGGTGTGGACGTGATCAATATGTTTCCTCTGACCTTGACGTGAGGTGAGGACGTGATCAGTATGTTTCCCCTGACCTTGGCGTGAGGTGAGGACGTGATCAGTATGTTTGACCTGACCTTGACGTGAGGTGTAGCCGTGATCAGTATTTTTGACCTGACCTTGCCGTGAGGTATGGCCGTGATCAGTATGTTTGACCTGACCTTGACGTGAGGTATGGCCGTGATCAGTATGTTTGACCTGACCTTGACGTGAGGTATAGCCGTGATCAGTATGTTTGACCTGACCTTGACGTGAGGTGTGGCCGTGATCAGTATGTTTGACCTGACCTTGACGTGAGGTATGGCCGTGATCAGTATGTTTGACCTGACCTTGACGTGAGGTATGGCCGTGATCAGTATGTTTGACCTAACCTTGACGTGAGGTGGGGACTTGATCAGTATGTTTGACCTGACCTTGACGTGAGGTGTGGACTTGATCAGTATGTTTCACCTAACCTTGACGTGAGGTGTGGCCGTCGTAGGTATGTTTCACCTAACCTTGACGTGAGGTGTGGCCGTGATTGGTATGTTTCATCTTATCATGACGCTAGCCTTGGTTTTCATTAAGAACGCAGGTATAAGAGACATAAACTGACGACCACTATGACTCTACTCTCCCTACCATACTCTACACCCGCAAGATCTGGACTGATTAGATTAGCCAAACCTAGAAATGACATTCCTCCCATACAACTTGCCTGCGAGGCACACATCACTTTCGCTGGCAGGACCAGATTCTAGATTCAAATGTCATGTAAAGAACAAAATGTCATGTAAAGAACAAATGTCATGTAAAGAACAAATGTCATGTAAAGAACAAATGTCGTGTAAAGAACAAATGTCGTGTAAAGAACAAATGTCATGTAAAGAACAAATGTCATGTAAATAACAAATGTCATGTAAAGAACAAATGTCATGTAAAGAACAAATGTCATGTAAAGAACAAATGTCGTGTAAAGAACAAATGTCGTGTAAAGAACAAATGTCGTGTAAAGAACAAATGTCGTGTAAAGAACAAATGTCATGTAAAGAACAAATGTCGTGTAAAAAACAAATGTCATGTAAAAAACAAATGTCATGTAAAAAACAAATGTCATGTAAAAAACAAATGTCATGTAAAGAACAAACGTGTCCAGCGTACATTCAACGATCCAGCAATCAAAGCTAAAAAAAAAAAAGCTGGTAATATTGCTAGTCTGGGAAAGAGCAGCTCCTAAATGGGTTTCTGTATGGCGAACTACAGACAGGAGAGTGTACTAGAGGTTGGCCCAAATTGCGCTTCTAGAAGTCACTTAAGAGCTGTCAGACGGACATAAATACTTTAGAAAATCTGGCGCGACATAAATACATTTGGATAGACATCAAACTAGAAGTGAAAAAAGGCATTAAAAATCTGAAATGGAGAGAAAACGTATAGCCTTGGAATATAGTCAAAAGCATTACACAGAATTGACCCGTAATACACATACGGAAACGCAACGAGGATTTATGAAGTACGAATGAGGAGGAGTTTGCACAAAATTAAATAATAGACAGTCAATCAAAATGTCAGTGGCCACTGGAACATTCTCAAACAACTACAGCTGGGTTAAGGCACTAAGAACAGCTGCATTAGTCATTGTGGGAAACAAGGACTACTGGAGACATGACAGCTTTCCTTACGGATTTCCTATCAGTCATAGTGGCCCTTAGAAATCACAAAAACATTGAATTGGACATTATGCCAGAAGCGCTCAAGAACACCAGCCTCAATTTCAGCAGAGTGAATTTCAACAGTGGGGTTCAGCACATTCAAAGATACATGGAAACGAGGCTCTTGTGGATTATAGAACATACAAAATCGAGTAAAATTCGCTATGCCCAACCCTACTTAATGGCATCTTAAGACATGCCCATCAGGTTATGTCTTACTACTCGTTGCTTCGTTTTCAGGCTCCGTTCAGTCACACACGCACCAATGAACTCGAAAGGGACATGTGAAAAGAGTGAAGTGATTATCGCTTCATTTAATAATAAGGGTAGAATGAACCAGAAAATTATAAAGTAAAAGTGCAAGCACAAGAGAAAAGAGAGAGAGAGATAGAGAGAGAGAGAGAGAGAGAGAGAGAGAAGAGAAAGATAGAACAGACAGGTAGACAGATAGATAGACAGACACACAGACATACATATATGTATATATATGTATATTTGTATATATATATATATATATATATATATAGAGAGAGAGAGAGAGAGAGAGAGAGAGACACAGAGAGAGAGAGAACGAGAGAGAAAGAGAGACTAAAACATGCGAACATCGTCAATAACATGACCTGACAAGTCAATATTTTGAGAGCAAAACAAAATTAAACCGATCTGGTAAACATGTCAGGAAGATCAGACAAGTGTCAATAGAGCAGGAAACAACAACAGTATGAATATCCATGTTCGAGAATCAATGATAGCTCTCTACATAAGCTATACTTACAACTCGGCATTTATAGTGTTATTTGCATTTATTTTAGAGGCGAGCGAGTTGGATGTCGGTATTATGTTCACGCGAATTTGCGTTCAAAACCTCGGGTTCAATGCAGAGATCAAAGAACAAGTCGAGGATCCGTGGAAAAAGAGATAAAGAAAAGAGACCAAGAAAGAGGAGACCAAGAAAGAGGAGACCAAGAAAGTGAATATAAAGAAAGAGGAGACCAAGAAAGTGAATATAAAGAAAGAGGAGACCAAGAAAGTGAATATAAAGAAAGAGGAGACCAAGAAAGTGAATATAAAGAAAGAGGAGACCAAGAAAGTGAATATAAAGAAAGAGGAGACCAAGAATGAGGAGAACAATAAAGTGGAGACTCAGAAAGAGAGGACCAACAAAGAGATGACCAAGAAAGATGGGACTAAGAAAAATGGGACTAAGAAAGTAAAGATTAAGAAAGGGGAGACCAAGAAAGAGAGGACCAAGAAAAAGGGATACAGAAAGATGGGACCAAGAAAGAGGGGACCAAGAAAGATGGGATTAAGAAAGAGGGGACCAAGAAAGATGGGACTAAAACAGAGGGGACTAAGAAAGAGGGGACAAAGAAAGAGGGGACAAAGAAAGAGGGGACAAAGAAAGAGGTGACCAAGAAAGAGGTGACCAAGAAATAGAGGATTAAGAAAGAGGGGACCAAGAAAGAGGGGACCAAGAAAGATGGAACCAAGAAAAATGAGACCAAGAAAGATGGGACCAAGAAAGAGGAGTTCAAGAAAGAAATAGGAGATCAAGAAAGAAAGAGAAGACCAAGAAGGAGAAGACCAAAAAAGTGGAGATCAAGAAAGAAAGACCAAGAAAGAATATACAAAGAAAGTTAATATCAAGAAAGAGGAGATCAAGAAAGAAAGACAAAGAAAGAGAAGACAAAAAAAGTTCAGATAAAAAAAATGAAAGACCAAGAAAGAGGAGACCAAGAAATAGGGGATCAAGAAAGAAAGGAGTAAGAAAGAGAATACCAACAAGGTGAAGATAAAGAAAGATTATACCAAGAAAGTGATGAAGAAAGAGAAGATCAAGAAAGAGAAGATCAAGAAACTGGAGACCAAGAAAGTGGAGACCAAGAAAGCGAAGACCAAAAAATAGGAGATCCAGACAAAGAAGTTCACGAAAGAGAAGATTAAAAGACAGGAAGTAAATAAAGAATAGCCCTAGTCAACTCGTCTCATGCGCTCAGCTTTAGCATTTAGCCAAAAAAAATGGAATGGTTTAATGGTGAAAGTTAAATAAGTAGAAAGGGGACGGCGTAGGCTAGTCGTTAAATGACACGGGTCACAACCAAAAGGTTCGATCCCCATCACAGCACCGGTCGTTACCCCGGGGAAGCAAACCCTTAGACAATGCAGGAGGAAGCAGAACCTTACATAAAATCCATGCTGAAGTCGGATGTACTGGGCCGACAGGCGCAAATAAAAACCACAGTGCAACGCACACCGCCTTGTGGATTAGAGAAATAAGGCGAACAAAAAACAAAACAAAACAAACAAACAAAAATAAGTAAAAGCTCCAGGAGTACTGAAGGTTAAAAGTCCATAAATACCCTTACAGGTAACGGCTCAGTGACCACACCAGGAGAAAAAAAAAAAACAGACCTACGTTATAGCCACAAGGTCTTCGTCAGAGACAAAGCACGAACGGAAACAACTAACGAATCACAACAAAAAACAAGACATGATGTAAAATGAGCGGTTTAAGTTTGCCGCCACAACAGAATGCACCAGGAAAGTGTGGAAGACGGCATGCCAGTTTAAAATTGAGTGGACCAAACAAGAAATGGTTAGTATGATAGCACGCTTACAAAAACTGACGAAATATAAACACATTAAAAAAATATAAAACAAACAGCAAAGAAAAAACAACAAATATCAAGAGACATATACACACGTATTTGGATTCACGATGTAATGAATAAAAAAAACTTATAACCTATATATATATATATATATATATATATACATACACGAGGCGTGTTCCAATGAAACCGGACCAAACTGCAACAAGTGAACATACGTATGATGCACATAATGACGTCACTTCTGGAGTAAACAGCACATTCCAACCGTCAAGTTTGCAAAATTTCATTACTCTGCGACTCATAGTTTCCTAGCTACCGAAGACGGATGTGTCGGACTGAAACGTGCAAATATCGCAGTCAATTTGTAAACTAGCGACGTAATGCATTCCGTTCTCCGGACTACATCCTGCTGCTTGCAAAGCCCTGCCCGGGGCTTGGTAGCGAGAGATTGAAAACGAAAGTAGAAGAAGATAGTTTCCTCAGCAGACCGTTAAAAACATGGCGGGTGTGATACATAATTCGTCCAGAGTTTATCGGCGAGCGGTGAATCGGTTTCTAACAGCTGAAGGATGTCGACCAGTTGATATTCATCGCAGAATGCGGGCAGTGTCTGGTGACAAAAGTGTGACGAAGACAACAGTGAAGAGCTGGAGAACGATGTTTAAAGAAGGAAAGTTAAACAAAAGTGCACGCGGTTCTGTTTTTGCAGATGATTTGGCGTTGTGGATCTTAGAAGAAAACATCGCAACAGCTAGCATTATAATGCAGAGCGCTCTAACATCACCGAAGGCGTAGGCCAATGAATCTTCTTCTTCTTCTTCGTACGCTGTCAGACGTCAACTTGAATTTGTTCGAAGAAAGCAGCTGTCATCCTGAGGTTGTCGACACTGCCATAGAGCTTGTCTAGTGTTGGCACTGGTGATGGCCACATGTGCTTTCTCTGGTCCTCGTATGTCGGGCAATTTTGCAGCAGATGTTCAGCGCTCATTTTCCCTGTACCACAGGTGCATTCGTCAGTGCCACCTATCTTCAGTTTATTGAATAGATAGTACCTCAGTCTGTTGTGGCCTGTGCGGAGTCTGAAGACCACGACCTGCTCTCTTCTGTTCAACTGGTAATCGGCATCATTTTTTGTGTAGCCAGTATGTCCTGTTTCCCATTTGGCCATGTATCTAGGCCAATGCGTGACTAATGAAAGTCAATGAAGACAAAAAAAACGGCACATTGATGAGAACACAAACTATTGAGGTATTACCTTTGATCGGCGGATGACGTAGGAAACACAGATAGAAACCGAATGCGTTCAGTGCAGAAAATGACAATCATAAAACAAACTTGCTAGAACAACTTGGAAAGCAGATGAAAGTGTATTAAAGAAGCTGTATACTAGATGTGTGAGACCAGTCCTAGTATACAGCATAGTAGCATGGATAACTGCAGTTAAATAAAACTTTGAGAAAATAAATATAGTTCGAAAGCAAGCCATGCAAACCCTAAGAGGGGCATGAGGACCACGTCCATAAGAGAACTGGAAACAATTGTGAACATGCAACCAATGGAGGACAGAAGAGACAGCAACAATGTGAGTAATTTAGAAGGCTGATAGACCATGCAATGTACCAGAGAATAAATGGTCTTGGAAGGAGAAGACACAAGCAGAGCAACTGTGTGGTATCAATAAAATAAAAGTGGAGAACAGAACCTATAAATAGCACATCACACATAAAACATATGCACACTACACACCTGAAGAAAACAGCGCTTCCCAGAGATGATGGAAAACATTCCCAGCATTGGTTTCGAATAAAAAGCAGATAGACAGCAACAGAATGAAGAGCCTAACTGTAAAACATAGAGAGAAATACTACCCAAGCAACATCTGGACCCATGTATTTACAGATGGATCATCATCAATTGCACCAGAGAATGAAGGTCGGGGATATTTCTAATCCTGAAAAACAGTACACAAAGACAGCTATCAGTGGCGAATGGAAAGTTTTAAAGTAACCAGAGTAGAGGCAGAGGTATCGAAATGGGTTTAGCAGAAATTCTAATGACAGAACAAAACAGAGAGAGATTAGTAGTACTCTTCTCAGACGCCCTGTCAGTGGTACCGGCACTGGGGAGTCAGACAAATACAGAAAGATGCAGTGGTACAACGGATTCCATATCATACAATATTTTGTTGGCAGTAAAGAAGCCGACAGACTGTAAGGAGAAGGTAGAAAGCTACCCCAACCTGACACAGGTATAACTTATGAAGAGGTCAAGAGGTTTACCAGGTGTAGATACAGGAACAAACGGGAAGCAGGGCACACAGGTCATCACCCAAGTGATGCATATTACCGAATCAACAGAGGTGAGCAGGTAATAATCTTTAGACAGCACATGCCACAACAGACTGAGATGTCATCTGTTCAAAAAACTAAGAATAAGACATACAGATGAATATGTCTGCTCCACTCGTCGAAAATGACTGCCAAGTATCATCTGTTAAATGTGTCCAACATAGGAGGCACAGAGGAAGCACATGTAGCCATCGCCGAGTTCATTTCTGGACAAGCTCTATGGAGATAACAATAACCTCAGACTAACCACTGTTTTCTTTAGATATAATCAGGTTACAGTACGTTAGATTTTATATATATATATATATATATATATATATATATATATATATATATATATATATATAGAGAGAGAGAGAGAGAGAGAGAGAGAGAGAGAGAGAGAATGCTAGACGAGCAGAATGACAAAGTGATCGAAACAGACAAAATACCTACACACGAGTCTTCCTGTAAGCTGTTTTACTCTTGACCCACACGTCATCGACCACATCAAGGCAAGACGACAAATGTCTTCCACATTGAGCGCTGCCATCGTCTACCTCTGCGTCCGACATGAACGAATCGCTGCTCCGTCTAGCAGTACCTTTCCTTAGGGAGGTGTTTGAAACTCTGGAAGCGTCTGACTCTACATGTGTAGCGTGATAAGATGGCGGGGAGACACTTGTGCAAGAACGTGATGATGGTTGTTCCGAAAAAGAAACAGATTTTTTGTCAATAGTTAGTTCTTTGCGCTGATGTTCTGGCACTTTTGTGGAATATTTTGGCATTGTTGGTAATGATAGATGCGACAGAGACAGGACATTACCCGGAGTTGTGTCCTCGAGTATCCGTTCGGAAATCGAATGTGGAGTTGATGTTAAATGTTCTTGTTCTCTAGAATAATGTTTCAGATTAACTATTTCTGAAGAATCCTGTTTCAGGAATGTGTTCTGGTCCAGGTTGTCAGTACCCATTTCTGTTGGAAGTTTTACAGAATCGCATAAATAAGTTGAACGCCCTTCACCGGATCGTGTTTCCTGTTTTGAATGCCCCGCTATACAATAGGAGATAGTATTGTTTTTTTCGCTTGTCGGTGTATCCATAAGATGTTTGGATAATATTGAAAGATCTGAAGCTCCTACTGCATTTTCTTTTGATTCTGATGTTTGTACAGTGATGAAATCCGTGCCAGTAGAGGATGGGCCCTCATTCGAATGGATCCATCCTACCGAGAAAGCTTTAGTGGGTGATTCTTCCAATTCTGATTTGACCAATTTTTCATCTGGGAAAGTCGCGTCCCAACCTTCAAGTGATGGTAAAGCATCCGTTCCGGTGGGCGTTTGATTATCTAAGGGGACAGACCATCTCCATGACGACGTTGGGCTACAATCTGTAATATGGCCTAGAGATGGAAAATCCAACGTAGAGAAGTCAGTTTCGCCGTCAGTCCGTGAAGTCACCTCATTTATAAAAGGGGAATTAACATTCGGTTCAGATGGTAGAACGGCTTGATGTGTATCTAGTCCAAGAAACATGGAGCTCTGGCTGTCTGCACTGTTACATGCGAGACATTGAGACTCATATCTTAAGATTTTATTTCTAGACTCCGTAACTGGTATGCAACACGAGCACTGCAAAATCCCATTCAGTGTAATAATGTTCACGCAGTTTCCATTACCACATGTCTCGGCGTTGGAAGAATCATTTCTGGCACTGCGGTTACAAACCGGATTGTTATTGTTGTTAAGAATATCCTCTGAATCTTCATGACAATCAGACGCACGTATGCCGCTGCCATCGGCGGGTGGCATTGACAGAAAGCAGGAGGACATCGTGTCTTATGTGTCCTAGTTTTCTCAAGTGATGAATTAATGCACATCAGCAGCACACACTGCCTATATCAAACCGGTTCTCATTGAAAGTCCGACAACAGCCGAGACACATACTTTGTTGTCAGTGTCAGAAAAGACGTCATTATATTTTCCGAATTGGATCGCACCAATAAAGCGCATATGGAAGAGTTCACGTAACCAACCATAAAGGTGTTCAACAATGTCGATGTGGAATGTGTAAGCTGCGATGGCTTTATTATAAATATACTACAATTAAAAACAACAACATATTAATCACAATTTCGATGGACTGGCTTGACTTAGTCGCCTTCAACCATATGCAAGACAAGTTACAGTTTTACTATTCTTTTCTTCCCATTCGCGAGTGATGAAGGATACAAGGAATTGTAATGAGATCTAAATAAAATAATCACGACACAAACGATATGCTAAGACCAAGTTATCGCTAAACATTTTTCTACTTCTGCCTCCTATTATTTACCATGCTAACTAGTGTATGCTATAACGGATCCCCACAGCTTCATTCCACTAATAATGTGTGTATTTGATGTTGCTGACTATATTCTATGGCAGAGCTTCTCAAACTAGGGGTCACGAGAATAGTATTGGGAGTCGCGGTAACATTTGAAAACAAATGGTATCAATAATTAGAAAACTAACCATTTCATTTATTTTCAACAACAGTGGTATATTGCTTGTTGTGGCTTTTAGACACACTGTTTCCTCAAACTTCAGCGAATGTTTAAGAACTGTGGAATAGGAACCGCTCTCGTCAAGCTGAAACAATCGCGCTCGTGCGATATCTTGCATTTTCGCGATTGCGTCGCTTGAGCCTTATAGGGAGGTGCAGATCCTGCAAGTTGGAAATGACCTAACGAGTCAGATGTCAGTGGGACTCGACAATTATGTAAGATAGGCCATTTCGGCCAGGCGGAGACCAACTTTAGTTTCTCAACGTGCACAACACCGCTTCAACTAGTTACTAACCTATCGAGTGTCCCAACAGTTGACCAACTCGGGTTAATAAATAGATGCGCCGTGTACGCTCGGCCTAAATAGCAGTTTGTGGTCCTTTGCGTTCGGAGCTCGTGCTAGTTGTACAGTGTTCATTTGTTTTGTTGTTCAATATGTCTCTCTAAGGAAAGAACGCTAATATTTGTAAACTGAAAGATAAAATTCAGACCTCCATAAAGAAATTTAAAGATATGTAAGCATAAAGAGGAAAATTTAAAATTTAAAATGTTTTCACGAACAGAGGATTATTTCTATTTTAATATGTTTAGTTTGGATCGTAACTGATCATTTTGAAAATAACTGACTATTTTCAACCGGAACAGATAATAGTCAGCTATATTGGATTACAACCAATTTTATCATGGAAATGAAAAATGTGAAACATATCTTGTTGAAAGCTCAAATAGAATTTGCAAACCTTTCATGTGATTCAAATCTCAAACTTGAATTTTAAAGAAAAAACGTAAACACTTGTTGGTTTTTTGTTAAAGCAGAATTACCAATACTGTTGAAATTAGCGATGCCACCTCTTCTGCCATCTGTTAACACCTATTTGAGCGAATCCGCACTTTCAACATTGACGGCACCGACAAAAAAATACTGTTCAGTCTTTAGAACATCGAGATTGCTAGGAGACCAGTAGCGACGAATATTAAGTTACGGTTCGAGTTATTGTTTCAGAATAAGCAATTGCATCCATCCTATTAAAGGCAAATTTATTTTTATTTTTTCTCAGCCTTCAGTAAAATTGTCGTTATTATATATGGTATATATACAGTGTTAGTAACAACTGCGTTTATGACATTGAGTGAAGAGTCGCGAAAAAAATGTGTCTGATCAAAGAGGTCGCCGATGACAAAAAGTTTGAGAAGCGCTGTTCTACCGCATTCGTGTTATTTTGTCTTCTGATCTCAAATAAAAACAAGGTATTTATTCTTTTATTCCTCCATTATATTTCTGTCGTTTCCAGTTGCTAATCTACATCCGTCAAGCCATTGACTTGTGTGAAGTACATCAGTTGGAGAGTATCTTACAGTAGTTATACTGCACTGCGAGTCATCCCTAATGGCACGTTCCCAGTGTGGCACTGGTCCTATTCTCTTCTCTGTCACACACATTCTTCTGTCCTAAAGGAGTCAGATATCAATGGTAGTTGTCTCCTACAACATGCACACAGTGTGACACTGGTCATATTCGCGTCTCTGTCACACACAGTGCCCTCTGATCCTCACAATTTTCAGATGTGATCTTGCACGCAAATTACAGGTATGTAGAGGTCAACCTTTAGTAGACACTGCTGTCGGTAAATACGTTCCTCGAGATTTCAATATACTGTGGCTCAGTTAATATACTTCTACTTCCTTAACAGTAAGTTGTGTAAACATTTACAGCTGGGTCATCTGGAGCGTGCCGGTAACGGAAGTTGAACCTCGTACCATTGGCGAGAAAAAGGAATGCTCTGTGATACTGAAAAGTGTGTTGTGTGGTCATACATACACTGTGTTTTCCAGTGGTTATGATACCTTCCGCTTGACCAAGGAGGCAATGGTTTAAACCCACCTCGACTGATTCCTTTGGGTTAATCACAGGTAAGAATATAAGCCTTGGATGTGTACTGCAAGGTCAAGCGGCCTAAATTCATCATCCCTACAATACACCCGGTGCATCAAACTTAAGCACACATTGTTATGGGTTAGCTTCCCATACTGGCAAAACCCAACCAGATTAATTCCACTAGGACAGATAACCCTCCAATTCATGTTTTACACATCACCCTATTCACATAGGCCAAACGTCTGCTGATTATGGAGTTGCCATCTGCCATTCGATGAAATATCTATGACCAAACGCCGTATATTATATAGGAATAGAATAGTACAACTCGTTATCTCGGTAACCTGACTATCACTCAGCTGTAAATTGATACCTAACTGTAGAAAGCTGCGAGGAAGCACTTTGTCACCTGTTTTATAAAATCTGCGGCCTTGTTCAGTGAAGTACCTAACACTTCTTGGCTAGACGCAAACAAAAATAGCTGTAGTTTTCCATGACAAACGTGTGTCTCCAATTCATTATAGTATATGGTGTGTCTAAAAGGTTGAAAGTAAGAATCCGGACACCAAATTGAAGAGAAAAAAAACACATTCACCTCAAATAAAAACCAGGAAGCAGAACCGAGATCCGTTAAGAAATCCATATACCTTTTAGATGTTCAGTAATACGAGTGGTCCGCCGGGGACTTTGTGTGTGACAAGGACAAGAATAGCACCACAGCCTCACAGGGAGCATGTCGTAAGGAAAACTAACTGTGTGACACGTCATAACGTCCGTCATAGTTAAGTGGTTTGTTAAGAGCAGCATTGATAGCGCCTAACAGGCTGCGGGTCTACATTGCTCTATTGTTTGTCTATTACGATGGACTGCATATCGGTCTACCACCATACGCGGCACGTGTCCATTGTAGTAATGTAATAAGCTGCTCGATCCTAGCCCGCAAAGCAGGAACTCCTCCAGCTACATCCCGCTCATGTCAGAGCACTAAAAAGGAAAGAAGATGATGATAAAGAAGATGATAAAGATGAAGAAGCAGAAAAATAAGAAAAAGAAGACGAAGCAGAAGAAAATAGGGGCAATGCTAAGTATTTAATGGACAGATAAGTTTATCATGGAATATACAGCTAAGAAATGTTGTTCGTGGAGAAAATGCTAAGTTTATCATGGGCAGCTAAGAAATGTTGTTCGTGGAGAAAATGCTAAGTTTATCATGGGCAGCTAAGAAATGTTGTTCGTGGAGAAAATGCTAAGTTTATCATGGGCAGCTAAGAAATGTTGTTCGTGGAGAAAATGCTAAGTTTATCATGGACAGCTAAGAAATGTTGTTCGTGGAGAAAATGCTAAGTTTATCATGGGCAGCTAAGAAATGTTGTTCGTGGAGAAAATGCTAAGTTTATCATGGACAGCTAAGAAATGTTGTTCGTGGAGAAAATGCTAAGTTTATCATGGGCAGCTAAGAAATGTTGTTCGTGGAGAAAATGCTAAGTTTATCATGGACAGCTAAGAAATGTTGTTCGTGGAGAAAATGCTAAGTTTATCATGGGCAGCTAAGAAATGTTGTTCGTGGAGAAAATGCTAAGTTTATCATGGGCAGCTAAGAAATGTTGTTCGTGGAGAAAATGCTAAGTTTATCATGGGCAGCTAAGAAATGTTGTTCGTGGGGAAACTGCTATGAATATCATGGACAGCTTCTTCTTCTTCATCGTTCATCCTCAGATCAAAGCCCCGGTTTCTCTTACAAAGGACACCGTATTTGTAAGGCTGTTTTATCTCCATACAGCTTTTGTCTCATATCTGTCTCGCGAGGCCAGTATTGTTCTCTTTTCCTGTGTGAGCATGCAGCTTTGCAGGATGTGTTCCACGGTCATGATATGTCCCAATCCTCATTTTGTTGTAAAGATGACCCTTGAGTCTGCTATGCCCAGTTCTCAGTCTGAAGATGATGACTTGCTCTTCTCTAGTTAAGTTAAAGAGCTGTCTTCTTTTCGGAAGTCGGGGTGTTGATCAGCACACTTTACCCTGAGGTTGGCTTTAATTATGGTCTTGGCCTCGTTATATATGACACTCAGGCCTGTTTGTGGGGATGCTCCTCCACTCTTTGCTAGTTTTTCTGCAGCTTCATTGCCTTCAATATTGCAGTGGGATGGGATACACTGTATGACCAACTTTGGGTGTTCTGCTGAGAGCTGTGTCAGGGAGAACATATATTGCTCAAGACCTTCATCTTTGTGTTGTTTTAGCGCTGCTAATACTGACTCAGCATCAGTCAGGAATACTATGTTTTCTTGGTGGATATCTTTATCTTGGATTGCAAGCTCAGCTACGGCCTTCAGTGCCTCTGCTTCTGCGCGGAAGTTATTAGAGTATCTTCTCGTTGTTAATACTCGTTTTTCTTCTCCATTCCTTAGTCTGCAATTGACCCTTCCACCTCCACTGGATGTGACTTTGTTAGATGAGCCATCTGTATATACGCGTATCCGTGTTTCTGGTGGGTATACTCTCCAAAGATATTAATCTGTGATACATTTCCTTTCTAAATCTGTCTGAGTTCCCTTTTCCCTATTCCCTCTATGGTTTCTACCATCTCAGGGGACTTGGCTTTTTCCCATGGTGGGATTTGGGATGTTTGTTTTAGATCTCTAACCACTGCCTGACTTATGATGTGGTCTGCTCTTGCAAGTTCTTTTGGTTTTTTTTTTATATGAAGTGGTTTCTCTTTAATTTCCCTCTTCCCATGCGATTTATCCTGTCATTTATTGGGTGATCAGGCATTCGTCTCTATACTTTTGATTTGTGTGATGTTCTCGATTGCATGTATTAGTTTTGTTTTCATAGCTCCAGTGATGATACATATTCCTTGATTTTGGGTTGTATTTAATTTGTGAAAGTTATTCTTTCTTGCTGTGGATTATGCTGCTATCCCGTATTCTAGCACTGGTCTCAAATAACATGTGTACATTTTCTTTAGGGTGCCCGTGTCAGATCCCTATATTGAGCCTGATATCTTTCTCATTATGGCCATTCTATTATTGGCTTTGTTGATGGCTTTTTTTATCTGGTTTTTCCATGACAACCTTGGGTCCATTATTATTCCCAGATAAGTTGGACTTATGTCAATGGGGAGAGTCTGACCATTTACTTTTAGGATCACTTCTTGGGGCTTGGGAGATAGGGAGAAGATTGTGTACGTGGTTTTGGTTTCGTTTATTGCGATTTGCCAATTTTGTGCCCATGTCTCTATTTTAGTTTGTGGCCTTCTGCATTTGGTTTCTATCATGGGCAGCTAAGAGATGTTGTTCCTGAGGAAACTGCTTAGTATATCATGGGCAGCTAAGTAAATTATGAACAGCTAAGAAATGATAACAAAATATGTTTCAAAACAGAAGTGTAAAGACATTAATACTAACACATATTGCAACACCAGATATGGGACCACAGTCATTACAATTACAAGAATCGCTCTTTGCAGACAATCAAAGACTAATGTACGAAGATATGACTGCGCTTGACACTGTCTGTGAAAGTTATGATTTGAGAATGAAGACATGAGACAAACTATGCGGATTCGTAGATCATCTGATCCCCTAAGCATTAGTGCCAACAACATTAAAATTAATCAGGCCTGTGATTACAGAAACACGGATGTACTTTTATGGCTGAGTTGAGACTTTATTGATTAAGAAATTGATATTACCCATCAAAACGCCCTCTTGTGTACTTAACGATCTCCACTGCTTAACATTAGCTATGCATTAGCGACATGAAATGTATGTGGGAGGTTTTGTTTTTTGTTTTGTAACTAGGAGAGATAACATGAGAAACAAAATTATAATTATGGTACAAACTATGCTTAATGCCGACTTCATTTCTAAGCATAAATTGAAGTGGTTCTCAAGCGAAAGTAACCAGATCTCAATTCCCACTGCGCGCTTACAAAGCAAAGCGTTTTGACTTTGGAGAACGGGTCGTGCCACGTGTGACAAATAGGTAAATGAAATCAAGATGATCCTACAACGATCAGGGCTTACAATGGCAGACACAACACAAAATGATTCATTATCTTATTTGTTATCGTCTTCACTACTTCAGTAATGTGGTTCCTTGTAGGATTGTGAAAGGCGGTCTCACAAATAACACGGCTATTCGGAAAGAACTGTTACAGATTCCATTATATGGTCTCAGCTTTCTATTAGGTGGTGTGGTTAGTTCCCTTCTTCCCTGTTTTTTCTTCCACTACTAAATCAGGTACCCGTTAAAAGTTGGGTCGGTTGCAGTGAGCCGATAACGGGGATCGGACCCAGCACATTTGCCGTGAGAAGCGAGTGCAACCCCCCCCCCCCCTTTTCCCAAATCCCCCCCCCCCAATGAGTAGAAAATAAGCGACTGAAAAATAATGAGTATACGAACAGTGGTGCTATTTTTTCCTCCCCATTTACAGGACTAGAGATGTATACGGAGAACTTCTTGTTATTATTATTATTATTACTATTATTGGGGGCAGCGTGGGCTATTCGTTAAGTGACACGGCTCACAACCCGAAGGAGCTGGACTCGATCCCCATCGCAGCACCGGCCGTTACCCCAGAGAAGTAAACCCTTAGAAAATGCAGGAGGAAGCAGATCCTTACATAAAATGCTTGCCGAAGTCGGATGCACTGGGCCGACAGGCGCAACATATAAACCGCAGTGCAACGCACACTGTCTGGGGAAATATAGAAATAAGACGAACACAAAAAACAGCAACAAAATTACTATTATTATTATTACTATTTTTGGAGCTGTGTCACATAGGGGTGAAGCGTCCATTGCACAGTTCCAACGCACCCGGTTCGAATCACGATCATGTCTAGTTTCGCAGACATGGATTTTTTCGCTCCTAAACGTACCGAAAGTAATGGCAACCTACCGTACTGCACACTTGTCAAGAAACTTATAACAGCCAAATAGGTGGCGGTTGTAAGAAGTGACGTTCTAAACGGACATGCTACTTACTTTATTATTATTATTATACTGACATCTTCTTGGCTAAGTTCGTTGTTTTCATTTGTCTTTTGTCCAGCCGCTGATCCTGATAAATACTGATTCGGGTGGAAACGTTGGTGTACATTTGCTGCTCTTCTCGTGTAGAGCGATATTTAAACATATTTTATGAGCAGGTGGTAGCTTGCTCGCTTCTCAAAGCAAAGGTACGGGGTTCGATTTCCGTTACCAAGAGGCTCATGTCGACTCAATTGTAAATTGGTTCCTGTCTTACTTATATGGACGGAAAGAAGGCAGCGAGGATGGGAACTGGCCACATCTAACTTACATTTACGCTAAGACCTAATACAATGAAGTATCTAACGTTTCATCTCCGACTGCAGTGTCGCCTATTGGATTATCTTCATCATTACTTTACAACAACACGAGCTTACTTTCACCGATGCGCTCCCAATTATACTTAGCCGTACGTGGTCGGAAAGATGAAGTAAAGAAACTAAACTCACAGCAACTACACAGCCTTTGAAGAAGGATTCAATCTCTGCCCTATTTTACTACACAGACGTCGGGAGAGGAGACTTACGTCCGGTCAGGCAAAACATATTGATCAGATAATGTAAGTCAGGGTCAGGTGAAACACTGATCAAAAACACCCCACCTCACTTCCAAGCAGTTCTGCATTGAAACAGAATGCTTCATGACAGTCTGGCTAACGAGGTAGGAATCGGCACTGTAATCCCTATAGTGGTGAACTTATTGAAGAGCCTCACATTGCACTATAGTCAAGAGTTCCTAGGCACATCTTCTCAAGTAAGCCACTGGATGTGAGAGGAGCCCCTGTAATCCGCCACCAAAGAAACTCGGCAAGAGTACATATTGTTGTTCGTGCATCGTAATCGATAATGACCCCTTTGTCAAAACTCAAAGTTGGCGTAAGGTCGAATATGGCTAAATAAGCAAATCCGAGATTTGAATTGTTTGCTGCACTCAGTACAATGATATAGGACACCCCCTTCCACCGGGGTAGAGGATGTTTGCTGTGACCTGCCTTTCGGGGCGATGGTCTCTGGATAGCCTCATTTAATTTTGATAAATTATGTCTCTTAAAGTCCTCCGCATCAGTGCTGGGCCAGTTTGAGTAATTGGTGGCGATTCTTTTCCAGTCATCATGGTTAATACTGCACTGGATCAGTGATTTCTTAAGTGTGTCCTTGCACCTTTTCCTTTGTTCACCGCTTGCTTTTTTGCCAATTTGCAGTTAACCACGGAGTACATAACTATATGGTTGATAGATAAGGCACTTGCTTCTCAAAACGATCAACGGAAACGATGGGTAATCGAATCCCCCAAGTTTTCAAGCGACTCCTGGTCTCAATGGAGATAGAACCAGAGCGTCACCATCCTGAGTTACCTCCAGTCGTTTTGACTTATATCTTGCCCCTGGTCCAAGAGTGAGGCTGATGGCCGGCACATTTTTTTCCTCACTATAATCTAAGTGCAGCGCAAGTAAAATCATAAAGACGGGATCAAGATGCTGAGCAGCGCATGAGTTGCAGTGGTCAGCGACTCATAGCTGACTGCTAGTGTCAGGGCCAGCGAACCAAAGCTGCCAAGACCCTTCTACACCTCCACGCGGTGATCCTGGATAACAGGCTGCAGCAGGGCAGACTGTCTAAGGAGAAGGGATCGAAGAGGGAATGCTAACCCATTACTCAAAAAATGCTTGATGAAGTCGGATGTGTTGGACCGAAAGGTGAAAATATCGCAGTCAAGCTGCAAACTACTACACAACGAATTCCGTTCTCTGGACTACATTCTGCTACTTAAGCCCTTTCAGGGTTTGGTAGCGGGAGATTGAGAATGAACGAAGCCAAGCCAAGCCAAATTATCAAGACAAAACCGTCTGATGATGTCGTCATCATGGCTTGCGATGGGTAACTAACTAACTCATGTACAAGAAAAACAACAACAACACGGATGAACTTTCCACGTAAAGTATAGCTTATTACACGAGTCCTACATTTTAATGTAGACCTTTCGTTAGCAAAGAAACAGATGGATTCCAATGTAGTACAAACTTTGCTACTAATTGGAACTTTCACTTAAAAACTGTATTTTATTATTCCCAAATAGAGCTATTATTTCTTCTTATTCTAATCCTCAGGAAGGCGAGTTTTCGACTCTATTATTCCAGTGTCCTTAATGGGGTTTTCCTTCCGGGCGTGCTGTGACAGGTGATTGCGAAGGTTGTAGATGAGGCTAGTAATATCACTATGTAAAAACCATCGATACTGATACCGCGCTGCAAACAAATGCATTCAGAATTCCATAAAAGCTGGTTAGCCAAATGTAGTGTTGGGTCTATGATAGGGATAATCATAATGACATTCTTCTTCTTCTTCTTCTTCTTCTTCTTCTTCTTCTTCTTCTTCTTCTTCGTTCGTTCTCAATCTCCCACTACCAAACCCTGAAAGGGCTTAAGTAGCAGAATGTAGTCCAGAGAACGGAATGCGTTGTGTTGTAGTTTACAGCTTGACTGCGATATTTGCACCTTTCGGTCCAACACATCCGACTCCAACAAGCATTTTTTGAGTATCGGGTTAGCATTCCCTCTTCGATCCCTTCTCCTTAGCCAGTCTGCCCTGCTGCAGCCTGTTATCCAGGATCACTGCGTGGAGGTGTAGAAGGGTCTTGGCAGATATGGTTCGCTGGCCCTGACGCTAGCAGTCAGCTATGGGTCGCTAACCACTGCAGCTCATGTGCTGCTCAGCATCTTGATCCCGTAATGACATTCAAATCCGCACAAATTTCATTTCGAATTATCACACTTCGGATGAAATCCAATTTATAATTATCCAATTGAATTAAATATAATTTCGAATTATTACACTTCGGATGAAATCCAATTTCGAATTATCCAATTGAATTAAATATAATATCGAATTATCACACTTCGGATGAAATCCAATTTCGAATTATTCCATTTAGAATTAAGTAACCCTCACTGCTACTACAAATAGCATCGCAACTAGAGTAGGAGCAAGTTACCAACAGTTTAAGATGTAGGTCCGTTTGTAAGAACGAATCCCGGCAAGTTGTCTTTCAGGAGACGGCATACTTAGCGACGATTGTCTATGACTAGCGGCATATATGCCGTAGCTATATGGATCCCTTTATTGATAATCACAGCAAGCAATAGCATAATCACCGTCGGTATAGTATTTATTAAACCCAAACAAGTCACGTAGTTCATTATCAGTGGGTGGTCCGGGATTCGAACTCTGGCCTGCATTCTACACGGTGTACAACGGTATCCCTTTGAACTTCATGAGGGAGTCTTAAGGTAGTCATATAGCAGACACTGGTGCCGGGATTGGGGTGTTTACAATTTCATTGTATGAGATTAGATGAAGGTGTTCAGTTCGCTTCCCCGCTGCCTCTTCTGCCTTGATATTTGGCCATGTAGCCATTTATAGTTGGAATGTGTCGATACCAAGGATCAAACTCCACACATTTGTTGTAAGAAGTGAGCTCTCTACTATTCAGACGCTGGCGAGAAAGATAACGGACGCAAATGGAAGACTAAAACTCGCCGGGGGTTTCCGTGGCGAATTGGTCACGCCGTTCGCCTTGTGTTCAGACGATCGTGGTTCGAATTCGAGCTGCGGCAGTAGGTTCACGATG
Source organism: Ariolimax columbianus (assembly GCA_036924085.1). Classification (NCBI taxonomy): domain Eukaryota; kingdom Metazoa; phylum Mollusca; class Gastropoda; order Stylommatophora; family Arionidae; genus Ariolimax; species Ariolimax columbianus. The sequence goes on from JAVGWX010000005.1 coordinate 82,762,732, forward strand.
ACAATTTTTCCTGAGATCCATGGGTTCATCGCTGGAGTTATGAAATTCGTGCTCTGTGCGATGTTCTCGCAGACATCTTATACCCCGTGGGAAGGGGGTGTCCTATATCATTGTACTGAGTGCAGCTATATCATTGTACTGAGTGCAGCTATATCATTGTACTGAGTGCAGCTATATCATTGTACTGAGTGCAGCTATATCATTGTACTGAGTGCAGCTATATCATTGTACTGAGTGCAGCTATATCATTGTACTGAGTGCAGCTATATCATTGTACTGAGTGCAGCTATATCATTGTACTGAGTGCAGCTATATCATTGTACTGAGTGCAGCTATATCATTGTACTGAGTGCAGCTATATCATTGTACTGAGTGCAGCTATATCATTGTACTGAGTGCAGCAAACAATTCAAAGTTAGGATTTGCTTATTTAACCATATTCGACATTACACCAACAGTGAGTGTTGACAAAGTGGTCATAGTTTGTCCGGGACAAAAGTCCAAAGTCTCCCGGACAAAAGTCCACATTTTCCTCAGTTGAAGTCCGTTTAAAGTCTGTTGTCTTAGAGTGGGGATACACAAATACATTTGCCAGCTTTTGTTTTTCGTTGGATACATTGGTCGCATTTTATAGTTGAGCTGTGATATCTACGACTTTAGACTCGGCACATCCGCTTTCGGCAAGTTTTTTTTTTTAAGTTTTTTTTTTTTTACAGCCGACCTATCTTAGTCTATGGCTGTTACTATACTACCTGCAAACATCAGGTGATTAGAAGTCATGCAAACTGTAATTTTATTATACTGAAGAAAAAATAAAAATCATATCTTGCACACGTCGCGGCAACTGCGACGGCAACCAAGTCTATTTATTCCAGAGGTACAGTTCCGTCGTGAGAACGTCATGAGCCGGCCTATTTATTCCAGAGGTACAGTTCCGTCTTGAGAACGTCATGAGCCGACCTATTTATTCCAGAGGTACAGTTCCGTCTTGAGAATGTCATGAGCCGGCCTATTTATTCTAGAGGTACAGTTCCGTCTTGAGAACGTCATGAGCCGGTCTATTTATTCCAGAGGTACAGTTCCGTCTTGAGAACGTCATGAGCCGGCCTATTTATTCCAGAGGTACAGTTCCGTCTTGAGAACGTCATGAGCCGACCTATTTATTCCAGAGGTACAGTTCCGTCTTCAGAACGTCATGAGCCGGCCTATTTATTCCAGCAGTACAGTCCTGTCTTGAGAACGTCATGAGCCTGTGTTTTTATATCAGAGGTATAGCCCCGTTTCAAGAAAGTGCAGGAGACGATCTATATATTTATCAAAGGTATATTCCCCGTCTCGAGAAGGCAATGAGCCGGTCTTTGATGTCAGAAGTACAGTCCGGGCCACGAGCGGGACTTTTGATGCCAAAAGCTATGTGTCATGCCTTCAGAGTATTTACCTAAAATCGAGAGGCCATCTTCAAATCCAATCCCGTATGTGGCATCTTTCAAGACCTCTTAGGCCCATACACAAATATAGAGGATGTGAAGAATATGAGGGATTTTTGTCAGTATGAATGGATTGACACAACTAATGTACTGCAAAACTGTCATAGTAGAGCACACACAACACAGTACAAACAGATGCACACAACACAATACAAACAGATACACACAACACAGTTCAAACAGATACACACAACACAGTACAAACAGATACACACAACACAGTACAAACAGATACACACAACACAGTTCAAACAGATACACACAACACAGTACACACAGATACACACAAAACAGTACAAACAGATACACACAACACATTACAAACAGATACACACAACACAGTTCAAACAGATACACACAACACAGTACACACAGATACACACAAAACAGTACAAACAGATACACACAACACATTACAAACAGATACACACAACACAGTACAAACAGATACACACAACACAGTACAAACAGATACACACAAAACAGTACAAACAGATACACACAACACATTACAAACAGATACACACAACACAGTACAAAAAGATACACACAACACAGTACAAACAGATACACACAACACAGTACAAACAGATACACACAACACAGTACAAACAGATACACACAACACAGTGCAAACAGATACACACAACACAGTACAAACAGATACACACAACACAGTACAAACATATACACACAACACAGTGCAAACAGATACACACACGTATTCGTTCACTTGCCAATGCGTCCTGATATAACCTAAGAGGTCGCGGTCGAAAAGAGAATGTCTTCGAAAGTTGAACCCAGAAAGACAAAAACAAACAAAAAACAGAAACCAGGAAAAGAATTCGAATGACCAAATCTGTATTCAACAACCGGAGAGAGATATTAACATCGAAACAACTGACTCAAACTAAAGATGAGAGTAGCCAAGTGATATGTGTACGCGTCATTACTGCATGTGGTGGAAGCATAGATAATGAACAGTTGCAAGTGAGAATTAAAGTGTTTCAAATGTGGATATAAACGTGGAAAGACAATGCAAATTAATAAAGAGGCACTGTATAGATTAGAGACGGAAAGAGAATTAACTTTAGAAATCATTCAAACAGTTAAAGTAGTTTGGGCATTCCACATATAGCAGGCAACATCTTACAGAAACAAGTACTGAAGACAAAAGTGCCGACCTGCATGTAAGACGAACACAGAGATAATAGCTGGGAGAATGTTCTAGTCATTTTTTCAATTTAATTTTTTTTTTTTTAATATCTTCTTCTTTTTATGCGTTTGTTCTGTAAAGAAGGTATTGTCACGTTGTGTCGCCGTTTACAGTGAATCTGCGATATGTGCGTCTTTCGGGCTGACTCATCGGATTTCAGTACAGTATTTTAGGACCTGGTTGCCTTCCCTATTCGATCCTTATTCTCTCAGTCGAACTGCAGGAATACAGCCTGTTTCCAGAACCGCCACTTTAAACGGAATATGGTCTTGGTCCGTTATGGTTCCATTCCCTGATGCAAGCAGCCTGTTATCTGCTCTGCTTTCGGCCGCAGTTTTTGTATTTTATATTACTTATTATGTGTGTGTGGGGGGGGGGGCGGACACCTTGTTGCTTGTTTCCTAAGGTGGAGTTCGTTGTAGCGGTTTGTGTGAATTTCTGCCCGGTGCGTCCGAATTAAGCACGAATTTTGTTTATGGTTCTACTTTCCATAGGTACATAACCTTCCTGTTTCATGAATCTCGAGCACATGCAAGTTTGAGTTAATAGCCTAACAGCTAACCTCTTTGCAACGCCACGACACCGTCCGACATAACATCAAGTGACGGACAGGAACAACCCTGTCAGACTGCACCATCAAGACAAGAGATAGAGGACGCTCTAGATATTTGGCAGCCAACTTTTGGAGTGACGATGATCTCATTTATGAATCGTACCAGCGTTCAACAACTACCACCCTACCAAAGTGACGTTACTTATCGTGTATTTCCGGTACTGCAGTCAACCTCCACACTGATGTTGATTGAAAAACAAGCAAGGCCCAAATGTATCAGAGAAGTAATTCATCAATCAAAACCTTTCCAGCTCCCTGTAGAGCATAGGTATTCAACAAATTCACTCCAAGTCAATACATAATGCCTGCCCGTATCCATTGACGTTTTTGTGTCTATCGTTTCTACAACACGTCTAGCCCTTCTGAAGCGCCTCCTGTGACATGACCGATAGGTCACAGTGTTACCACTTTTTACCTCACTTTCGTTCCCCGAGCAGCACAGTAACTAGACAAACAAAAATAGTATCCAACCAAAAAGCAACCAACTATCAGTGTTAGTCTTAAACAAAGTCTAAATTCAATGCACACATTGTTTGTGGTGATTGTACGTATACGCTGAGCTCGTTCGCCTCAATACTTTATCAAGGAAATAACCTACTGCTACAATCCATCGCGAGTCTGGTTATATTTTACTGTTTACGTTTGTTAAGTTCTTTGCCTATTTAGGTCGACTCTCCGGTACTTCTATAACTACTCGTGTAAATAGCATCGTTGTGACCTTGTTCATTCAGCCAAAACTTACAGAAGATACATTAATACATTCCATTACATTCGAATCTTCTAAGGAAGTTGTCTTGTGGTAATAACACGTGCCTTATCAAAGCTTGTTGTTATTATTGTTTAATATCCACAGTGAGTATGTTTACTCTCGTGAAAACGGCGCAAACTGTTGAGAATCAGCATGGACTGTGCGATTTGCTCGCACAACAGACGGTCAGCATCTCATTTGTCAGATCGATCTCCTGATCGTCTCTTAAAGGACTCACTTTGAAGTTCAACTGGTTCCTGAGTTAATACTTTATTTCCTTCTATGAAGGCGACTAAGTAAGGAAGTATGGCTGTGCTGGGGTCGGTAGCGTCACAATGTGAAAAGCATCATCATTGCAAACAACCCGATTTCGGATTTCATTAGAAGTTGGTTTGGGTAAACCAACTGCAGTGTGTACCTAGTCGGCAACCTCACTATGTAAAGAACGTTGCCACTGGAACCCCACTGCAAACAAATCGAATCAGGATTCTCTAAAAGTTTGTTACGGTAAACGAACCGCAGTGTTGGGCCTATACCCAGCTTTCTGGAGTGACAATGTCAATAACAATGATGATGATAAAGTTATTTAAACCAGTAACAACCATTTTCTTGACTCAGTGGTTTACAATCCACCATCTGCCTGGCCATATTATTAGTTTTGTGTTAGCGTATGTGTAGCAGATTGGTTAAGGGCATTGCTTCCAACAGTAAAAGAACCGCATTCGCTTCCCAAAAGTAAATGGGTACCTGACTTATTGTTAGGGGAATTACGGGTATGAGAAAGAGAAGTTACCCCCACCTAAAAAATAACAGCGGATACATCGAACAACCAACACTTCATCCCTGCTGGCAGTGTCTGCCATGGGACTACTTACCTTGTTGTTTTACCTGTCACTCAACACTAACAGAATACATGAGGGAAGTCAACAAGTTACCTCAATATTTGTTATGAACACGTTAACACAATATTCTATATTACGGTTATTTTATGACTATCCCTTCTCCGCGTACGGAAAGTAATGGCAACCAACTATACTGCACACCTGTCAAGAAACATTTTAACAGTCAAATAGATTGGCCGTTGTAAGAATCGATGTTCTGTAAAGGACAGGCTATTTACTTTTACCGTGTGTTAGTGTAAAGAGTTGCTGTCTTTGAAGGTACTCGGACTCAAAGACTTCCCTCTTCTTGTGAATTTGCACTGGCCCTTCTTACATCCCGGTGTGTAATGATGAAGGTGGACATTGGTCCTCCTCGCCGTAGCGCAATGCAAATCTTCACAACAGGATCACCACCTCGTTGGTTAGACTGCTGTAACGTCGTCATCATTTATCCGTCGGGCCCAATTGGAACATAAGGCCGCAATAGATGTTCCCCATCTATTTCTACTCTGTGCCATCTTCTTGACTTCCGTCCACGAGACCACATTGTTCTGCCGTTCTCCTCGACTGTCCATCGTCATAAGCTTATTTCTCACTCGTCTCCTGTCCTGTGAATTCTAGCCCAGCTCACGTCTGGTGACATTGGTGTAACCTGGCGTATTTCAATGTTGACAAATTGGACGGGAGGTCAGCATCCTTTCTGCGCCCTAAAGCAGAAGTTCAGTTCTATAAATTCCTTTCTGCACCCTAAAGCAGAAGTTCAGTTCTATAAATTCCTTTCTGCACCCTAAAGCAGAAGTTCAGTTCTATAAATTCCTTTCTGCACCCTAAAGCAGAAGTTCAGTTCTATAAATTCATTTCTGCACCCTAAAGCAGAAGTTCAGTTCTATAAATTCCTTTCTGCACCCTAAAGCAGAAGTTCAGTTCTATAAATTCCTTTCTGCACCCTAAAACAGAAGTTCAGTTCTATAAATTCCTTTCTGCACCCTAAAGTAGAAGTTCAGTTCTATAAATTCCTTTCAGCACCCTAAAGCAGAAGTTCAGTTCTATAAATTCCTTTTTAAGCCCTAAAGCAGAAGTTCGGTTCTATAAACTATTTTTTGCTGCCTAAAGCTGGAGTTGTATTTCTATAAAACAGTTGTAATTCTTCTTCGCGCCCTAAATCAGAAGTTAAGTTCTAACAACAGCGAAATTCCTTTCTACCCTTGTGGGTTCAAATTCAATGTGTGCCTGGCTATATTGTTAGGTGTGGGATACATCATTCCCTTAATTTTTCCAGATACGAGCCAAAATATCGCACTAAACAATCACCTAACAAGAAATCAACCACAATACACCCCAAAGTACCGGTTGTGTACACATCAATACGAAACCTTTGATGATCATCTGTTTTTAGTGCATGGCACTCAACAATGTTGGTAAAATACGTCTTCCTCTGAGGCCAGAAAAACGGAGCACTCCACGAAGTTACGAAAATGCTTCTTCCTAAGAGACCAGATAAATGTCACACTTTGTGTGGTATTAAATAATAACTACTAAACACGTGCAGATACAAATGTATGACGCAGACACCAATGTATGGCGCTGGGCGGAGTGACGAGAGCCAGAACTCTGCTGAAGCCAAAACAACATTACAACAGCAGCAACAACCACAACTCGTTTCTCTGTTTTGCGATGCACAATTTGAGAACCATATTCCTACCTACTGGAGCCGTCTCGCTGATTAAGTTCGACCGGGCAAGCGCTAAACAAAGCTAGTCTATTTGCATGACTGTTACGCAATAGGGTAGAAATGCACGTGTCGTTTGTGAACATAACTAGCGGACAGATTTCAACACGTGCATTACAAGTAGTCTAACTGTCCAACAATTTGCCAATAAGGAGTGACAAACAAGAAAGGTAATCCAGTTTTGCGTAGGAAGGGTAACAGAGAAGGAATAAAACAAAGAAACGATAAATTAACTGCTTAATAATGTTTTAAAGCGACAGAAAGAAATACAAGCGCACACACGCATGCGGTGTAAGTATAGGTGAAGTATGCTTAAGTTTAGGATCAGGAAGAAATCGAAGTAAAGAATAAATGAGGAGTAAAACAAATAAAAACAATCGTTGGGGGAGAAGACGGAAAAACAAAACAGGAGGAATAAGATAAAGAAGATGATGATGAAGACGAAGAGTAAGAAAAAAAAAGTACCAGAGATACATGCTGAGGAATTGGAATACGAACGGATAGAATAATGGTAAGAAAATTTAAGAAAGAAAAATAACTGGGAGAAAGATAGTAAGAATATGAAAGAAAAATTAGACGATTAGGAAAAAGTGACAAAGAAAAAGATGAAGAAGAAGATGAAGAGAAGGAAGAAGAGGTGGGTCTTCTTCTTCTTTGTATCTGTCAGACGTCAACCCGTATTTTTTCGAAAAAAGCAGCGGTCATCTTGAGGCTGTCGATACTGCCATAGAGCTTGTCTAGTGTTGCCACTGGTGATGGCCGAAGAGGTGAGTGAGGATTAAAGAAAAAAGATGAGGATGAAGAAAGAATGACGAGCAAGAAGAAGAGTAAGATGAAAAGAAATACAAAGGAATTGAAAGAGCAAAAAAAAAAGAAAACAGTAGAGTAGAAGAAGAAGAAGAAGAAGCAGAAAAAGAAGAAGAAGGAAGAGGAAGAAAGAAGGAGAAGGAAGGAAGGAAGGAAGGAAGGAAGGAAGGGAGGGAGGAAGGAAGGAAGAAGAAGAAGAAGAAGAAGGAAGAGGAAGAAAGAAGGAAAAGGAAGGAAGGAAGGAAGGAAGGAAGGGAGGGAGGGAGGAAGGAAGGAAGAAGAAGAAAGAAGAGGAAGAAAGAAGGAAAAGGAAGGAAGGAAGGAAGGAAGGAAGGAAGGAAGGGAGGGAGGAAGGAAGGGAGGGAGGGAGGGAGGGAGGGAGGAAGAAGAAGAAGGAAGAGGAAGAAAGAAGGAAAAGGAAGGAAAGAAGGAAGGAAGGAAGGGAGGAAGGAAGAAGAAGAAAGAAGAGGAAGAAAGAAGGAAAAGGAAGGAAGGAAGGAAGGGAGGAAGGAAGGAAGGAAGGGAGGGAGGGAGGGAGGGAGGGAGGGAGGAAGGAAGGAAGGAAGGAAGGAAGGAAGGAAGGAAGGAAGGAAGGAAGGAAGGAAGGAAGGAAGGAAGGAAGGAAGGAAGGAAGGAAGGAAGGAAGAAGAAGAAGAAGAAGAAGAAGAAGAAGAAGAAGGTCTTGACTTAAAAATCTATATTGACACAATTTCAGAGGCAGATGTAGAGCTCAAAAGAACAGGGATATTGACTTCGACCGGCTACGCTACGAACAACACAAGCAGCGCCCTGTCCGATTCAAACAAATGAGGGATGTCCCAAGTAGATGATGTGGAACAACACAAGCAGCGCCCTGTCCAGTACAAACAAATGAGGGATGTCCCAAGTAGATTATGTAGAACAACACAAGCAGCGCCCTGTCCAGTACAAACAAATGAGGGATGTCCCAAGTAGATGATGTGGAACAACACAAGCAGCGCCTTGTACAGTACAAACAAATGAGGGATGTCCCAAGTAGATGATGTAGAACAACACAAGCAGCGCCCTGTCCAGTACAAACAAATGAGGGGTGACTTCTGACGACGATGGAGCAGAATAACACAAGCAGCGCCCTGTCCAGTACAAACAAATGAGGGATGTCCCAAGTAGATGATGTAGAACAACACAAGCAGCGTCCTGTCCAGTACAAACAAATGAGGAATGTCCCAAGTAGATGATGTAGAACAACACAAGCAGCGTCCTGTCCAGTACAAACAAATGAGGGATGTCCCAAGCAGATGATGTAGAACAACACAAGCAGCGTCCTGTCCAGTACAAACAAATGAGGGATGTCCCAAGCAGATGATGTAGAACAACACAAGCAGCGTCCTGTCCAGTACAAACAAATGAGGGATGTCCCAAGCAGATAATGAGGAACAACACAAGCAGCGCCCTGTCCAGTACAAACAAATGAGGGATGTCCCAAGCAGATGATGTAGAACAACACAAGCAGCGCCCTGTCCAGTACAAACAAATGAGGGATGTCCCAAGCAGATGATGTAGAACAACACAAGCAGCGCCCTGTCCAGTACAAACAAATGAGGGATGTCCCAAGCAGATAATGTAGAACAACACAAGCAGCGTCCTGTCCAGTACAAACAAATGAGGGATGTCCCAAGTAGATGATGTAGAACAACACAAGCAGCGTCCTGTCCAGTACAAACAAATGAGGGATGTCCCAAGCAGATAATGAGGAACAACACAAGCAGCGTCCTGTCCAGTACAAACAAATGAGGGATGTCCCAAGTAGATGATGTAGAACAACACAAGCAGCGTCCTGTCCAGTACAAACAAATGAGGGATGTCCCAAGCAGATAATGAGGAACAACACAAGCAGCGTCCTGTCCAGTACAAACAAATGAGGGATGTCCCAAGCAGATAATGAGGAACAACACAAGCAGCGTCCTGTCCAGTACAAACAAATGAGGGATGTCCCAAGTAGATGATGTAGAACAACACAAGCAGCGTCCTGTCCAGTACAAACAAATGAGGGATGTCCCAAGCAGATAATGAGGAACAACACAGCCATTCTTCTTGTCACTTTTTTATTTACAATCTTCATTGTAATTTATTATCGATCTGCAATACTGAAACGTTCTTAACTTCTAGCTTCTCTGGGACAAATTTAGTTCTGCCTTTTGTCGTTATGAGTGTTCGTTATCTTGATCTTCCTGATGTTCAGGTATAGATGATGTTCTTCTCTGTGTTGACTAACCGACAGGATCAGCTGTTCCAGCCCCTCACCGTTGTTCAAAATGTTCTCGTCATGTTCTCGTCTCGGTGCAGTATCTGACCATACCCATTTTAAAATTTTGATTAATCTCAACCTTTTACAAATGTTTTTTCAATTTTTTTTCTCGTTCTTCAAAAGGAAAACTGTATCGTCTGCATATCTTAGGTCTGATATTTCATTCCCATCGAATACTCCTTGTCATGTTTGACGTTTCTCCTTGTTTTCTGCATGAATGATCTGCATTAATCCTCACATTTGATAAATAATAATTTCATGTTAAACATCATTAGACATACTCCTTGAAACACCCCACTGTAAATTAATAATGCAATACCTAATTGTTATTACTTTTAACAATGTGTAACGTGTTACGTAGAATACTGGACAGGTGAGCTGTAGGTATTTAATTTCACCAGGAGTGGCATTGGAAAGTAGAGGGTCGCGGCGAAATTATCATAGGCTTGACGTGGGCAGCTTGACGTGGGCAGCTTGCCTGGAAAAGGTTGGGAGCAACTGGACTAGTATATTATTTGAAGTCAGTCCCCCTATTAACTAGTGCAAACATTGTGCATTCAGCACACCTCACCTATCCATCTTGTTTGACCATCCTGGTTGCAAAGTTAATTCAATAATTGCGTCATATGCATGTCCCAATTATCGCTTACCGCTGAGCCTGGGGCTACCAGGGAAGTCGGTAAGTTTCTCGACGCAGTTCATCCATCATTAAGGAATTGTTACAGAAACTGCCACTGGTTGATCGCATAGGATGTGTTTGCGCAGGCGTTCTGTAAGAACTTCACGAACAATAGTCAAATTGTGAGCCCTGCGGTTATTAACAGGACTCAACTTCGTTTTTGTCTTCCTTTTCTTCTTCTCCTCTGCCTCCTCGTTTTGCACACCTCTTTTTTCTTCCTCTCGTTCATTATCAGGCGTTCTCTACCTTCTTGTCCATATTCTACCCCTCGCCCCTTCCTTGGTCTCTTCTTCTACCTCCCATTTCTTCTGCCTTACCTTCTCCTTATTTCTGGCAATTATTCTTTATTATTCGTCTTCCTTCTTGTTCGCTATCTTCGTCCTCCTTCCCCCATCTGCTCCTGCTTCGTCTTATATCCACGAGAAAATCCTCAAGGCGAATTCCATCAACGGAAAAAAACGCTGTAATGGTAATTTTTAATGCTCATTTACAGCGCGTATACAAAGGCAGTTTCTGTTACAAGGTATATTCATGATAGGTTTGTAAGCTCCATTTACAAGCTCCACTAATCCTCCCGACATGGCTCGCCTGGCACAGCGCAGCCTTTCTCATTTCTGTTTATAAATAGTTCAACCTTGTTTCATAAAAACATGGTTCCTGAAATGGAAATCACGTTCTTTCTCCGGACTTCTAGAAAACTCTTTGTCTCTATAATCTATGAGGAATTGTTTCTAGAGGTTACTGTCAATCCAGAAAGCTACTCCACTCTCATGAGGCTTCTGGTCTGTGTAAATGGTGGTATGAATAATTCCATATGTGGCAAGTCTTCTATCCTAAAAGGTTTAGACAACATTATTACCTGGTCCTATTCTCGTCTCTGTGACACAGTCTTATACCATAGAGAGCTCAGTCAATAGTCGCCCCTTACAACATGTCAACGCGATGAAAGGAAACGGCGTGGGTTTGAGTCCAGCAGGTTTCAAGCGACCCCTGGTCTCAAAGGAGGTGGGACTAGAGTACCTGTATCCTGAATTACCTCCAGTCGTCTTGACGTATGTCTTGCCACTGGCCCAAGGTAGTTCTGGACCGAGAGTGAAATTGATGAACAGCGCAGCTTCTTCTCCACCGTAACCCAAATACAGAGCAAGTTACATCATCAAGACAGAAATTGTCTGATAGTGTCGCCATCATGGCTCGCGATGTGCAACAAACTTTTTTTAGCACAAAATACTAATATGTATCCACACATGCAGACATCTACGTTTCACCTTCAGCATCAACTCAACTTCGCTTTATTGTTAAGAAAGCGAAAAAGAACCCCCTGATGACAGAATGAGCAGCCCTGTGACTGTGACTCGGGGAAAACGATAATTCCGTGAACGCAGAACCTTCCAGTAGAGGCGTGTATAACGGGTTACAACTTTGTCATGGTTGTGTGTTTAAGAATCTGGACGCTAGTTCGGGTTAGTTAAACGATAAACGGGTATGCACGTAATGCGGTAAGGGGATATTATTGGAACAGCAAACCTGACCAACATAGAAGGTCAATTTAATCCAACATCATACTCTCCTGTCGGGGATGAAGTGTTGAGACCTTACTGTACTAGGTCTTTATGTTTTATGAGGTGAGGATGCCAATTCCCTTTCTATTAGGCCAATTCCCTTTCTATGTGCCTTTTCTGCATTGGCAGTAAGCTACAGTTTACAGTTGGGTCAACTGCAGCGTGTCGATACCTGTCAACGTACCCGGTGCCTTTGTCGTGAGAAGAAAGCGTTTCTACCACTCTTCTACGCAGACTGGCTATATGGTAATGATTCCATTTAGTATTTCACATTTCACCGCGCCCGGTTAGTCTGTTAGGGGCTGTAAGAAATGTTTAGAAATGCCGCGCTAAATATTAGAAGGATGTAGGAAGTACAAGAATGAATAGTTCGCACGTCTTTAAACATTCAGAAGAAGAGGAAGAAGAAGAAGAAAGAAAGAAAAAAATATTAGTAGAATAACAAAAAAAAAAGAAGAAATAGAAGAAGCAGCAGAGTAGCAGAATAACATGAAGAAGACGAAGATGATGATAATGACGACGAAGGAGAAGCAGAATTTGCAGTAGAGGAAGAACTAGTGGAAAGAAAAAGAAGAACTAGTAGCAAAGATGATGGTGAAGAAGGAGAAGAAAAAAATTAAGAAGAAGAAACCAAAATTGCAGTAGAAGAAGAAACCAAAATTGCAGTAGAGGAAGAAGAATAGGTCGAAGACAAAGAAAAACAACAAGGTTTGAACTCGTAAGCACCACTGTAACGTAATTAGTCTTGAAGACGTCTGAACTCCGTGAAAACGCACACACAACATAACACCTATAACATTATATCTGAACTGTGTTATGTCACGGTGCAAGCGGAATATGAAACGATGCGGATACATAGATGTTGACACATGTGACTGTGGCGCATTACAGGACCCAGACCACCTGACGACCTGCCCCAACCTCCAGGAAACATGCAATAGGTGCGACGTGCTGAAGACAAACCAGAAGGTAATCCATGTCGCTGAGTACAGGATGCATACTGTACAACGTAGTGCTTGGACAGGGCAATCCATGTCGCTGAGTACAGGATGCATACTGTACAACGTAGTGCTTGGACAGGGCAATCCATGTCGCTGAGTACAGGATGCATACTGTACAACGTAGTGCTTGGACAGGGCAATCCATGTCGCTGAGTACAGGATGCATACTGTACAACGTAGTGCTTGGACAGGGCAATCCATGTCGCTGAGTACAGGATGCATACTGTACAACGTAGTGCTTGGACAGGGCAATCCATGTCACTGAGTACAGGATGCATACTGTACAACGTAGTGCTTGGACAGGGCAATCCATGTCACTGAGTACAGGATGCATACTGTACAACGTAGTGCTTGGACAGGGCAATCCATGTCGCTGAGTACAGGATGCATACTGTACAACGTAGTGCTTGGACAGGGCAATCCATGTCGCTGAGTACAGGATGCATACTGTACAACGTAGTGCTTGGACAGGGCAATCCATGTCGCTGAGTACAGGATGCATACTGTACAACGTAGTGCTTGGATAGGGCAATCCATGTCGCTGAGTACAGGATGCATACTGTACAACGTAGTGCTTGGACAGGGCAATCCATGTCGCTGAGTACAGGATGCATACTGTATAACGTGGTGCTTGGACACGGAAAGTAAGAAAGTATATCTGCAGTGTATGTGGGACATGTAGGTGAGGATAGTTTACACCTGAAAGGATGTTTTCACTTCAAACTTCACAAAACAACAGGTTAATTGATTGTATCTTTTCGCCCCTAGTCAAGTATATTAAACATCACTACAGCTGACCCTCGTACAGGAAGCCGTATCCGACGAGCACGTAAAGTGGCGGTATCAAAGCAACGGGTTTTCACGATGTGGTTGAGTGCAAAGTCGCTCTCGTCAAGGTTTACTAATTCGAGGCGTGTTTAAATTAAACTGGACCTAACTGTACCGAGTGAACATACGTATATACGCATGATGACGTCACTTCTGGTGTATACAGCACATACAAACCGACAAGTTTGCAAAATTTCATTATCGTCCGACTCATAGTTTCCTCAGCAGACCGTTGAAAACATGGCTGGTGTGATACGGAATCTGTCCAGAGTTGATCAGCAAGCGGTGATTTTTTTTTTTTTTTTTTTTTTTTGCGTTCGCCTTATTTCTCTTATCCTCAAGGCGGTGTGCGTTGCACTGTGGTTTTTATTTTGCGCCTGTCGGCCCAGTGCATCCGACTTCAGCATGCATTTTATGTAAGGGTCTGCTTGCTCCTGCATTTTATAAGGGTTTGCTTCCCCAGGGTAACGGCCGGTGCTGTGATGGGGATCGAACCCAGCACCTTCCGGTTGTGAGCCGTGCCACTTAACCACTAGGCCATGCCGTCCCCTCGAGCGGTGATTCCTTTTCTAACAGTTGAAGGCTGTCGACCGAGACGTATTTGCTGCCACCATGCGTAAAAGAAACGAATCACCTTCCTTTTCGTAACGCAGCAAGTGGTTCAAACTCCATGTCATACGTTCTTCCTTATGGTGGTTGGTCAGCAATCGATGTACCCATTGTGAAAACACCATCCGATACTTCAGTTTCTTGCTAACCACCATTTGAACTGTCTCTAGCGACACAGCGAATTCATCTGCTAGCGAACGTAAGCTCTGGCGACGGTCCACCTGAATTGCTGCATAAATGTTGTCGATGGCATCTTTTGATGCAATAATATGCGCCTGACCTGGTCTCGGAAGAAATTTTGTTAACTCGCGTCCTTCTTTAAACATCGTTGTCAGGTTCTTCACTTTGTCTTCGATACACTTTTGTCACCATATAGTGCCTGCATTCTGCGATGAATGTCAACTGGTCGACATCCTTCAGCTGTTAGAAACCGAATCACCCCTCGCCGAACAACTCTGGACGGATTCCGTATCACACCCGCCATGTTTTCAACGGTCTGCTGAGGAAACTATGAGTCGGACGATAATGAAATTTTGCAAACTTTACGGTTTTTATGTGCTGTGTTCACCTAAAGTGACGTCATCATGCGCATCGTACGTATGCTCCTTTGGTGCAGTTAGGTCCGGTTTAATTTGAACACGCCTCGTATATTCTGCCCAAGACCTGCACTTCATGTCCACGACGTAAACCTGAAAATCTGTTGGATAAAGAAGTGGTGACCAACACTGTGATCACTGTAGTTAAAAAAAACTTCTGACAAGCCTATCAGGACACTACAACGAGGATCACCTAGACCCACCATCTTAAGCACTCCCCGGGGTATAAGGGAGCTACTGTTAACCCGCACTAGCGAAATGCTAAAACAGTGACCAACTCAACACGAGTAACCTAGAACAACACGATGTTAGTGTTAGTCAGGGGGTGACAAGTGTGTTTATGATCTAGACGCCAGGTAGAATATGTAGGAGCCAGATGTAACGTTGTTGTTGCTTAGATGTTTGCCTCACTAGTTTCTACTGGCGGAGGCGCGCCCATTCCACCCCAGACCGTAGTCCAATGGGCGATATCAGGACGCATAAACCAGTGCGTGGATGCATGTGTGCGTCTGTATGTACCTATGCTAGGTTTGTGCGCTCTCAGATGCTAGCCCAACCACAGTACAATAGATGGGCCTCACCCTGAGGGCACGTGTAAAAGTTGTGCAAGAGTGTGACTGTAGGACAGAGTCAAATGAAACAGTGAGGTGAAAAGAGAGAGAAAGGGAAGAGTTGCCCCCAGGGTGAACAGATCAAATCGGCAGATGTAACGCTGGATGAAAAGTTACTCATAAGTTAGTGTAACATATGGAGGGTATGGTATTTATTGTTCTTGAAAATATGAATTTAAAATGTACAGATTTCAGTTCGTTGTCAAAGTAATACTGACCTATTTTAGCTATTCATTATTTGTGTTTTGCATTTACTGTCGCGTTACATGACGCCAACAGTCTGACCTTGAAAGTCGACGGAAAGACAGGAAAATGGTAGGGAAAATACTATATTTTGTGTCCCTTAACACTAAGGAAAGATATAAGCGATCGGGGAAATTATACGAGTAAATTCGACACTGGTCCTGTAATGTTGGGCGTCACAGCAAAAAATTTATGGATTCACACCCTTTTACGATATGTTTGGAAGATCACAGTGGTTTTTTTCTCCACTCGGTTACCACCCAGGTGGGAGAATAGAAAACATCACCAATATAAAGGCTGGAATCCAGGAAAGGCAAATTTAGTCCCACAACAAACACTGATATTGGGGATGAAGTGTTAGATACTTCACTGTCAGAGACTATAGCTTGTGGCCACTTCCTTTCCTCGTTGTCTTTTCTTTCCTACCAGTAAGCCTGTATCCATTTACAGCTGGGTTGATAGGAGCGAACTTGTAATCGAAAGCTGCACCGTGTTCTGTTGTCGTGAAAAGCGAGTGCTCTACAACTAGGCTAATCAGTAACATCTTTTAAATCCCCCATCTCAAACTTAATGCCTGTAGATCTATTGTAGTTCATAACAATTATCACCAAATACAAATAATAGCGAATATTTATGTTTGCTTGCTCCCGTTGTTTTGTTTCATAGGACAGAGTGCGGTGTACTGTGGTTTACGTCCTACGGCCTAGTGCATCGAATTCAATATCCGATGTTTAAAGACGTTCACGTGCCCATATGGGTACACCCTTGCTGGTTCATGAATCCGAACATTTGCAAGTTTGGTATGTCAACCGTGCCAACAATTACTTAGATACGTCTGCCACACTTTGCATCCTAAAAAAGATTGTTAAGTGGCGGGTTGTCGTAGCTTTCCTCACATCCCAAGCGTGCCGATGAAGGCGGACCAAGGTCCTCCAAGCGGTTATATTATGCTTGGCTTCATCTGCGTGTCGCTCACTTACGGGGATCACGTCGATCCTTGTTAGCCAGGTGGCCATGAAAACAGCCGGTTTCCAGGAAAGGCTACAAGGACGCCAAGGTGAGAGTCTTGTCCAGTATGTTTTGCCTGAACCTGACTAACATGTCTGATCAGTAAATTTTACATGTTCCTTCCTTGGAACAAACGTTTGAATTCGACTCATCGCGTCGTTCATAAACGCCGACCGAAATCATTGGACAGAATAATGTTTTAACTCCCGAAATAATGAATATTCATGAATGATCTGGGAGTGCCTGAAGAAGTCTCCGTGAGTCCTTAAGAGGTTTACTGGGGAATCATTAAAGAGATCTTGTACAGTCAGTGAATAGGTCTGGTGGAGGCATTAACGAGCTCTTGTGGAGGCATTGAAGAGCTCTTGTGGTGGCATTGAAGAGCTCTTGTGGAGGCATTAAAGAGCTCTTGTAGAGGCATTGAAGAGCTCTTGTGGAGGCATTGAAGAGCTCTTGTGGAGGCATCGAAGAACTCTTGTGGGGAGGAGGCATTGAAGAGCTCATGTAGAGGCATTGAAGGGCTCTTGTGGAGGCATCGAAGAACTCTTGTGGAGGCATTGAAGAGCTCTTGTGGAGGCATCGAAGAGCTCTTATGGAGGGAGGCATCGAAGAACTCTTGTGGAAGCATCGAAGAGCTCTTGTGGAGGGAGACATTGAAGAGCTCTTGTGGAATCATTAAAGAGCTCTTGTGGAGGCATTGAAGAACTCTGGTGGAGGCATTGAAGAGCTCTTGTGGGAGCACTGAAGAGGTATTGGCGATGTGTTAGCCACTTAAGACCTCTTGGGGAGTCGCTGAAGAAGTCTCAAGGATCCCATGGAGAGATTCTGAGCAGTTCCTCGAGAGCTACCTTTAACCTTTAGGGAGTTCCTGAAAAGGTCTCAAGATACACTTGGATAGGTCTCTAGACGCCATCTGACCCCGAGGTGGATACATATAAGAACACTCATCAAACGCATAGCTCACCTAATGGTAAAAATAACAATTAAAAGCAGCACCTCCAGATAACTGGTGCGTGGTATATCGTCCCTTCTCAGATTACTGACACTCGATCAGTGCAACAAGAATTCCAATAATGAAAAAGTGCCGCTAGCTAGTTCACAAAAACCAGAAAACTAAATACACCGCACTAACCCACAGATAACCTTTCTGCCTTATATTATTCTTGCACGTATTACAGACAGGCTTTATATGCTATAAGAATTCCAATACTGGCTTTGCATGCAACAAGAATTCCAATATTTAAAAAGTGCAGCGAACTAGTTTATAAATATTTATACAAGCTACAGGAAAACTAAATTCAGCACACTAAACCACAGATAATCAAAGTGCTTTATATTTTTCTTTCACGTAGACCTTTTACGGGCATGCTTTATATCAACAAACATTCCAATATTTAACAAATGGAGCTAACAAGTTTATACATATTTATACAAGCTACTAGAAAAACTAAATACGCCACACTAATCCAGATAACCGAAATGGCTTATATTCTTCTTGTACGTGTAACAGACAAGCTTTATATGCAACAAGAATGTTAATATTTAACAAGTGGAGCGAATCTTAAATATTTCTACAATTCCACAAAGAAGTAAGCCTGCACGAAGACCTTTAAAAATATATGTCAACCCACGATACAGATCAGTTATGTGAGTCTCACAATTGGTAGAAGCGAAATAACTGAAAGTGTCGACATTCCCAACCGGTTATTTATATCTATGCACTGAAACTTTCAATACGCGGGAAAACGTACCAGGAAATCCTGATCAATTTTCTATCTAGGTTGGTTAGTTTTCTGTACTGTTGGGTTGTTGATGCTGTTGTTATTCCTAGCCCTTAGTGGTGTATTTGTGTAACTCCTGACAATGTTTCTTTGGTTGTTGGTTATAGTGGCTTTTATTATATTCAGATGCGTACTAAAACAAGTGGATCTGGGTCCTCCTGGTTGTAGTGCAATGCGAAGCTTCTCAGCTGATTCACCACTATGGAGATCACAGTGTCGATTCTAACCTCGATGACCAGGCTGCTGTAGCACAGTCCTGCTTCTAGGAGCGTGACAAGGACCTGAGGCCAAGTCTTGGTCAGTATGATTCCCCTGACCCTGATGTAAGTTTTTGTTCCCTGCTGTGGTTATCGAAGTGATATAAAGTTAGTGGCGGCCCTGGAAACCATGCAGCAAAGCTAAGAGATTATGGATCAAAGAGAGAAGGTAAACCCGGTCCCACAAATGCCGTGCTGACATTGGATATTGCAGTAACAGTATAAACTACGAAACGTCACAAACGTTCTTTTCAGCTGGAGAAGACGATATAAAGAAAGCTACATGCAAGCCACTATTTGAATGTCGAATACAAATGCATTTCTTTAACTATTGAGTCGGAGATAAAGAATAAAGTACCGCCGGGGCCATGTGAAACATACTGATTAGGATCTCCACTCTATGTCTCCGCTGGTCTCCCTGGAAACAGGATGTGTCACAGCGGTCTGGCCAAAGTGGATATACATCGTAATCCCCATAGTGGTGAGCTTACTGAGAACCCTCTCATTGCAATACAGTCAGGACGACACTGGTCTACATTCTCAAGTATGTCTCGGGATGTAAGACGAACCACTATAACCTGCTTCCAAAGAAACGTCAAGAGTTAGCTCAGTTCGGTGCCAGTAGCTTTGAACAACAAAAGTTATTCTATCGGATTCGAATACGTACAGTAAGTGAACGATTGCTAGGAAATGTTGAAATCAATACATCGAAGCATCTCAATATTTATATTAACTTTAAAGTAATCAACAGAAACATATGCCATTTAGAAAGTTTACATATCTACAAAGATTGGACACATATCTTTAAACTATCGCATTTCATAAACTTGAACAGTCATTATACAGTATAGCAAAACAACAAGGCACTATTTAAACCAATACAACAGTCACAATGCTAGGAATATCACAGACAATGATATTTACATGTATGGTTGTAACCGACTGGTTGCCTATCATATTTCTAGTCCGTTGATGCAACCCGCAACACGATAAAGTAATCATATCAAGGTGCTGTGTGTAGTTAGTTCCGAATTGAACCTCCACACCTGACCCTCAGGAATTGATACTGAAAAGTATCCAACTTTGTGGGTATAAAATGATCTAGCAGCTCCTTGGCCCATTACTACTTGATTAAAGTACGATACGACAAAACACGAATTGATCATTGAATGCAGTATTCAGTGTTGAATCGAATAGGGATTGAATATTCGGTACATCCCTAATGTTGTTAGCTGACTATTGTTTGGTGAACTAAACGTCTTGATATGACCAAATAAACTGTGTCCATGGTTGCAAAGGTTAGCTTAGACCGTAGCAATAAGCAATAACATGAAACTAAATGCACATGTGTTATCAACAAAGGCGGAAGCTCTTAAGTACGTACAGCATGTGGTGATAACACACATGCCACATTCAACTAGGTCAGTGGTCCCCAACCTTGTACAGGTTGTCGACCCCTACACGGGTGCATGTGCGTCTTAATTTGTGGTACATATTGCATCTGATTTATGTGTTCTATGTTGACAAATTTAATAGCAGCTGGTGGTCTTATTGCAGGGACATATATGTGTATGACAAGAACAAGAATAGTAACTCTGCCCCACCGAGAGCATGTCGTAAGAGACGACTAACTGTGTGACATGACATAATACTGGCCATGGTTAGGTGGTTTGTCTAGAGCAGCATAGATGGCGCCTAACAGGCTGCAGGTCTTCTTCTTCTTCTTCATCATCGTACGCAGTCAGACATCAACATTTATTTTTTCGAAAAAAGCAGCGGTCATCCTGAGGCTGTCGACACTGCCATAGAGCTTGTCTAGTGTTGCCACTGGTGACGGCCACATCTGCTTTCTCTGGTCCTCGTATGTCGCAGCATATGTTCGGCGGTCATTTTTCCGGTGCTGCATGTACATTCGTCAGTGGCACCTATCTTCCATTTATTGAATAGGTGGTACCTCAGTCTATTGTGGCCAGTGCGAAGTCTGAAGACCACGACCTGCTCTCTTCTGTTCAACTGGTAATAGGCATCGTTTTTGGTGTAGCCAGTATGTTCGGTTTCCCATTTGGTCATATATCTAGCTCTAATAAGCCTTTTTGACTCTTCGTATGTCACACTAGCAGTCTGTCTGCCTCCTTGTTGCCTCGGATATTACAGTGGGATGGAACCCATTGTACCACTACTCTTTTTGGTGCGGACTGCTGGCATAGTTGACACAGTACTGCTCTTCAATCATTAAGTTCAGTATTTTTCTGGCTTTTTAGTGCTGTGACTACGGCCAGGGCATCTGTAAGCAGGACTATATGGCTTTCATTACTCTTGCCTGTCAGCATTTCTTCTACTGCAGCCCTCAGTGCCTCAGCTTCTGCTCTGAAATTGCTTGTGTATTTTCCAGTTGCCACTGACAGTGTTACTTTTCTACCATTTGGTAGGCACAGGAATACGCCTGCCCCTCCGTTCTGTGTTGCGTTTGTTACAGAACCGTCGGTGTATGCATGGGTCCAGTCTATGCTTGGGTAGTTTTTCGTTATGTACCTCATGGATGTATCTCTTCTTTCTTTTTCAGTCTGCCTGTTTTTGTTTCCAATACCTGGTATGTTTTCTACCACCTCTGGAAATATATGCTGCCTCCAGGTAGGTTTTCGTACAGTAGGGATGGGCTTTGGTATTGTTAATGCGTTCATAGGGGCTTCGCTCATCTTTGCTTTGGCTATTTCTGCAAAGTTTCTCCGCTTTAGTTTAAAATTGTTTAGTCTCTGGTGCATTGGATGGTCAGTCAGTCTTCTGAGTTTCTCTGCTTGCTGCTGGGCTCTGCAGTCTCTTCTGTCGGTCATGGATTGCAGTTTTGTAATCTTTTCAAGTTCTACAATTGGCGTTGACTTCCTGCCTCCTGTTATAACTCTCATGGCTTGGTTTTGGAATTTGCTAATTTTATCGAAGTTTGCCTTTGCTGCTGTTGTCCATGCCGCAATGCCATACTCGAGAACTGGTCTCACTCGTCCAGTGTACAGTTTCTTTAGTATACTGCCTGCAGGTCTACTTTGCTCTAGTGTTTGAGTCCATTTTGATGGATTTGCACACCGGTTATCCACCCTCCGTAAGCGCTTGTCCCAAATCAGCGGAGTTTTAAGCTACTCGAGCCTAGCCCGCTAAGCAGCAGGAAACCGTTCTCCCGGCTACATCCAGCTGATACCAGAGTTGGGACCTGCACAGGGGCATATGCCCCCTTAGAAGTACAGGCGACTAAAAAGATATGAAAACAGTTTTCAAATATTAGGGAGGATGCGTGACCTAGGAGTGACATAGGGGTGAAGCGTCCGTTTCACAATCCCAACGCACTCTTCTTCTTCTTCTTCTTCGTACGCAGTCAGACATCAACCTTAATTTTTTTCGAAAAAAGCAGCGGTCATCCTGAGGCTGTCGACACTGCCATAGAGCTTGTCTAGTGTTGCCACTGGTGATGGCCGCATCTGCTCTCTCTGGTCCTCGTATGTCGGGCAGTTTTGCAGCAGATGCTCAGCGGTCATTTTATCGGTACCACACGGGCATTCGTCAGTGCCACCTATCTTCAATTTGTTGAATAGGTGGTACCTTAGTCTATTGTGGCCAGTGCGAAGTCTGAAGACCACGACCTGCTCTCTTCTGTTCAACTGGTAATATGCATCGTTTTTGGTGTAGCCAGTATGTTCGGTTTCCCATTTGGTCATGTATCTAGCTCTAATAAGCCGTTTTGACTCTTCGTATGTCATACTAGTATCCGGTTGTGGTAGTCTTGCACCTTCTTTTGCCAGTCTGTCTGCCTCCTCGTTGTCTTGGATGTTGCAGTGGGATGGAACCCACTGTACCACTACCCTTTTTGGTGCGAACTGCTGGCATAGTTGACAGAGTGCTGCTCTTAAATGATTAAGTTCAGTGTTTTTCTTGCTTGTTAGTGCTGTAACTACGGCCAAAGCATCTGTAAGCAGGACTATATGGCTTTTATTACCAACGCACTCAATTCGAATCACGCTCGTGTCCAGTTTGGCAGACATGGAATTTTATTCGCTCCTCCACGTACGGGAAGTAATGGCAACCTACCGTGCTACACACTTGCCAAGAAACTTATAACAGTCAAATAGGTTGGCGGGATCAAGATGCTGAGCAGCGCATGAGCTGCAGGGGTCAGCGACCCATAGCTGACTGCTAGCGTCAGGGCCAGCGAACCATAGCTGCGAAGACCCTTCTATACCTCCACGCGGTGATACTGGATAACAGGCTGCAGTAGGGCAGACTGGCTAAAGAGAAGGGATCGAAGAGGGAATGCTAACCTGGTACTCAAAAAATGCTTGCTGAAGTCGGATGTGTTGGACCGAAAGGTGTAAATATCGCAGCCAAGATGTAAACTACGACACAACGCATTCCGTTCTCTGGACTACATTCTGCTACTTACCCTTTCATGGTTTGGTAGCGGGAGATTGAGAACGAACGAGGAAGAAGAAAAAGAAATAGGTTGGCGGTTCTAAGAAGTGACGTTCTGCAAAGGGCATACTACTTACTTCCTATTATTCTTACATCAATGGTTTATATTCGAGGACGATGCTCGACAACACAATCATATGACCGTGTTTGTCATTGTCTGTGACAGTTTTTTTATTTCAAGATTAACACGCCCAAAACTGAAGCTATGTGGACTAGTAGGTCTCTGGGTCCAATCAGTAATGGTGTCAACCATGTCACAAGCAGGTCCATGAGTTCCACTACCTGGGTAGTATTTTTACAGTTGATGGGAGGTTTGACGGAGAAATGAAACTAGATATTGTTGACCTCTGCTGTGATCTATTAAATTGTCATAATTGCTTAACGCCTGAACATTAACATGAATGCAAAGCAACAACTGGTGACCAGTAAATGTACTGATATAATGAGTGGTCTTGAGGTAAGATGTCGGCCTAGGGTGCTGGAGATGGCGGGTTTAAATCACGGTGGAGACCTGGACTTTTTTCTCGTGCACTTTTTGGAGTTTCCTCAGATCTATAAGTAGTAGAGATCGAACGCCCGTCGTCACTGTCGCGCAATGTAAAAATCATTCGGCAGTTGGAAATCGAAAAGAGAAGGCTTAATGGCCGCTACCCGGGCAAAATGCTAAATTATGTTAAAATCTAGCCAATCTATTACGGGATTCTCGCAGGTGCTACGGAGCTCGTGCATCGTGCTGCGATTCTTAAAACATATACAAGGAGAACAGAGCACATGAGTTAAGCCGTGTGCAATGACATTGATTCTTCGACTAAACTAAACTAAACTCAACATGTGATCCAACCTGTTTGATACCAGTGTTAGACGTGGTTCATATCCACGGCTCAGGAGCGGACGATTTTTACAAATGAAAGTAAATATCATTGGTGATACCAGGAGAGAGATAGGATGAGAGATATGAACATTAGAAATATGGAGGGAACTATCTCTTCTACTGACTACATTCCTGAGCAGAAGATGGATGGTCCTGTCATATCACGCGGATGCTACCACATCAACACCCACTCCACGCATACATAATAGGTTCTGGATTCAGGGCTCGAGGCAGGCTCCGAGCAGAAGATGGATGGTCATGTCATATCACGCGGATGCTACCACATCAACACCCACTCCACGCATACATAATAGGTTCTGGATTCAGGGCTCGAGGCAGGCTCCGAGTGGAAGATGGATGGTCCTGTCATATCACGCGGATGCTACCACTAAAAAAACACCCACTCCACGCATACATAAAAGGTTCTGGATTCAGGGCTCGAGGCAGGCCCCGAGTGGAAGATGGATGGTCCTGTCATATCACGCGGATGCTACCACATCAACACCAACTCCACGCATACAACTCAATAGGTACTGGATTCAGGGCTCGAGGCAGGCCCCGAGTGAAGATGGATGGTCCTGTCATATCACGCGGATGCTACCACATCAACACCAACTCCACGCATACAGCTCAATAGGTACTGGATTCAGGGCTCAAGGCAGGCCCCGAGTGAAGATGGATAGATGGTATTATATGATCCTGCACCGGCACGGGCTTCCGGTGGCAGACGCTTGACACTTGGCCTAGGACACGCAATGCAAGTCTTTATTCCCCCCCCCCCCCCCCCTTCACGCCCAAAACGTAACTTCGTGCCACAACTGACCTGACAACTAAACGGAAGTGACCTATTCTTGGCAAGAAACAGGATAACTCTGGTACACCAGGTATGTCCGCTATGTCCAGACGTTACATGAACCTGAAAAGGGAGCAAACTAATATAACTGTAACATACTAAGCGTGCGACTAAGGGGCATTAGACATGAGACCGGATACCCCACCCTGTATAAGCTATAAGACAGATGAAAAACGAAAGAAAGACATCTACAGACTTTGGTAGAAGCTTAGAGACTAAAACAAGCCAGAATAAAGAGGGATGGGCATTGGGCCGGATATCCCATTCTAAAGAAAGTATAAGCCACTTAAAAACTAATTGAAAACCTTTGCCCCTCGTAGTGGATGATAAGTGACTATATCAAGTCAGACGAAAGAAGGTTGGGCATGGCTATCCCATCTTGAAGAAACTGTAATCAACATGAAAAACAGAAAAGAAGACGTCTACACTTCATGGCAGAAGGTTCTACACCTGATGTTTCTGACAAGCGACTAAGTCAACGACTCATCCACAAAGCCAAATAAAATTCACCGCGGCCTCCATTGTGCCTCCCGCCGCACGACTCGTATTTCTACTGCGTAGATCTTTCAGCGATGACCAACACAACAGCCCCTTCACTATCACACCTGGACAACCTCCTTCCGAATCAGCATGGCTGCTGTCATCGCTCGTATAATGCACAAGCTCTGATTCATAATTTTCATTTCGGTCCCTGTGGCTGTTCGCCAATTTGTTTTAGGTCGACCTCTCATGCAATAATACACAAAGTGCAGTGATTCTCAATCTTGCCGCTTTCACATACCCCATAACAGCAATGATAATTCGCCGCGACACATTAGAGAACTTGTTGCTCAATTTATAAATGCTGCCCTTAAGTTTTTTTTTGGTGGTGGGGGAGGGGGAGTGGGGTTTACATTCATTGCGTGGAGAATCGTCTACATTTGGTCGCAAAAATTTGCGATGTTGTTTGCATTACTTATCCACTTAATCAAATCAAATGCAATTCTTCTTCGTTCGTTCGTTCTCAAACTCCCGCTACCAAGCCCTGAAAATGGATGTAGTCCGGAATGTAGTCCGGAGAACGGAATGCGTTATCTTGTAGTTTACAGCTCGACTGCGATATTTGCATCTTTCGGTCAGTCACATCCGACTTCAACAGGCATATTTGGGTACCGGGTTAGCTGTCCCTCTTTTATCCCTTCTCCTTAGCCAGTCTGCTCTGTTGCAGACTGTTGTACAGGATCACCGCGTGGAAGTGTAGAAGGGTCTTGACAGCATTAGTTCGTTGGCCCTGACGCTAGCAGTCAGCTTTGGGTCGCTGACCGCTGTAGTTCATGCACAACTCAGCATCTTGATCCCAAATGCAATTCAAGAAGGTCTTATCCAACAACATTTTACACACCTACTGATGCATACAGAGGTTGGATGGCTGTCAGCGGGAGATTGTCTGTGCCGTCTTGTTACACATAGTCTATTATGTCTAAGTGATAAACAGCTTGAAGAAAAATAATTGCTGATAAGTGTGACATAACTTGTATTTTATCTGTCACATATTTCTGGAAAGTTGAACTTGTTGATCGGCAGTTACAAGGTAAACACTGTAATTCTATATCTTACAAAGAGGATATTGCTTATTATCTGGGCCAGCTAACTGGGAAACATCAAATTGCACTAGTCACGAGGACACGTCCACCTTTTAAAGTACACCTCACGATGTAAGAAGAGTCACTGCAACTCGTCACAATGAAACGCGGTCAAGAGTTAGTCCAACTCATCACGAGTCGCTTCGAATAATAACAGTAAACTCACAGACAACAGCACGTGGAGAGCAGCTTTTTTAATCTGAGTACTTGGTCCAAGAAAGGTTGCTAACATCTTATCGACAACAGAGCAATCTAACTCACGGTCTGCCACATGAGGGGCCTGACACCTGAGGGGCCTGACATCTGAGGGGTCTGCCACCTGAGGGGTCTGCCACCTGAGGGGTCTGACACACGAGGGACATGCCCCCTGAGGGGTCTCCCACATGAGGGGCCTGACACCTGAGGGCCTGATACCTGAGGGGTCTGTCGCGTGAGAGGCCTGACATCTGAGGGGTCTGACACACGAGGGGCATGCCACCTGAGGGGTCTCCCACATGAGGGGTCTCCCACATGAGGGGCCTAACACCTGAAGGCCTGATACCTGAGGGGGCTGTCGCATGATAGGCCTGACACCTGAGGGCCTGATACCTGAGGGGCCTGTCACACGAGGGGCCTGACACACGAGGAAAAGGCCACCTGATGAGTCTCCCACATGAAGGGCCTGACACCTGAGGGGCATGCTACCTGAGGGGCCTGACACACGAGGGGCATGCCACCTGATGGGTCTCCCACATGAAGGGCCTGACACCTGAGGGGTCTCCCACGTGAGAGCGTGACACCTGAGGGGCCTGACACATAAGAGGCCCGACACCTTAAGGGTCCTACCCATTAGGGGCCTGACATATGAGGGGCCTTATACTGTAAGACCTGACACATTAGAGGCCTGACATATGAGGTGCCTGACACATGAGGGGTCCGACACCTGAGGGGTCTGACACATGAGGGGCCCGACACCTGAGGGGTCTGACACATGAGGGACCTGACATATGAGGGATCTGACATCTGAGGGGCCTGACATCTGAAGGACCTAACAATTGAGAGGCCTGACACGTGAGGGGCCTAACACATGAGGGGTCTGACAGACATATTAGGGGCCTGACAGACATATTAGGGGCCTGAGAGACATATTAGAAGCCTGATATATGAGGGTCTTGACACATGAGGGGCCCAACACACTAGGGGCCCAACGCCTGTGTGACCTGACACAATAAGGGCCCGACATCTGAGGGGCCTGACACATGAGTGATGGGCCTTACCCTGGCCCTTTAACCTACGGAATGTTGCTTACCTCTGATCTAGTCTTGTATTAGGAGCTCACGTCGTCTTTTCCTCGTTTTTGTTCAATTCAAATCATAAGTCTACAACTGCAGCTGGTTCCTTTATAGGAAGCCTGAACCAAAGCCCAGACGATCTATCTTGATGTGGTTTGGTTGCTGTAACAATTTTTTTAGCACAGTGAGGTTGCTAACTCAAAGCACAATCATTTTTAGTTGTCTTTTTAATATGCTTAAAATATGTGTTTTTTTTAATTGATTTAAAGTGATAACTTTTTTTGTTTGTTGCTAAAGCATGTTTCTTTCAACCACACAGTTCGTCTGACTATATCAGAGTGCATCTCAGTCTTCTTAGATCCTTCGTCAGTCATTGATAAAGCGGACAGTGTCCGTCACGCCTGGGGACGTCTTTAAGAACAACACATTTTCTCCACTTGTGCCTTGGTCTGTGACCGGCAAAGCGGTCAGTGTCCATCACGACTGGTGGTGTATTTAAGGAAAGCAACAAACTCTCTCAACTTCACTCCCATCCTTTGTATTGTACCCAACTCTGGTTCATGATTTATATTTCGGCTAGTCCGGTTCTTCGCCAAGTTGTCTCAGGTCGGCCTCACTTTAGTTTTCCCTCAGGGAGTCCATACCTTTCGGTTCTGGTGATAGTGTCAGGCTCTCTTCCTAGGACATGACCGAACCAATTCCAGTACCGACTGGTTATGGTGGTATGTACATGTCTTCTTGACTGCTCCAGGCAAGCAAATCTCGATTAACAGAAGTACGATAAGGATTCATCAGATGACATCATAGGGCGTAACCCATCAAAATATAGTCGGTATCCAATATAAATCTATCGTGCAGCGCTGACACTACAAAAGACTGCCATCCGCTTGCAAAGTGTTGGTGTTAGTTACAGTGGTTTTACGTTTTACCTACACGGTTACTTCTCTGATGATAAGTATTTTCTTGATCCAGAGACTAAGTCGAGATGTTGGTAATAATATTATTTAATTTACTAGTGTGTCTATTTGTCTACAGCAGGCAATGTTTCAACTTTCAGTCAGATACCTCAGGTTTTTCTTCTTCTTCTTTTTCCTCTTCTTCTGCGTTCAGACTTATTGGGCATGCTAGTCCACAGTCCTTTTCAGGCTAGGGTGGCAGCTCCACAGATTCTGCGTCAGTTCGTCTCTCTCTCTGGCCAGGTGTGGCATCGTAGGTCTTTGTATACTTGGCAGTCCTGTATGATGTGTTCGAGGTCTGGACTCTTGTTCAACATGAGCACTCACTTGTGTGTGATATCTTGAGTTGATGTAGGTGGCCAATACTATGTAGTAACCTGTTCTCAGGCAAAAGATGGTGAGAAAAGGTATGAAATGCATTGAAGCATAGGACCACTACTACAGCTGGTCCCTTGACATGAAGCATGTAACCGGGTCATTTTTATGGGGCGATTGTTTGGTGGAAGCTACTCGCGCTGAGTTCAGCTAACTTTTGACGTATCTTTGATACTGGGTTACAGTGGATCGTCTTACATCCCGAGGCGTACTTGAGAAGGTGGACCGAAGTCCCCATGGCTATAGTGCAGCGATAGGATCATCAATTAGTACATCCCTATGGGGATTAGAGTGCCAATCCCTACTACGTTGGACATACTGCTGTGATATAGCTTGTTACCATAGACATCATGACGGACGGACGGATAGATTGATGGATGGACGAACAGATGGATGGACGGACGAACGAATTGATGTTATAAGCTAGATATGTTTGTCAGAGTGCTGAAACTCCCACTGACCTAGCAATACTAGCAATATTTTTCTCGCATCATGTGACATAGTTAGACACGCTGAGTCATCATTGCTGAGCTGTAACGATTGAAACATTACAGGGACTTGCTAGACATTGCGCAAATACATCGACCTGGATTTAGACTGGGACAATTGTATATTTAAAATAAATGCTTACGGTTAGGTTAAATGTATGTATACAGTAGAGCAGTGGTATGCAACCTGCTAGTGGATGAGACCTCTATAATTATTTGATGTAAAGACCCCCAATCCACCATGCTGAAGTACTATTTTAAATAGAAGACTCGATTCAATACCACAATATGGACTCCGTTTTATTTAGAAGACCCCCCCCCCCCCCCCCACACACACATTTCACCCTGTCGGCCACATTGAATATTTAATTTAGAAGAGACCATTTCACTATGTCGACCCCACTGAGTTATACTAGTGAACATGCCACTGATATGTTTTAGATGATGACATCGCAAAAGATGACTCAGCAATTCACGGACAGCTGATCTTTGATATCGAACAAGGTTCGAGAGAACTGTGGCGTAAGAGAGGACGGAGCAGGCGAGTGTACCACCAACAACGAGCTGCAGCAACCATCAGT
Organism: Ariolimax columbianus; assembly: GCA_036924085.1. Taxonomy (NCBI): domain Eukaryota; kingdom Metazoa; phylum Mollusca; class Gastropoda; order Stylommatophora; family Arionidae; genus Ariolimax; species Ariolimax columbianus. The sequence goes on from JAVGWX010000005.1 coordinate 82,793,147, forward strand.
ATCCACATCCTTCGCCATTTACTGAGACATGGGGGACCTATGAGTATGCCCAGAGTGCAGTGAAGTCGATTAGGAACAGAACTCGAAATATAAGACGGTACTGGCGCCAGTGCTTTGTCGTGCACTGCCATAAACCAATAGTGGTTCTATGTAACTGTTCCTCTGAATTATTTATAAGTATGTTTTTTATTTGATGCATTAATCTACATTCATCGTGGCTGTTATTTGAGAAGTTACTCAGTTCTTCAATCTTGGGGAATTGTCTCTCGTTGATCTTACATTCATATTCATGGGCGTACTGAACAAGTCAAGTCCTTCCCGTCTGTAGTGCTTTGAAAGGCTTCAAAATGGGATCAGAGCGTCGATCCCCACCTCATTTAACATGCTGCTAGAAGACGGTTTGTTTCTAGGAGCAAGATGTGGACGTGAGGTGGAGTCTTAATCACAATGTTTCACCAGATCATGACAGAAGCCTTTGCACGTACTAATACACTACTACTTCCTAACCGTCTTATCATTAAGAAATACCACACATTTATATCGTAATGCTCGTGTGGATGATAAACAAATACCGGACTTGCTGTTTTTCCGGATAATTATGAACGCAATGCATTTTTTAAATTCTATTTTGCACCTTCCCATCCTCAACCAAATTCCCCCCACCCCCACCCATATCTTCACAATTGAACACAACATTGAGCGCCCAAATCGCCTCGTGATGAACACAAATTCGGTTATGGCGTTAATCTAATATTTGTTAAACATAATAATCAATCAATTTACTCATTACATTTTAGTTTATTCTATGTAAATCATTAATAAGCAAACCGCAGCTGTTTCCCAATCCGTCGGAAAAACGGCCACCATTTTGTTTTGACTACGCACATGCAACCGATAATTACGTCATGATTCGATCAGTCAGTCAAATCTCTCCTGCACACGTTGGAGACTCACAGACGTTCAAGCTAATGCTTTTTTACTGTTGGCTTGGCTTCGTTCGTTCTCAATCTCCCGCTACCAAACCTTGAAAAGTGTTCAAGTAGCAGAATGTAGTCCAGAGAACGGAATGCGTTGTGTACAGCTTGCCTGCGATATTTGCACGGTTCGGTCAAACACATCGGAATTCAGCAAGCATTTTTTAGTACCGGGTTAGCATTCCCTCTTCGATCCCTTCTCCTTAGCCAGTCTGCTCTGTTGCAGTCCGTATTCCAGGATCATCACGTGGAGGCGTAGAAGGGTCTTGGTAGCTTTGGTTCGCTGGCCATGACGCTAGCAGTCAGCTATAGGTCGCTAACCGCCGCAGCTCATGCGCTGCTCAGCATCTTGATTTATTTTTACTGTTGATAAAATAAATAGTTTATTTGCTGGCCTCGGAGTTTTAGTTTCTGTTGTTATGTAGTTACATAGGCAACTCGATACCATTCGTGAATAGCGTGCTGTTTTACATCACTATAAGTAGTGTTAGGACTGCCGCAGTCGGGTATTTGATATTTACTTTTGAATTGCGGGCAGGATATGTTCCAACTGACGAGCTGTGGGAGCCAAGAGTAGTCAGGGTCAGGTGAAACATGCTGATCAAGACCCAACCTCACGTCATGGTTTGTGTTCCTTGAAATTGGATGTGTCACAGCAGTCTGGACAACAAGGTGGAGGATCAACACTGCGATCCCCCTATTGGTGAGCTTACTGAGGGGCCTCACATTGCACTATAGCCAGGACGACCATGGTTCACCATCTGAAGTACGCATTGGGATGTAAGAAGTGTAGTCCGCTAATAAAGAAACGTCAATAGTTGACTCAGCCCAGCACGAGTAGCTTCAAGTGGCCAGCTCTCGGTTGCCAACACCTACGCTACGTGATCACAAAGGCAGTATCTCGCCACAATCCGCTATCTCCTATCCTCTCTGCCATAATGAAAATGTATTGTCTACTCCTTAATAAACCCTCTGGATTTCAAATGAGAGCTCACAAGTTGGGCGCCACTGCAGCAGATCAGCGGTTCTCAAACAGTGTAGATCACCACACTGGTGAAGCGCGTGAAAAGATACATGAAAGATTAGCGCCGCGTGTGGCAGGAAGATTATAAAACATTCAATGATTTAAAGACATCATCAAAAACATTAGTATGCTCACGATATCAATAATCATATTAAGAAGTATGGGTCAGTTCAGTGTGTGCACAAATACAACAACAAAAACAACAGACAAAAGGACTTTGTCAGCTACATATGATAAAACAAATTTTTTTTTAAAGGAGAAGGTAATTTTATTATTTATTTGTTACAAAAGATATTTGAACTCAGAATGCTTGAACGTTGTATAGGAAAAGAAAGACAGGTAATTTAATTTTAGAGCACAGCGCTACGCAACGTGATTTATTGGGTGTTGTGGAATTAAGCCTTATAGATGTCGGGTACATAAGGAATGACAATATACATTAATACATTCAGGAGAAGTGAGACATGAACGATGTGCCACAATTCATTTCAAGATGAATCTTGAAAAATGTGTGTGTGAATGCTGGACATAACGACTGGCAAATAAAGCTGAAGTTGACATTTTACAAATTCATGCACCAACTCAAAAGCACAGTGAGGATGGAATATGAGAATATTAAAATACTAGGAACTGACAGCAAATTCTCAACCAATAAAATCTATTGATTTTCTGATAATAACGGGAGACACGAACTCAAAAATCGGAAAAAGGAAATGTAAGAATATAGTAAGCCAATTTGAACTAGAAAAAAGAAACAACAGAAGAGATAGATTGTTACATTATTTGTAACGGAAACCAATTTGTTATATGTAACACATTTCTCCAAGCTCACAGAACATTATAAACATTGCAGAGCTCAGGTGATAAAGTAAGAAAGCAGATTGACTTTATTATGATAAAGGTCAGATTCAAAAATTGTGTCACAATGGCAAAAACGTATCGTGCAGACATCAATTCCTGTCACAACCCGGTTGTGATTAAAATAGCCATCAGACTGAAAAATTTAGGAAGAAGACATAGAAAAGATCCCCAAAATAGATAAATAAGCATTAAGTTTGCCGGACAATAAACAGAAATAACTTGTGGAAGTCACAAATAAATCTGATAGAATTAATGTCAGAAAGCGTGGATCTTTTCCCTTCTTCATCCTCAGATCAAGGTTAAGGGGACGTGTAGGCTAGTGGTTTGGTTAAGCGACACGGCTCACAACCCGAAGGTACTGGGTTCGCTCCCCAATCACAGCACCGGCTGTTACCCCGGGAAGCAAACTCTTAGAAAATGCAGGAGGAAGCAGACCCTTACATAAAATGCATGACACAGTCGGATGCACTGGGCCGACAGGCGCAAAATAAAAACATAGTGCAACGCACACAGCCCTGGAACACAGAGAAATAAGGCGAACGGAAAGAAAACAAATCAAGCTCACGGTTCTCTTACAAAGGACACCTTTGTTTGTAAAGCAGTTTTATCTTCGTACAGCGTTTGTCTCGTATCTGTCCCGCATGGTTAGTATTGTTCCATGCTTCCTTGGTGTGTGTTCCTGCTGTCAGTACTAGAGATTTTTCCTCTCCGTTCATTAGTCTGTAATAGACACCTCCACCTCCATCGGATGTGTTTTTGTTAGTTGAACCAGTTGTATATATGTTTATAAATGTTTCTGGTGGGTATACTCTCCTAAGATATTCTTCCGTCATAATGTTCCTTTCTAAATATGTTTCTTTCTAAATATGTTCCCTCTATTCTTCTATATTCCCTTTATGAATTCCACCATCTCAGGGGATTTGGTTTTTTTTTCCATGGTGAAATTTAAGATGTTTGTTTTAGATCTCTAGCCACTGCCTGGCTTATAATTTGGTCTGCTATTGCAAAATCTGTAGTTTTTTTTTATATGAAGTGGTTTCTCTTTAATCTTCCAATGTGATTTATTCTGCCCCATATATCGGATGATCTTGTATTCGTTCGAACTTCTTCCCTAATAGTGTGTTATTTTGGTTTTATTTTCTGTTGTTGCTTTTGTTTTTTGTTTTTTGGGGTTTTTTTTTTGTTTTGTTTTTTTGGGGGGCCGCAGATCCATACTTTAAATTCTTGGGATGTTCTCCATTGCATTTATCGTTGCTGCTCTCATAGCTCCAGTAATGATGCATATACCTTGGTTGTGTGTTGTATTAATTTTTTGGAAGTTATTTTTTTTTGTTGCTGCCATCCCGTATCACGTAACCTGTGTACAGTTTCTTTAGGGTGCTTGTGTCAGCTCCCCATGTTGAGTCCAATATCTTTCCCACTATGGTCATTCTGTTCTTAGCTTTGCTGAATCCTTCTTGGATTTGGTTTTTTCCATGTCAGTCTTGGGCCCATTGTTATTCCTGGATAACTTGAACATATCTGGTGGAGGGAAGGAGAGAGGGGGAGAAGAGAGGAGGACCCTGGCTATTTACTTGTAAAACTAATTGTTGGGATGTGGGAGATATAAGAAGATTGTGTAAGTGGTTTTGGTTTTGTGGTTGGTAATTTGCCAGAAAGCATGATCAATATATAAGAGGAAACACAGAAGAGAATGTAAGAATTAAGTGGATCTCTCATTTAAACATCTAATAAAACTCTTAAGATAAAAGAGTTCTTTTTTTAAAACAAGTATTGATGACAGACAATAACTTAAACAAAATGGACAAAAGAAAAAAAGAGCGAAAACAGAATATAGGGTACTGAATAATGTGCAAACAGCCAAGAGAACAACATGTGGAAGAAGCTGCCAGAGGTAAATAAACACTCGACCTAATATTTACTACAGAGGAAGGGACGATGAGACTAACGTCTGGTCAGGCAAAACATACTGATCAGACAATGTTAGCCAGGGTCAGGAGAAATGTACTGGTCAAGATCTTCACCTGACCTCCTCGTTGGTCATCCTGGAAACGGTTTGTTGTCGAGGACAACAGTCTGGCTAACAAAGGTGAGGTTCGACGTGATCCCTGTAGTAGTGTGTGACACACAGATGAAGCATTGCACAACCGCCTAGAGGACCCCGATCCACCTTCACCAGCACGCTCAGAATGTGAGGAAAGCTATGACAACCCGCCACTAAACGTCCTTTTTATGGCGCACAAAAGAGTAAACCTACTCATTATGAGCATTCAACAACAACAACAACTACAGAGGAAAACATGATTGAAAATGTAACTGTTTGGCTCATCACATCATCTGTTATGATCTTATAGCAAGAAAGGAAGATAACATATGTACACCAAGATACAACTACTCTAAGACAAGTGTTAAGAAGATGAAAGAAGCAGCGAACCATGTAATCTGGAACGATATAACAAGTGGAACAAATGTTGAAGAAGAGTGGGAGAGTTTCAAAACAGTTCTAGAGAATCTTATAGAGGAATGTGTTGAAAGAAGGTAAACCCCAAGCGTAAAAAGTGGATTACTAGATCTGCAGTTAAATGTAGAAGAGCTAGAACTAAAGCATGGAAAAAATAAAGTGGATTACTAGATCTGCCGTTAAATGTAGAAGAGCTAGAACTAAAGCATGGAAAAAATAAAGTGGATTACTAGATCTGCCGTTAAATGTAGAAGAGCTAAAACTAAAGCATGGAAAAAATCAAGTGGATTACTAGATCTGCAGTTAAATGTAGAAGAGCTAAAACTAAAGCATGGAAAAAATCAAGTGGATTACTAGATCTGCAGTTAAATGTAGAAGAGCTAAAACTAAAGCATGGAAAAAATCAAGTGGATTACTAGATCTGCCGTTAAATGTAGAAGAGCTAGAACTAAAGCATGGAAAAAATCAAGTGGATTACTAGATCTGCAGTTAAATGTAGAAGAGCTAAAACTAAAGCATGGAAAAAATCAAGTGGATTACTAGATCTGCAGTTAAATGTAGAAGAGCTAAAACTAAAGCATGGAAAAAATCAAGTGGATTACTAGATCTGCAGTTAAATGTAGAAGAGCTAAAACTAAAGCATAGAAAAAATCAAGTGGATTACTAGATCTGCAGTTAAATGTAGAAGAGCTAAAACTAAAGCATGGAAAAAATACTTAGAGGTGGGTAAAACAAAAGAAACATATTTAGACAAGCAAACATAGCTCAGAAAGTAAATAAAAGCAAAATTTGCTTCTAAAAAAAAAATTGCTCAAAAGATCAAAACTGATGGCAAAAGATTCTTTTCTTATGTTAGAAATAAACAGAAAACGAAAGACAAAGTAGGCCCTCCAAAGAAAGCACAGGAAAAATAAAAAAGTGAAAATAGGGAGGCAGCTAATCTGCTGAATCAGTCAGTACTCCAACTCAGTCTACACAAAAGAAGACTGCTCAAAGATCCCCCGAGCCCATAGATATTTTCCAAAGGGACATGGAAACAGTGTGATTTAGATCAATATGTATTAAGGAGGAAATTATTTTTTTTTTTAAACTGGAGGAGTTGAAAGTGGATAAATGTCCGGATCAAGATGGTATTCATCCAAAATTGCTGTTTGAAATTAGAGACCAACTAGCAAAACCATTGGCTTTATTCTGTTCTCAACCACATGCAAAAGAGATTGTTCCACGGGATTGGAATGATGCAGGAGTGATTCCCTTGTTCAAAAATGGCAAAAAATCAGATCCAGCAAATTATAGACCGGTGAGTTTAACGAGCATTGTCTGTAAAATGTTAGTCAATAATCAAAGATGACATTGTAATGCATTTAGACAAACTTAATCCATTAAGAAATAGTCAGCATGGGTTTACTAAAGGAAGATCATGCTTAGCAAATCTATTAGAATTCATGGAGGAGGTTACAAAAATTGTAGATGGAGGGAGCCAGTGGATGTTACTAGATTTTTCAAAGACCTTTGATATAGAGTACCTAATCAAAGATTGTTTATGAAGTTAACAATTATATGGAATAGGTACGATGTTACCAAATGGATTAAAATTTGGTTTATGGGAAGAAGACAGAAAGTGGGCATAAAAAAGAGTACTTTAAGTGGTGTGAGGTCAAAAGTGGAGCGCCAACAGGGCTAGGTTTTAGGACCAATTTTGTTCTTTATATATATTTATATAAACAATTTGGACAATTTAGTAAAAAATTTTTCATTTGCCTTATTTCTATATTTTCTAAGGCTGCGTTGCACTGTGGTTTTTATTGCTCCTGTCGGACCAGTGCATCCGACTTCAGCATACATTTTAAGTAAGAGTTGCTTCCTCCTGCATTTTCTAGGGTTTATGTCCTCGGGGTAATGGCTGGTGCTGCGATGTGGATAGAACCCAGCACCTTCGGATTGTGAGCTGTGTCACTTAACCACTAGCCCACTCCGTCCCCGATTTAAACAATGATATCGAATCCAGGATTGCAAAATTCACGGATGACATAAAACTATGTGGTAGTGCTTTATCTAAAGCAGAAGCTGATATCTAGAGGTTGGATTTAGATCAAATTTGGGAACGGTCTGAGAGGTGGCCAATGAAGTTTAATGTAGATAAATGTACAGTCCAATATGGAACATGATTACAGAATGACAGAGAACAATGATAGAAAAGGAAAAGGACCTAGGGGTTTTAATTGATCATAGAGGTAAAGTGAGTGAGCAAGCCCAGGTAGCGGTAAAAAAGGCAAATGCAATGTTAGGTACGATAAAAAGAAATATAAAACATAGGAGCATGGAAGTGATAGTCAAACTGTATAAAGCATTAGTTAGACCTAGATTGGAATAATGTGAACAGGTGTGGAGTCCTTAAGTAGAGGGGATATACACATAATGGAAAGGATAAAACAGAAGAGCGCCATAACTGACAGTGGAATTCCAGAATTATAGTTATGAGGAAAGACTCAGAAAAACTGGCCTACAGTGTCTAGAAAAGAGAAGAATTCAAGGTGATTTAATACAGGTTTATAACATAATCAACGAAAAGGATAAATTAGCATATAACCAATTTTTGTCAGAATACAGCCACTTACAAGAATAAGAGGCCACAACCCAAATTAATTAAAGAAAGGTCCAGATTAGATACCAAGAAATATGTTTTTAGTCAGAGAGTGGTGAATGTTTGGAATGCATTGCCACAGGAAATAGTGGAGGCTGGGCCAATTAATGCATAGGATAGACTGGATGCGCATAGGTGTTTTTAGATCACGTGAATGTAAAAGAAACTGGTTGTATACAGACTCTGCAGAGTCTTCTAAACCAGTCGAAGAAGACAAAGTTCTGGTGTTATCAAGAACAAAAGATGCAATAAAAATGTGACTCACAACAGAACAGATTCCATTTGACTAAATGTTCGTAAAACCAGAATTTGTGTCTCTTGTAAAGCAGACACACAAGACAAAGATATTTCATATCGACAAATTAATGAAGGAGTATGGTCATATGTGTTTGAAACTGCCACCGTTATATTTACACCCAACAGCACTAGTTTGGACAAAAGTTAACGGACAGGTGGCAGCTGAAAATAAAACTTTGAAACTATGTGCTGTCAAAGAGTTTACCTATAAAATATAAACAAAGAGAGTACTAGGCTAAATGCTAGGACCATGTCTTAAAAGAGGAAGAGGATAATTGGCCAAAGGATGGTTTGTGTTTTGTTCAGTCAAGAAAAATCATCAATATCTTAGATTCGTCTGATTCTGAATTAGGAGAAAAATATCCTCTATATATGCTCCTTTCAACAAACAATGTTATTCCTTAAATATATCTGCAAGATAGAATCCTTGCATTATTGCATATTATTTGGTAAGAACCACAGAAATCTCCTCAAGCAACAATTTAAGATACGCCTATGGCTCCTCAAAACTGTGATATTTATGCAATTACAGTAAATTATAATTATGTCACCTAAAAAGCAGAAAGACACTTGTTGTTTTAAGAAAACAGCTGTACCTACATAACTGTAAATTGTAAAATCACAATACAAAGAAAATATAAGATCATATGCAAAAATTAATGGTGATCCGTACAAAGCGTTCTTGAGTTATTAGATAAAGTTTATAAGCCCATGTTTTTGAATGGACTATAGATACCATTAGTGCCACAAATTAAAAAAAGGACACAGACATCTGCATATAGGAAGGACAGATAAACAATCTGCTGATTCCAGAAGAAAAGCTTAGTGACTACAACCCAGATGAGGGATAAACTGTATGGAGATGAAAGAAGTCTGAGACAGACCACCAAGATTAGGGTGGATAAAGATGTAGTTATTTGAAGGATAAACTGCATAAGAATGAGAGAGATTTGAGACAGACCACCAAGATTAGGATGGATAAAGGTGTGGTTATTTGATGTATAAACAGTACAAGGGAGTGAGGAGTGAGATGTCAAGTTTATGATGGAAATATGTAACTACTTGAGAGACAAACTAATGAAAAAGATAAAAGTTTACTGTAAATCAACACTATTATGAGAGTTCTGGATATAGTTGAGAGATAAACTGTATATTGGCAAGAGAAGATCACCCTTTTATAACAGCAACAGATATGGTTACATTAAACAGCAAGCAACATACAAGCGAAAGAATTCCATTTTGTTATTTAATGTCATGAATCTTAGCCACCATGACTGAGAAATGTAATCTATTCCTTAATAGATCTGAAAATAAATCAACGTTTCAAACAAAAGAATTAAATAGTTTTTGTTAAATTATATGGTTTGTTCCAAATTCATTTCCATCCTCGTTTATCATTGTAGGCTACAACACAAAATGCAGTTTTAAACAGAGCAGTTCTAAATAATGTACTGACTTTACAACCAGTAAAGGACATTAATGAGGGCTGGAAAAACAAAAACAACACATAAGAACATAGTTAACTAAAAACTGACAGAAAATCAGGAAGTCACATAGCAATGAGTGGGTAGTCAGAAAGACATGTGTTCAAACTTTGGTAAATTGGGAGTGATATATAAACACCTAGCCTGCACAGTATGTGGCAACCGTTAGGGTAAGCAGTCAATAAATATAAATCAGCCCATCCGACACCAGCAATGGGAAATAGCTCTGTAATGAAAGTCATTTATACAACAAAGCAATATAAAAACCTTCCATGGATGGATTCCAAAGCCCCTTACAAGGGAGGAAAGAATATGGCCACTGTACCTCCATGAATGTTGTAAAAGGCAACTAAACAGCTCTAGTAGCTTTAATTGACAACACAGATTTGTGGCGACAAACACACCAAGCAGTATAGATGGAGATTAAAGAGAGATAGATAAGATGGGATGCTTGGTGCCTTTCTTTGCCACCTTGCCTCCCCTTACTGTAAGTCAAGTATCCATTTACAGCTGGGTTTACTGGAGTTTGTCGAAACCAAGGATTTTATTTTCTTCTTTTTGCTCATTCGTCTTGTTTCCTAAAGCAGAGTGTGTTGTACTGTGTTTTGCAGGCATTTTAAAAATGGGTTCACATCCCACAAGAGTGCAGCCTTGATGGTTCATGACTGTGAACACATGCAAGTTTGGTTTGTGAGTCATGTCACTAACCACTTAGCTACGCTGCCTCCCAAGATCATAGATAAAACACATTTGCGGAGGAGTCAAGCACTCTAACCTACAAGACGATACAAAAGCACCAACAACAACAACAAACAGGCATGAAAGTAAAGAAACATGCAACAAACCTAAGTACTTGTGCATTAATCACTCGTCACAGACAAAAAAATGGCATTACTTACAAGGTGCAAGCAGTTGAGCTAACCAGGAACCCCTTAGGACCAAACTTGCAGTTTGGACTGACCCCATATAAAGAGTGATTGCTGCGCCTAAAAGAGAAAAACAGATTCATTTAAGTGTGTTTGTATTTTGGAAAATGCACAGAAAATGCTCACAAAGTATAAGATTAAATATCTTGACTTAGCCGCACCTCTTCTACCATGGGATGTAAATCTTCTCGTCTTTCTCATGTGGCTTATGGTTTCTACATAACCCATCCTTATGCTCAGCCCTCTTTAAACCACTGCAATTACTGAGTTTGTGCTTTGTCGTTCGCATTTTCAGCAATGAAAAGGACTGGGCACATTTGGTGCACTCAGTCACAATGAAGTCAGTTCTATGAGTCATAGTCCTTTTCTTCTGTTCAGATGCCTCTTACAATGGCGTGGGCTATTGGTTAAGTGACACGGCTCACAACCAGAAGGTGCTGGGTTCACTCCCCATCACAGCACCGGCTGTTACCCCGAAGAAGCAAACCCTTAGAAAATGCAGTAGGAAGCAGAACCTTACTTCATAAAATGCATGTCGAAGTCCGATGTACTGGGCTGACAGGCGCAAAATACAAGTAAAAACTATATTGCAACGCACACCGCCTTAGGAAATAGTGAAATAAGGTGAAAGCTAAAACAAAAAATTCAACATCCTCAGTCTGACTTGACTCAGTCACTCCTCTTCTATCATGGGATCTACTCGACTCATCCTGTTCTTTTTTCTTCTTTTTTTCGTAGTTTATTGTTCCTACTGGATGGGGTATTGTTATGTTGTGTTAAAAATCAATGTCACTGCACTCTATATAAACCAATAGATGCCCTGTTCATCTCAGCAAATAGTGAAGGATGTAGACACTCCTCTCTACTGAACTCAGGTCTGATTTAAAAACTGCAATTTGTGGGCACCCAGTTGATTGAGTGTACTAGCTGAGGTAGTCAACCTTATGCTCAACACTCCTTTGTTGCCTCTTACAAAATGCTCTCAGTCTGGTGACTAAGTTGCTCCTCTGCTACTATAGGGTGTACAGTCTACTGAAATCCTGGTATTCAATCATGTAGATAGGTGCCTGAAACCAGACAGCAAAAAGCTTTCCTTTTATTCTACAAACTCATCTGGTCAGCCCTTATAAGACACAGTTCCTTGTCTCCTCTGGTCTGCTATTCGGACTCCCATTTGACTATTAGCACAAATGGATTACCAGCAACGATCGACTAGTTATTCAGTTGTCATTGATTAAATTTGTGTGACTTGTATCTTTTATTTGCTCACGTCATCACAATTTGGCTGAATTACCTCTGCTGCCTCCTGTGGGTTTCAGACAAGCAAGATTATTCATATTGTGTCTATGTTTATGTGCGCGGCTTTGACTTTCATCTGTGGCAACACTTTGTGAATATCTGGAACATTATTTGGTACTTACAGTTTCCTGTGCCATTTGGTATGAACAAGGAGATTTAGTCCTGTCATCCTACATTAGCACGGTCCTGGATGATTACCATGACCAGGACCTACAAGCCTCCATCTTCAATTTCATTGTACTCACTGTGATGTGCTACGAAGCTGAGACATGGACACTAACAAAATCACTAGAGGACAAATTGAGAGTGACCCAGGCCTCCCTTGAGAGACGCTTTGTTGGAATCACTCTCCGGAACCAACGCATGCAAGGTTGCCACAATTCTGACATTAGACGATTGTCCCTGGTGAATGATGTGATAATCCATGCAGACAATGCAAAACATAGATGGGCAGGTAAAATGTTATGATGAAATGGTGGAGCACAGCTACAGCAGTCTGGTACCCCTGAGGAAAAAAAGATACCGCTGGGAAGACTTCCAATGTGTTGGTCAGAGACTCCCTTGCTGTACACTGCAACATCCGAGATGCCTCTAGAGGAGTACTTACCATGCACTGGACTTCTGTGGCCCAAGACAGGGTCCACTGGAGATGAAGTTGGGACCCGCAGCTACGCCGAAGAACGGGTTATCAAGATCATCCTACATTCCTAACTTATTGGATGCCACTTCATCGCTGCCTTGTGGGATACCTGTTTATGGGAAAGGCTTCGGAAGTAAACCCTGAGAAAAAAATCTGCATCCTGTGCTATCTCCATTTGTCTCGATAATATTTTGCCACTGGCCAAAGTAAATAGGGACGAGAGAGTGAGGTTGACAAATTGCGCAACTGTTCCTCACTTTAACCCAAATCTGCACGCAAGTCACTCTTTCCCCCTTTTCAGCGAACAGAGCAAAAGGGACAGATTGTCCACATGGCTGAACAGAGAGAGTGGTCATTATCACATGTGATATCAGTAGTAATTTTGTGGGCGTTTTCTTTTTTCTGTCTACTAATTGCTAAGCTGTCATTGTGTGGGGTCTTGCTATAAGGTATTTCATACTATCACCTCAAGGAGGTAGTCAACATCGATGATAGAGATTTATTCTTTTTTCTTATGCCTATAATTTCTACAGGGTAGCATAGCCAGGCCCATGCTCAACCCTCTTTAAGTCATCTCTTATAACATGCCTGACAGGTTACAATGCTACTATTCCTGCCCTCTTTCATAACACAGTAACGAACAAGCATTCAATGTTTTTAAAACAATAATTTTCATGTTTCGTGCCGCGAGTAGGTTTCCTTAGAGTGCACAACATCCAACTGGCCTTAGGGTGGTCCTAACTCTGCAGTGAAATTATCCATAGTTATGCATAAAGACCCAGGATGAAAATAATAGGGCCACTGTCACTTTCCAAGCTTGTTGTAGAGGTGACTAAAGAGAGTTGTGCTTAGGGCTGGCAACCTCATTATCTAAAAAATAAATTGTCATAATAATCAGCCTCTGCAAATGCTCAGATACAGGTTTCCAGTAACAAGACCAGATGCAGCTAATAATATGATGTACATTGGAGTGACAAGGTCACTCAATGATTACAAATTTTTGGAAAGAGGCTTCCTATAAAAGAGACTAGCTTCAGTGGTTGTATAATCGGTCAACAACAAACGAAAGTAGAACCCCCAGGTCTATCTATCTACTCAGAGCCAGACGTGCGAGACAAAAGCGGGAAGAGGATATTCGGAAATATTGTAAAACAGGATGCCCAAGCAACAGTGTAAAGTATCGGCATGTAAAAATGTCCCCCATGCAGAATCAAGGTAATATGATTTATGCTATTTTATAAATATTGATTGATCAAAAACTTTGTTGGAAAACAGTGAAGAACAGCCAAGGTCAGAAACCTCGCAAGTAAAATCACATAGATAGATAGATAAATAATCCCCCCCAAAAAAGAAACCTATAAGTAGGATCTTTCACATCAGAACAAAACTTTTATAAAATTGGACCGTATTGAACCACTGATCCTCACAAAAGACTTAAAATTTCACGAAGCACAAGCAAAGTGAAAATAACACAAAATTTAAAATAATAAACGGAACTGCAGAGGCCTGCACAAAAACTTTAAGCCATACTTAAGACTGGCCAATCTGAGAAAAGAAACAATAATATATGCGACACAAGAAACCATGCTCAACCCAACCAAAAGACTCAATATTCCAAAATACAATATAGTTAGGAACAATAGAGAGACAGGAGCGACAGGAGCAGTAGCCTTTATAGTAAATTTTTTTTTTTTTTAGTTCGCCTTTTTTCTCTATTCTCCAAGGCGGGTGTGTGTTGCACTGTGGTTTTTATTTTGTGCCTGTCAGCCCAGAGCATCCGACTTCAGCATGCATTTTATGTAAGGGTCTGCTTCCTCCTGCATTTTCTAAGGGTTTGCTTCCCCGAGGTAACGGCCGGTGCTGTGATGGGGATCTAACCCAGCACCTTCGGCTTGTGAGCCGTGCCACTTAACCACTAGGTCACGCCGTCCCCCTTTATAGTAAATGAAGAATACAAAATAATGGACTGGGATTCATTTAATACCGAAAGCCTAGAAGGCCTATACATTAAAATAGACAGTAGTCCAAAGAGCATCACAATAATAAACATATACAACCCAAAAGGAAAACACTCCAAATGACATGGAAACAATCAAAGCACAAATATACAATAGAACAATCTAAGTACGGGATTTCAACGCACATCATCCAGCATGGGAAGGAAGCGCCATAGACACGGCAGGGAAACAAATAATGACCTTCTGAGAAGCAAATAATCTGATAATAATAAACGATGGGTTAATGACCATAATAAATAACAATCCAAAGGGATCAGATATGGCTATAGACATCACAATAATGACGCCAAACTTAGCAAACCATCAAATGGGAAGTTCTGGATAATGCAGGATCAGACCACCTGCCCATAGCAATTTATTTAAAAGAAAAATACATACGAAATACTGGATCAATCAGACCCTATTTCAACTACCATAAGGCAGACTGGAACGGATTCCAAGAAGATCTGCTCAGACTCAAAAGAGAAGACGTAATCTCAGATAACGTAGACGTATTTACCCATAACCTAACAACCAACATCCCACAGATAGCTATAAAGCACATACAAAGCAAAAACATGCCAGCTAACTTAATACAAACCAAAGGAAAAGAAAACCAATACGGTAACCATAAAAGAACAAAACACCTGTACTCTGGTGGAATGAGGAATGCACTAACCAAATAAAAAAAAAGACAAAAAGCTCTAAAGAAATACAGGAAATACAAAACGGAAGGCAACAACAAATTTTACTAAACAATTAAAAAAGTAATAGAAAAAGCAAAAAGAAAACAGTGGAGGACATTCTGCCAAACCCTAAATCCCTCATCCAAAATAACAGAGGTATGGAAAAAATTAAAATCCATAACAGACTGCAATATCAAAAGCACTTTCCCAGCAATCAGAATTCCGGAACTAGGAGAAATTGATAAACAAAAGGCAAATATACTGGCCGCACAATTCTATAAAATCAGCTCTAATAGCTCACTTAAAAAGGATGAAATCCAAAGAAGAGAAACCCTAATGGTACAATTAAAAGCAGATCAAGGGGCTCAACCAGACACGCAAACAAATCTAAACGCACAAAAAAAATAGAGGAGACAATACAGGCAATAAAATCCAAAACAAATACAACAGCAGGACAAGACATCCTAAGCTATTAAATCCTAAAGAACATTCCAATAACTACAATAACTCTAATAGTGCAGCTTTTTAATTTAATATGGAATACAGGAAATATGCCCAAAAAATGGAAAATGGTGGTGATTGTTCCTGTCCTGAAGCCAAACAAAGAAGCCCATGATGCTAGCTCATACAGACCGATATTTCTAACCTCTCAAATAGGGACAATCTTAGAAACAATAATCAACAATTGTATTAAATACCACTTAGAACAAAACAATCTTTACAGCCCCACCCAAACAGGATTTAGAAAAGGAAAAATTTCAGTAGACCAGCTCCTAAAACTGGAACACGAAGTAAAAGCAGGATTCCAAAAGGGAGAAAAAACCGCTGCAATATTCTTAGACGTACCAAGGAGCACATGATGAATGTTGGAGGGAAGGGGCACTATATAAAATACAGAAGATAGGAATAACAGGTAAAGACTTACTTACTTAGTCGCTCCTCTTCTACTGTGAGGTGTAGAGTCACAGGTAAAGCCTACCAGTAATTAAAGAACTTCATGGAAGAGAGATACTTTGTAGTTCAAGTTCAAGACCAGGAAAATTCAAACAAGAAAACGGCATTCACCGGGGTCAGTAATCTTTCCAACTATCTTTACAATAATGGTCAACGACCTGGGGGAAGAATTCACAGACCTTAGAAATAGCTTATCTCTACAATAATGGTCAACGACCTGGGGGAAGAATTCACAGACCTTAGAAATAGCTTATCTCTACAATAATGGTCAACGATCTGGGGGAAGAATTCACAGACCTTAGAAATAGCTTATCTCTACAATAATGGTCAACGACCTGGGGGAAGAATTCACAGACCTTAGAAATAGCTTATCTCTACAATAATGGTCAACGACCTGGGGGAAGAATTCACAGACCTTAGAAATAGCTTATCTCTACAATAATGTTCAACGACCTGGGGGAAGAATTCACAGACCTTAGAAATAGCTTATCTCTACAATAATGGTCAACAACCTGGGGGAAGAATTCACAGACCTTAGAAATAGCTTATCGCAATATCCAGATGATGCAGCAATTTGGAGATCAGGAACACACCTACCCCATACCTATACAAAACTACAAATAAAAATAAACAAAGTAGCAGAATGAATGGGCAAGTGGGGTTTTAGTCTAAATATAAATAAGACGGTAGGGATGTTTTCAGGAAAAGCCGTGAGAAACAAATAATGGATGTACATATAAATCAAGAAAAAATAAAAACAGTGAGCTAGGAATGGACCTAAACAGAGATTTAAACTGGAGTAACCATATAAACAAAACAGTAGAAATTTGTAGAGGTACAATAAATATGATGAGGTATTAAAAGGAAATGGATGGGGAGCTAGTAACAAGACAATGTTAACCTTCTACAAAGCATTTGTCAGGGGGAAAATAGACTTTGCGAGTATTGTATATAAATCTGCTCCAAACAGCTACAAAAGTAAATTAGATAGAATACAAAACCAGGCCCTTAATATAATAGCTGCAGCAATAAAGACCACATCAAAAGAAGCAATAGAGGTAGCCCTAGGAGTAACTCCCCTAGGACTAAGAAGAAAAGAGCTAAGATTAAAATATTGGAGCAAAATAGCGAACAATAACACACATCCAGCATTTAAATCATTTGTAGAGTACTACAACCTTATCAGGAATAAACCAATAGTACTAAGCAGATGTCCGACAGGATGGAAAACCACAACAGAATTGAAAGACTACCAGATCCTTAAAGAAACAATACAATCTGTCAAATCACCCGAACTCAAAAGTGGAAATGTATGTGTATATGTGTAGGTGGGTAGATATGTAAGTATGTGTATAGATATATGTGGGCATTTAAACTAACACATGTGTATGTATGTATATATAGGTTCATATATGTATATCCCTTCTGCGGGCATCCTCATAACTATATACTTATACTTAATATAATTATACTATATCTTATACCACATCTACCTTATTTATTTAATTAATTATCTATTTCCTGAGAGACACAGAGCTAAATGGGGAAAACCCGAGGCGATGAAGTCGAGCCCTCGCTTAAAGTTGTTTTTTTGTGGGTTTTTTTTCTATTTAACTATATTTTTTTATTTCTATTTCTCAGCCTACCACACATTCAACACCTAATTATCTGCGAGAGCTAGAGGGGACAGTTGCAACGGAGGATCTACAAGTGGCACACAAGTCAGTAAATCGCTTACAAGTTGGAATACATGGCTGTGATGGAAAAATATATAAGAGCAGTAAATACCTGAAATACCAAGACCAGACAGAAGGAAGTCAACACAGGTGGACCTCACAACAGAAGGAAGACCCTTTTCAATTAATTTATCTTTTCAATATTGTACTCTTAATTCTTATGTATCCAGTATATTGTTTGTCATATTTCACAATCATTCCATTTCATTCATCCTCGTTGTACACCTCACTATACTGCTTTCCCAATTTGTTATAAAATGTATGATGGTGATTTAGCATTTAAAGGAAACATTTTTTTATTTTTTTAAAGTAAGGGTAAAATATATATATATGTATGTATGTATATATATGTATGTAAATATATGTGTATATATATATATATATATATATATATATATATATATATATATATATATATATATATATATAAATGTAAATCAGGAAATAAATAAAGAGGTCCGAATCAAGTATAAAGGAAAATAAATATACTCATTCCCAAAATGGTCTCAGGAAAACAATTGTGCATATTGTGCTTCAGAAACTCGACTGGGTAAACCGAGGAACTCAAGAAAATTTAAATAGCAACCAAATACCTGCGAAGGATACTGAGGATCATCAAATGGCAAGGAACAATGGGAGGAACATCACAGAAACACCAGGCTAGGTACATTCAGATACACACATGCATCCGAGCACTGGTTTTTGACTACGGTCTGGGGTTGAATAGGCGCACTTCCGCCAGTAGAAACTAGTAAGGCAAACACATAACATTTTTGTTTTCATATTTTTTAAAAGTTGTATGTGTTTCACACTGAGGCAAAAAGATGAATGATCAATGTATAAAGCTGGTTATTTTAAAACATAAAAGATTCTATATTCTATGGAGAATAAATTGTTCCTACCCTTTAAAAAAAACCAATTAAGTTGATGCTGAAACTAAACATTCTTTATCAGTCCAGTAGAAGCATGAGGGAAGGGGGAGCCCACTACAGCTGGTCTCCTTTTATGAGAAAGTCTGTATCAAAGTATTTGTGTTCTCTTCAAGAGGTGGGTTTTGTGGTACTAAGTTTTATATGATGAAGTGCCAGCTCCATGCTGTTTTGCTCAGTTGGCTTTTGTGATATGTCCAAGTAAGGTATCCTGGGATCCACAACAGGGAATATATTTATTTATATTAGTTCTTCTCTGTGCATCAGATTTCTTTCTTTTTGGCACTGGTGATGAAAACAAAATGTATTATTTTCTTTGTTATCAAGAAATATGTCAGGAGAGCAACAGAAATCTATATACATACAAACTATTATCTTTCCACAGAACATTTCTAGGAAATTTTCATTCTCCATGTAAAGGCAGTTATATTCCATGGTTCTGAAACATGTAGGACCACAAAAAAAAGTTAGCAACAAAGGCGCAGACTTTCATAAATGGCTGCCTGCACTGAGGGATTGAAACGGTATGATAAGATCATTAATGTGGATCTATGGCAGAGGACCAGACAGTTGCTGGTGGAACAGGACATGAAGAGGAGGCTTGGGTGTTGGATAGGTCATACATTAAGGAAACTAGTTAATAGCATTACAAGGTAGTCTCTGTTATGGAATAGAGGCAGACCTTCTCGTTCATAGTGAGGAGAGCTTGAGGAAAATATTAAAGAGACTAGGAAAACATGGATTGAACTGGCTCATATGTCCAATGACAGGAAGACTTGGCATGTATTTGTTGAAGACCTATGCTCCACAGGGGATGGCAAAGGTTTTGCTTGATTGACTGAAGCTTGGCCCAAGAAGAAATACACACTATCCATAATCGGTTAATGTTTGAATTGGATTTCCATATTTCCATTGCAATGAAAAAGTTTACTTTCTGGTTTGAAAGCACCCAGTGGATAGATAAGAGGACACACTGAAATCAATTTATGACCACCTGCTTATATAGGGGGAATAATGAAAATAATCTATTACTGCCTGTTTGAATAAGCGGAACTTAGTGAAATTAATCTGTGTCCACCTGCTTGGATAGGGGAACATACTAAAATAAATTCATGACTGGATGTTAGGACAACACTGCAATGAATCACCAATCCAGTTGCACAAGGATGGGTGTTTAAGATAATGAATCAGGAGTGTGTACAATAAGCAAGCTACAGGAACCATCAAAATCCATACCTGAAAGAAAATGGGCACCCATGGGACTGTCAGTAATTTTGATTCTGGCTAACACAGCATATCATTGCATAATGATAAGAAGTAAAGAAACTGCAAAAGAACACTTAGTTTTGAGCAGGTCGTGGTCTTCAGACTCCGCACAGGCCACAACAGACTGAGGTATCATCTATTCAATAAATTGAAGATAGGTGGCACTAACGAATGCACCTGTGGCACAGGGAAAATGACCGCTGAACATCCGCTGAAAAATTGCCCAACATACGAGGACCAGAGAAAGCACATGTGGCCATCACCAGTGGCAACACTAGACAAGCTCTATGGCAGTGTCGACAGCCTCAGGATGACAGCTGCTTTCTTCGAACAAATTCAAGTTGACGTCTGACAGCATACGAAGAATATGAAGAACCCATAAGCTTTGCAGCAAGAAGTGAGTGTTCTACCTCTTTGCTACTCAGACAATCAAATTTTACAAAACACTTTGCACATTTTATGGAGCATCTGTTAAATTTTACAGAACACTTATGGCATACCTCCGGCTGTTGCGCTGTGTCCGTCTTGCAGAGGCACTGGGCATAGGAGAACCATGGTCATGAGCATCATCATAATATCCACCAATTCTAAAGCGTGCCAGCCTTACATCATCAGGATCTTCAGGCTGAGACACAGCTCTCCCATACCTGACTTCAGATCGAGCAGCAGAGCCTTTGATGCAATTCTTTCTCTCACTTGGGACTTCCAAATAAATGTTTGTGCAACTTTCCGGGACTGTCAAATTGTCACTCATTATGACTTCCTTGTCTCTCTCAAAAGCTCCTGCCTTCTTCACTGGCTCAACAAGATTAGGTCTAGACATAACTATATTTTCACAAACAAATTACAGTTTTTCTTTGGTAACAACACCCTAGAACTGTCTTATGCCTAACTTCACTTCCATCTTTGTCTAAATTTTTGACGTGACAATGTTTTTTCAGATTTTTGTACTGTGTCCAGATCTTTAAAAGTACAGTCCAAATGGAAACCTTTCAGTTCTTTATCTTCCTTAGCCAATCCACATAGTGTCAGCTTTCAGTGAACTGGGGAAAGAAAATGGAAAAACATATCAGAACCGATCAGAATGATATTGTATATTCTTAAATGATAATTTAATTTTTCGCTCCATGAAAAATATATGACTGCCATCACAGCTTGCACCTTTATCGGAAGCATGTAGTCTCCCATAGTCATGACAATGAAAATGTATAGAGGAAACAATTAAAAGCTAATCAACAACCACCTCTTAGATGATGAAAATGAACTGATCAACGACAACCACTTGGATGATAACACTGCAATTGATGAATCGACAATGTACAGATTGCTACGTTTTGAAGTCACATGTGATTCCTGCAGAAAGGTTCACCTTAGAGAATGAAGCAGGAGTGTACCATCCCACTGCAATCTTTCATGAGATCTCAATGTATTTCGTGGGAGTTCATAACTTCTTGACCTATGTAGATGTATAAGTCATATTTTTAATGGGATCAATTCCAAGTCATATTTCCTCATTGGGGCATCAAGTGCTCAATATGTATTGGGTCTTAGGTCCAAACTCCAAAACCAAGCCATGAGAGTTATAACAGGAGGCATGAAGTCAACGCCAATTGTAGAACTGGAAAAGAGGATCAGAGAAAGCAGATGTGGCCATCAGCAGTGGCAACACTAGACAAGCTCTATGGCAGTGTCGACAGCCTCAGGATGACCGCTGCTTTTTTCGAAAAAATAAAGGTTGACGTCTGACAGCGTACGTAGAAGAAGAAGAAGGGTCTTAGGTCTATTATTTTTAAACCAACTGCCCCACTTGAACTGTTGAGCTCATTTATGTATTGCTCAGCTTCTTTGATGATTTGGCTGATGTTGACTATGTCATCCATAAACCAGAGATGATTAAGCATTTTTCTGTTTATGTTGATATCCTTATTATTTCAATTTTGTGTGCAGAAAATTTTCTAGAGGGATGCCGTGAAAAATTTGGGAGAGACTTTCCCTCTGCTGTATGCCATGTTGAATTTGTAAATTAATTGGCCAGTTAAAAAAAATGGTAATTTTGGCAGAGAAACCCCTGTATATATCTTCTATAAGCCACACATATTGTTCCTCAATGCCTTGATTTCATAAGGCATGTATGACTGCAGGCCCTTCAATGCTGTTGAAGGCTTTTTTATAGCCCATGAACACCAAACATAAGGGCATACATACTTCCTTGCCCTCTCCGGTTACTACTGGACAGTATAAATGTGGTCAACTTTTTTTGTGAATAAATTTTTTTTTAAAAGTTTTTCATTGCTTAGGGATTCGTTCTTTCTTTCTTAGTCGACATGTACTTTTACAGAGGCAAATACCCCTGTGCAGGTCTCAGCTCTAGTATAAGCTGGATATAGCCAGGAGAAGGATTTCCTGCTTACTTGCTAGGCTTGAGCAGCTTAATACTCCGCTGAGTTGGGTGGTTAACCGATGTGCGAGTTCATCTTAATAGACTCATCAAACACTTGAGCAAAGTTTAGGGATTTGACTTGGCTTGGCTTCGTTCATTCTCAATCTCCTGCTACCAAACCCTGAAAGGGCTTAAGTAGCAGAATGTAGTCCAGAGAACAGAATGCGATATTTGCACCTTATGGTCCAACACATCCGACTTCAGCAAGCATTTTTTGAGTATCAGGTAAGCATTCCCTCTTCAATTCTTCCCCTTAGCCAGTTTATTAATGAAAGACAAGTAAAATTCATATTTAGAAAGGGTCTGGAAAAAACGTGTAACGGATAGAAATATTAGGGACATGGGGAACCAAAGATTAAAATAATGCGAGGCTGCAGCGGTTCTGTGGATGTGTATAATGAGAAAAAAAAAATGATGAAGGCCTATTGGTCGTAACGTAGGTTTTGTTTGTGTTCTCGTCTCGGTGCAGTATCTGACCATACCCATTTTTTAATTTTGATTGAGCTCAACCTTAATCAACTTTTACTAGTTTCCTTCGGGGAACCAAAGAAGACCTTGATGCATGATCTGGAATATCATGACAAGATGAATCGTATCTGGAAACAGAATGTATGATTATGAAGTGTTGAAAAAGTTTACATGATGATTGAAGATCACAAGCAATAAACTGCCAACTAAATAAAGAATTCATTTGCATTTATTCCTAAGCCAAGTACATGCATGAAATGGTGTAACTCAAATCTGTATAGTTTAGTTTACACATTTTGAATATTTGGGCTCCAGAATTGACACAAATTACGACTGCTTGAAAGAAATCAGAAGAAGACTAGCTATGGCAATGCAGAGACTGAACAGCCTGAAGAAATTATGGCAGAGCACCAACAAAATGAAAAAAAGTAAAAGTCTTGAGAGCCTGTGTTTTTCCTTTGGCAGCTTATGGCTGTGGATCATGGACGATTACTAAAACTTCTAGTTCTAGACAAAGAATCGAATCCTTTGAGTCAAAATGTTTCAGAAAGATCCTCAAAATGCCCTGAACAGAGAAAAAAACAAATGTAGACATTCTGCAAGAGTTGAGCATAGAGGAGAACTGGTTTATCAATTCCATTTTGGCTAGAAAATGCAAAGCAAATACTTTGGTCACATCAAGAGACTCAACGGTCTTGAGAGAAGTGATGGAAAGGTATGGTGCCATGCAAAAGAGGAAGGGGTGGACCAAGAAGACGATGGCACCAAGATATCCAGGAATGCCTGGGTATGACTGTGGCGGAGGCTGGAGTTTTGGCAAGAGAACGAGTTTCTTTCAGACAGTCTGTCTGAAACTCGTTCTCTTGCCAAAACTCCAGCCTCCGCCACAGTCCACAGTGTGATGGGAGTAACGTTCTACAATGGACATGCTACATCAGTTAATGATGATGATGACTCTGCAATTTTAGATGCGCTCCAGTGTTGAATTGCGTTATCGAGGTCCGAAAGGGGAGCAAAGAATAGTAGCTTTGCAATTTGCCAGGCATATCGGAGGAGGTGACAGAGGAGAGTTGGGCATGTGGCAGGTTTTTCCATCTTGTAGAAACTATAAAACAAAATTTTAAATTGGACTTTCTCAAGTTACTGCTCCTGGTTATGCATAACAACACATAAACATATGTATATCATGGTCTACCTGTTCAGGTTAACAGTTAACAGAACTATAACTTACATTTTCGTTATCTGATATATTCACTATAAGTTGTTAAAGCAAGTTAAGTGTAAGTCTCAAAGAGTTCATTGTTTCTCGCTGATGACTCCATTAGCAGACAATAAGACGGAAGTAGTAGTATATTTACATTTCACAAACCAGAGAGTTCTATTTTTGGTTATATTTGTAAAGGTTGGGTAGGGAAACTGTGAACTTGGCCGTCAATCAAAATTCATCAACTCTCCATGAAGCATACATCTTTAATTAACAAATGCAAGCAAATTCCGCAAGTTCTACGCCATATTTTACTTCTCTCTCGCATGCATGTTTCGAGCTCTTGTCTGATTTGGTCCACTTCTTTTTCTCATCACCTGATAACCCAGAACAAAGACAACAGTGTCATTTTGGAATGTCAGTTGTTTCCCTTATTTCTGTCAATGTCCAGCACTTCACCAATGGTTGCCAAGTTCTTTTAAACAGCTCTATATTTTTAATCTTGTCATACTTTTTTAATTTTTCTATTCTTCTTCTTCTTCCTCTTCTGCGTTCGTTTTCAATATCCCGCTACCAAATCATGAAAGGGCTTAAGAAGCAGAATGTAGTCCAGAGAACGGAATGCGTTGTGTCGTAGTTTACAGCTTGACTGCGATATTTGCACCTTTCGGTCCAACACATCCGCCTTCAGCAAGCATTTTTTTAGTACCGGGTTAGCATTCCCTCTTCGATCCCTTCTCCTTAGCCAGTCTGCCCTGCTGCAGTTTGTTATCCAGGATCACCGCGTGGAGGTGTAGAAGGGTCTTGGCAGCTCTGGTTCGCTGGCCCTGACGCTAGCAGTCAGCTATGGGTCGCTAACCACTGCAGCTCATGCGCTGCTCAGCGTCTTGATCCCATTTTTCTATTCGACTTTCTCTCATTTAAGAAAGTGTATCTTTTGAGCTGTTGTATTTCTTGTTCTCCGTATGTCAGGGTAATATAAACTAGGGAACGACATTTCTGCCACCATAAGTACTACCCCTCCCTGACACCTCTGTAGAAGTTATTTCGCGTGCTGGTATGACAAGCATCCCCACAACTCTGTGCAAATCGAAGCTTAGGTGGACTGACCATGTTGTTCAAATGTCCGATGAGCGGCTTCCAAAGAAAATATTCTATAACGAGCTTTAGTCAGGCAAAACGAGCTCACAGTGGCCAAATAGAAAGTTACAAACACACTCTGAAAGCCTCACTGAAGAACTGCGACATTGGACCTGATAACTGGGAGAACATTGTTGCTGATCGCACTGCCTGGTGCAGTCAATTATTTTCTGGCACGACACATAAAGAGCAGAGAAGAATCAAGAAAGCTGCACGGAGACGAGCGACACGGAAGGCAAGAGAGGAGTTGCCTCTGTCTGACGGTCAGACAGTTTCTCTACCCTCAGTGTGACATACGCTTTCGGATTTGGATCGGCTGATCAGTCACCACCTAACCCACTCCAGGATGGACAGATGACAATGTGGTCCTCGTCTGAAACGGTGGACAAACAACAACATACAAATTAGAATAGAAAGTTCCTACTTTTGTGTTGAACTTTCAATTTATGTCGACTTCCTTAAAGTGAAAGATTTTTTTTTTCTTTTTATATTCTCATGTGATTTGTTAGTTTTCATCCGGTCCTTGGTCCTTGTGACCGTAACATGGGCGTCGTTTTGTATGTGTCCTTACAACGCGTGGTTATTGAACCATTTTCTTATTAACGCCTGTGTGCAGCTCATCAACAGATTCAAACCTTTGGGATGTAAGCCACTTCTTCAGGTGCATGGACAGGTGGTAATCACTAGATCGGGACTTATGGCGGATGGTCACTTCTTAAGGTGCATGGACAGGTGGTAATCACTAGATCGGGACTTATGGCGGATGGTCACTTCTTAAGGTGCATGGACAGGTGGTAATCACTAGATCGGGACTTATGGCGGATGGTCCCTTCTTAAGGTGCATGGACAGGTGTTAATCACTAGATCGGGACTTATGGCGGATGGTCACTTCTTAAGGTGCATAGACAGGTGGTAATCACTAGATCGGGACTTATGGCGGATGGTCACAAATTTCCCACTGAAATTCTTGCAAAAATTGAACAGTTCAGTTTAACATGCGACGTGAGGTTGCGAACTATCGTGTAAAAGTACAATTCCAGCGGATAGCAACCCACGTCTTCTGTTCTGAATGGCATGTCATCAGACTGTCACATTAATCATTGCCATTAACTGTCTTTTCAAGTAAAAAAAAATAAAAATAAACAAGACCTATTTTTTGTCAAAGAAAACAGTGGCAATGATCTTTTTTGGCAGAAGGTGCTTGGTCAAACTTATTTGCTTTCCGGGACCATGTGTGCTGCTATTCCAACGACTGTTGCTTTGTTTCGACGTCTATGTAGAAAATCCAGACCTCATCTCCAGTAACAATGTGGCCAAAAAATGTATCTTTCATTGCGATAGGGCTGCAAAAATATTTTCTACATAATCCAAACGTTTCGGTTTGTGTTCTTCGGTTAACATTTTCGACACCCTGTACCAGACCCACTCATCCCAACTAAATATCCTGGATACTGTGGCCAATGGTTACCGTTTCGTATAGCAAACTGCTCATACTCTAGTCCCTTCTCTTTCTAACAATGGCAATTAATAGATAAATAACATCTTGAGTCTTGTGGTCCTGGTCTCTTGTAGCGTGTCTGGCCTCTGACAGTATGGCAGCTTCAGTCTTTCTAGTCTCTGTCGTGGAACAAAAGATATCTCCCACGTGCGATGGGATGTAATCCCTGATATCTGGGCTACATCTGTGCTTTCTGTCATAAGGGTCCACACACCCGTCTGACAACCGAAACCGTACTTTCGAACACACTGACGTGCTACATATACTTATCGGAGTCAGTGGATTTGTTACTTCGACCGTTTCAAATTCCAAAGTTCTTCTAGGTAGGCAGTAAATCGTATATATTTTAAGAGTTTTCTGCTATGTCCTCTTTGAATTTGTAATTCTTTAGCTGGTATTAGGATCAACACTCATTTGTAGCCATATCTATTCACCCTTATAGACTATCCTCTAATTTGGAACCTGTGCCGTTTGTTTAGGTATGCCTATTGTTTACAAACTTTATATCAAAACTCTCAGCATAGAGTCTTGCTGCAAGGTATTGTTTTTATTTAAGACTCTTGTATTCCCCTGAAAGATGTTTATCAATTTTACTTTATTGGTGAATTGGCGAGTAGTATTTGTCTCCTGGCTCTCCAGTTCGGAGTCCTGGGTGAACCCATTTGAACATTCGGGCTCATCATTCCCTCTGCCGGAACTCTACTTCTAAAGTAAATATGTGCATATTCTGCTAGAACGTTAGTTATCACGTGGCATTTTATAACTATTCTAGACATCTTCACCTTTCGTTTTCGACCCGTCACAGCCACCGTTGACAACCTTTTCAGTTGCTGTGTTTGCGTGTGACTGTTAATGTCCTTAGTCTTTGGTCATGGATGAGCCGCCTTCCAAGCGAGCGAGTCTCATCTATCCGAATTTCCTTGTTTCTTCTCACCAGCGTCTCATCTGCTAGGCTACAATCAATCAATCAATAGTACGCTTAGGCGACCAAGGCCCGTCTCGTCGAATGACCATATTATTGACCACGT
The DNA here is from genome assembly GCA_036924085.1 of Ariolimax columbianus. Taxonomy (NCBI): domain Eukaryota; kingdom Metazoa; phylum Mollusca; class Gastropoda; order Stylommatophora; family Arionidae; genus Ariolimax; species Ariolimax columbianus. The sequence goes on from JAVGWX010000005.1 coordinate 82,821,103, forward strand.
CTGATGGCCGCGTCCCAGGCGGTCTGTAGTTCTGTTGGAGAGGTGGCGATCTGTTTTAACCAGGTGTTGCTAGAACGGCCCCGATGACGTCCCCAGGATGACAACGGCTTCTTTCCACAACTCACCCCCACAGCCTGTCGGAGCATCTCGTGAGTTGGGACCAGACTCTGCGGAGCTGGTGCATGGATGAAGCCGCTATGTCCATCCTACGGGTGATGTCGTGGTTGCTGCGTGCGTCAGAGGACTGTCTGCTACCAAGGTAGACGAAGTCCTCGGTGGCTGCAACAGGGTTGTCGTTCACGGTGATGCTTGGCGCAGAGAGGCCCCTTACTGAGGTTTTGGATTTTCATGTTCATCCAGGAAATGTGCAAGCCTAGGTGGGTAGCCGATCGATCCAGTGCCTCTAGGGAGCCTACCAGGGCCTGATAATCGTAGCCCGGTATGATGACGTCATCAGTGTAGACGAGATCGGTTACCCGAGAGTCGCCGACGAGGTCCCCTGAGTTGTGTGCAGAAGACTGTGAGAATCCAGCCCATGGCACAGCAGAAAAGTTCAGGGGCGAAGACGCAGCCCTGTCAGACACCCTATGATGTAGTGAACTCCTCTGTGAGATTCTGCCCGAGCCGAATTTTGGCGCTGGTGTAACTATGAAGCTCCTCAATTAGGGTAAGCAGGGTACCTGGGATACCTACGCATTGTAGGACCTTCCACGGGGCGTGTCTAGGGTCACAGGTGGTTTTGATTTCAGTTGTCCTTCTCCTTGATGAATTGCCTCCCCATGCTGACGAGTTTCAACTACTCGAAACATCTAGCTGGTTTTGTGACGCCATTTTGCTCACCTTTCACTTGTTACTATAAACAGGTATGTCAGAAGAAAGCCAGAAGTTAGCCTTCACTGACTGAGGCGATATGAGACGCACACAGTGTGAGAATTTGATTGGAGTGGTAACACGTGTATTTCCTTCCATTCACGACTACGACAGCATTTATCAGGTGCCTACTTCACACAGCTACAGCCAGTGAGTACACAGTATCCTGCTGTGTTTAAAAGAAAACTCTAGAAACAATGATGACGAAGACGTTTCTTAGCAGATCATGATTATACATACAGTTCGATTTCTTGTGTAATTTACTTGCTCTGTGTGTTGCAGAATAGTTCATAAAGGTAAACTGTAAAACAAACATGCAGTTCAAACTAGTTTCAGACAGAGAAGATAACTGCCTTCAACATTATCATTATGTCTATAAGCTGGGTGATACAACAGACAAAAGATGACAGCAAAACAGAAATTCAATGAACATTTTATAAACATTTCTTTTATTTCATTTTGCATTTTTTGTACATGGAAAAGTCATTTCTGTTTAGTTTCTGGAGACTACTAAAGGAATTTCTTGGTTTCTAAAATGGATTTAAGCCAGTGTTACCAAGATCGGAAAGGGAAGCAAAGATAAGCAAGACTGTCACCTGCCAGGCATGTTAGAAGAGGCGACTAAGGAAGGTTGTGGAAGAGGCTAGCTACACTATCCTGTAGGAACTTTAATCCCCAAAAACTTTCACATACAGAAAGAACCACAATTGATGACTTGGATTGCATTTATTGAAGACATACTCCACAGGGCACTGAAAAGATATTGTCAAAACACACACAGACCACCAAATCGAAAGTAAATTATACACATAAATTACAAATTGTTCAATTTACAATAAATATTTAAATAACACCAACAACAATTTATAACTGTAGTTACTATATTACGTAATATCATGGGTAGAGCTGAAAAGGATGACTTAAAACAGGAATGATTGAGAGCTACTATTGAGTGACTCAATCTGCCAAGTTAGTAAAGTAGTAGTACTAGTGATAACGAAGATAAATAACTACAGGAATTACTTTGTTAAAGAAATGGAAAATCCAAGCATTGGCTAATTTATATAAAATGGATCAGTTCATTTAAAAAAATGAAATTTTAAACTATAATTACTTGGGTTTTCCCATTATCCTGGGGATGGATGGGGGAGAAGTGTGTATGCGATAGATTTACATGAGTGTGGTATTTAGGACCCACAAAGAGGTCTGGGGGTCTTAAGGGATCTGGAGACTTCAAGGGATGTGACAGCCTTAATGGGATTTGAAAGCCATGAAGATCTGAAAACCAGTCAGGAGACCTCAATGGGTTATAAAAGTCTCAAGAAGGTTTGGAGACCTCAACGGTGACTACAGATGGCATGGGATTCAGAAAGCCTCAAGGGGGTCTAAAAGTCTCAAGAAGGTTTGGAGACCTCAACGGGGACTACAGATGGCATGGGATTCAGAAAGCCTCAAGGGGGTCTAAAAGTCCTCAAGAAGGTTTGGAGACCTCAACGGGGACTACAGATGGCATGGGATTCAGAAAGCCTCAAGGGGGTCTAAAAGTCCTCAAGAAGGTTTGGAGACCTCAACGAGGACTACAGATGGCATGGGATTCAGAAAGCCTCAAGGGGGTCTAAAAGTCCTCAAGAAGGTTTGGAGACCTCAACGGGGACTACAGATGGCATGGGATTCAGAAAGCCTCAATGGGGTCTAAAAGTCTCAAGAGGATTTGTGGACCACTATTGGGCTGAACATTAAAGAGGTCTGAAATCCTCAAAGTGGGTCTGAACACAAAGGCCTGAAGTCCTCAAGGAGGTCTGGAGTTGTCAAGGGTTTTTGGAAGTTCCATGAGGATCTGGGAGCCTTAATGGAACGCAGAGTACCATAAGAAAGTTCTAAAATTGAATGATACAGTTACCATCTGACTGCAGATTTGTAAAGGAATGGTTCAAGAATCTAAATGGAATGTCATAAAACAATCTTCACAAAAATGTTGAATGAATAAATTGAACAAGTGTTACAAAAAAATTACAGCATCCATCGTTCGTTCGTTCGTTCGTTCGTTCGTTCGTTCGTTCGTTCGTTCGTTCGTTCGTTCGTTCGTTCGTTCGTTCGTTCGTTCGTTCGTTCGTTCGTGTGTGTGTGTGTGTGTGTGTGTGTGTGTGTGTGTGTGTGTATGTATATATATATATATATATATATATATATACACATATATGTATGCAAAAATGTAAGTAGCAGGTCCTTTGCAGAACGCCACTTTTTTACAACCGTCAACCTGTTTGGCTGTTATAAGTTTCTTGACAGTTGTGGGGTACAGTAGGTTGTCATTACTTTCCATATGTGGGGGAGCCATCGCACCAAGAAAAAACTCAGTCTGCTAAACTGGACACAGTGGGATTCAAAGATATATGAGAGGAGGTCAAAAAGTGATTCATCATATTATTTATTTTGGCTAATAATAAAGATATAAACATGACATTTTTTACACCTCAAATTTAGAATGCGCTGATTGTGTGCCATTCTGACAAATGAACCATCTGCAACAAACCGTTTTAATGACACCTATGAACAACATGCATTACAAACAGCTAATTGTTATAGAATTTCTCATTGCAGAGAAAGAAACTTATGAACATTCACAAATGCTTGCGCACTGTGCATGGATGTTGTGCAGTCAACACGAACACAGTCACTCGATAGGCTCAGAGAATTAACACTTCAACAAGTAGAGAGACGGAGCTGCATGGTCTGCAGCGCTCTGGACGTCTTGTCGCAGCAACCAGCTAAGACATGTTGAACCATGCTGATCTCATTATTTGTAGTGATACTCATTATTTGTAGTGATACTCATTATTTGTAGTGATAATCATTATTTGTAGTGATAGATGAATCACCATTATACAATTGACCTTACAGCTTTCAGTCAGCAAGGGAAGTGCAGTTCAAATTATCAAAACTCTGGGATTTTCAAAGGTTTGCTTAAGATGGGTTCCCTGAAGTCTCACAAATCAACACAAAATGCAAAGAAAGACAATTTCTTCTGAAATTTTGATGCATTTTGATGTCAATTGTGCAAATTTATCCAGGATCATTACATGTGACATATCATGGGCTCATAATTTTGAGCCAGAGACAAAAAGGCAGTCAATGTAATGACATCATCCTCAATCCTCCCCAAAGAAAGAAATTCAAGAGAACTCCTTCAACCGGAAAGGTCATGATCACTATCATTTTTTGGGACAATGAAGGTGCGATTCTTGTGGATCTGGTGCTAAGAGGAGAGACAATCAGTAGCCTCGAGGTAAAGGGGGAACTCATTAGTATTGAGGTAAGGTGTCCGCCTTGGGTGCCGGAGGTCACTTGTTCGAATCACAGTGGTGATCTGGATTTTTTTCATGTGGATTTTTTGGTAAAAATTCAACTGATCTGTGGTTAGTGAGATTGGACTCCTGTGTTCAGTGTCGAGCACATTAAAAATTCCTTGGCAGTTGGAAATAGAAAAGAGTAGGAGACGCTGCCCGGTCAAAATTTAAAAAAAAAAAAATTAAATTTAAAATCTACCAAAGTTATTTGTACTTTTTCTCGGGTGGTTTGTTAAGAGCAGCTATAGATGGCGCCTAACTGGCTGTGGGTCTACTTAGCTTTAGTGTTTGAGATGGACTTGCGCATTGGTAAAAACCACCCTCCAAGAAACTGGTTGCATACAGACTCTGTATAGTCTTCTAAACCTGTATATTTTTCATTATAGTTGTCTAAATTTCATACAACAAAGCTCACACTCTTTGCAGGTAGGACGGAGAGCGCCAATCTCGTGAAGTTCAGCCATGTGAACTAGACGGTGAAATATGACATGTTTAAGTGTAGTGCTATTCATATAGCTGATGTCCATTTCAGGATAATCGAATGGAAGAAAACGCACAAAACGAACAAATTAACCAGTCCAAATGGAAAACAACAACATGCTTCCATGAACACAAGTGTAAGTCGTTGACTAGTGTGAATTTCTGGCAAACCTATGGTATGACGGCATTTATAATGAACTAAAACAGAGCAATGTAGACCCACATCCAGTTATGGTGCCATCTTTGCTGCTCACTCCTCGTATATATGTGGTCCAAAAACATAAATGGGAGTTTGGACAGGGTAAGGACATGTAAAAAGCATCAAAACATCTTAAAACATTTCTGGAGACCTTGAAGGTTAAAAGACTTCAAAGGGGTCTGGAGACCACAAAGGGGTCAGGTGACCTTAACTGGTGATTAGATCTCAATAGGGATCTGGAAAATCAAAGAGGGTCTGGAGACCTCAAAGGAGCTCTTGAGACCTTGACAAGGTTAGAAGACCCCTCAGAGAGTCTAGAGACCTCAAACAGGTTCTGGAGACATCAAATGGGTAAAAATGGATTTCTGAATATCTCAAGAGGAGTGTGGAGATCCCAAAGTGGGTCAGAAGACCTTAAGAAGGCCTGGAGACCCCAAAGACACCTGGGGACCAGTAGCATGCAGTGACCTTTCTTAAAGAGAACTATGTTCGTTGACACCTTTCATTATTGGGCTAAAGAGGAATATTCTCCATATAATGTACAATATGTAGCTTTCTAATGACACTTACCGGTCACAGTTCACAGTTTAGTTTACTCCAACCAATGTACAATATATAGAAACGGAATAAACAAACAAATATATTCTATATCAATTTTCAAAAATCTATTCCAGTTTTCCCAAAAGTTTTTAATTTAGTTATTGCGGATAGGTGTGAGTAAGTCTTAGTTGCATGTCTTGGCTTTGTCAAAATGACCAATATCACAAAAGCCACTATTATTCCACACTATCTGATCTGTTTTGAAGCACACAATGTCAACCATACAAGTCTATTTCTTGATTTGCATGCAATTAACCATTATGATGAAGTAGAATACTGTTTTGAAATGACGTGTTTAGTTTTTCATTTTTGTGAAATGCCTGGAGTTGGCTACCTTTTGTTAATACTTGCTGTTTTTCTTTAAAACTGAGGGTTCCAAACAAAACTGAATCAAGAACACAACATTGTGACACATCATCGTGCTACATTCTTTTGACCTACTTTAACTTTCAGACAAGCTTTATTGTGAGGGAACAGTTTTCAAATCTGAGTCCCCTTCCATATTTCATCCTTTGAAACACTGTCAAACTATATAAACACTTTAACACTTCACAAGATCTCTTTCATTAACTGGAACAATTACGTAAGCTTAATAACCACAACACTACTACTCATAAGAATCAAACAAACATTATATTTACTTATAACTAAAATTATATTTACTTATGACAGAAAGCCAAGCGGCTAGCATATATCTCATTGTACAGAAGGACTAGTTTGGCTTCGGCTGAGATCATATTGAAAGCCTCATATAGATGATATACCCAAGAAATGCAAATGATAATTCATAACCAACAAAAATATCAGCAATTGTCATAAATGTTCACACAAAAATATATCAGCTACAAACATGTCAACATTTTTCAGAAAAACCCTGTACACAAAACACAACAATTAAAAAGATTGTCTAACACAGGTATCTTCAACCTTTTTTTGTCCCACGCACCTTAATCACCATATGTCAGAATGTTATTCCCGCCTTTCCGAGATTGTTTTACTCAACAGGTAAATGTTAAATAAAAAGTAAAGATCCTGTTTATGTGATGTGTGGCATACTGCATATTTGGTGCTAGGTTCATATTTACTTGATCAACAGCACAATAGGAATGACATGGTCTGCATTATGTCTGCCACCTTTACTTCCTAGACTTTGAGACTGGGTAGACTCTGAAGCGCTTTACAATTTTTAAAAATCCTGCATCAATTGAAAAAAGTTATTGCCCATCGTGAAGCGATGATGGCCACAACATCAGACGGTTTTGTCTTAATAATGCGATGTGCGCTGTATTTGGATTATAGTGAGAAAGAATGTGCGCTGGTCATCAATCTCACTCTTATCCCGAGTTACCTTGTATCAGTGGCAAGACTATTGGTCGAGACGACTGGAGGTAACTTGGGAAGCAGGCACTAGTCTTACCTCCCATGAGACCAGGGGTCGCTTAATACTTGCGGGATTCGATCGCCCACCGCTTCTGTTCCTCACTATGAGAGGCGAGTGCCTTAACCTCTTGACTACAGCGACTCCCAATTAATTGAAGAATGAACCTAAATCACTCAGCTGTGCCAGCGCACTAACCAAATGGTGCATTACAAATAATATGCATATAATATTGAAAATCTTTGATCCATATTAGTACATGTATATTTACTTGGATTGTTTTTATAGTGGAAACAAATGGAACAGCAATTTAAAAAATGATGGGTTTTAAAGCGTGAATAAATGTAATTTTAAAACATATGCGTATCATAGTAGAACAAAGTATTTAATAAAAAATCATCTCTATATGTAAATTTTATAGACTGAAAAAGTGCTTGACAGTGTGGATCAACGTACACTATGGTAACCGTTGAAACACTATTGGATACCAGAGAAGTTCATAATCCTCACACAGAATATGTATGAAGATACAGTTAGTAAAGTGGTACATGAAGGAGCACTGAATGACAGCTTTGGGATGCAAACAGGGATGAGACAGGGATACCTTTACCTATTTGGGCAGCCTAATTGACACATCAGGGTGTAGATTATGGACCAGAATTAGAAAGAAAAGAAGGGCATTCCTAACACTAAATAACATATCAAGAAATCAAGAAGCACAGCAAAGTTACAATATTCAGTGTTAGTGCTAAGTCGATGCTGTTGTATAGAGCAGAGAAATGGAGAATGACCAAGGCCACACAACAAAGACACCAGTCCGTTAACCAATGCCTAAGAAGGATAATGGTCATAAAGTAGTAGGAAATGGTGAGGAATCAAGACCTACAGGAAAGAAGCCAATAACAGCCACTGGAACAACAAATGTTGAAGAACAAATTGGGCTGGATAGACATACGGTACGAAAGGCACCATCCAACATAGCCAGGCCGGTTCTTACATTGGAATCCTCAACATTGGAATCCTCAACAGGAGAAAGACAAAGAGAAAGAGAAAGAGAGAGAGAGAGAGAGAGAGAGAGAGAGAGAGAGAGAAAGACAGAGAGAGAGGTAGACCCAAAAATACATGGAGAAGAGAATGTGAGAAGGAACTAAGATTAGATGATTACACCTGGAGAGAGGCAGAAAGTTCATGCTGGTGGGATGTTGTCAATGGCCTATGCACCGAGAAGAACGGTGGGCCTGATCGATTGATTGATTACATTTACAATAGCAACTTTTCCTGAATTTATAAATATAAGTATATTTCCTGCCTGAACTTCTATATTTAAAAAAATGTGTATCCAAAAGCCCTAATTATTCTGGAGTGAATGATCGAGAGCTCGGAGTATTTGAAATACATGCAACCTACTCGTCTTCTACTTCCGATTCCATTGCACTACATATCTTCTAGCTTTCAAACTTGGAAGACTACTCCACAGAAGGTTTTGACCAATGGGAATAGTTGAGAGTGCAATGTCATACAGTGCTTTCTGGTTACTTTGCCAGTCACTGACCAAGGATGGAAGAAGATATCAAGAGCATTTCTTAGAGAAATCAAAAAGTAAGCAAAGATCCCATTTGCAAACCATGTGGTATATTGTGAATATGGCACTAAGCCCATATTTTCTCGACCAATGTCACCATAAGGATTTTTTTTTTTTTTTTTTGCGTTCGCCTTATTTCTCTAATCCCCAAGGCGGTGTGCGTTACACTGTGGTTTCTATTTTGCGCCTGTCGGCCCAGTGCATCCGACTCCAGCATGCATTTTATGTAAGGGTCTGCTTCCTCCTGCATTTTCTAAGGGTTTGCTTCCCCGGCTTAGAGGCGTTCGGCCGTAATCCCTCACATGGTAGCCTCGCGCCATTGGCTTATCAGCCTAGTACGTGAACCAAATGTCTGCGGCTCCTCTCGAATTGAGCAGGATTACCGTAGCAACGCCCTGTCATTAGTATGGTAAAACTGACCTGTCTTCCAAGGGCCCAGATGTACAATGGGCAGAACTGCAATAGGTGTTCTGCTGTCATGGGGGCTTTGGCACAGGTACAGAGATCAGTAGTGCCAATCTTGAATTTGTTTTCTTCAAGATAAGACAATTGACTAGACAGGTGAGTATGATAATTTCTATGAGTAGCACACACTTTGGCGAAGTCACAATGGCATCCCTGCCTGTATTGCTAAATATGATTGTATAGTTTGCAACATGTAAATATGCAGAAAATTCAAATAATTCTGATCAGTCAAGACTCATTGTGATAGGTTATGCTAACAATAGCAAATTGTCATTGAAATATTTGTTAAGTTATCTTACTCATGGTAGGTTCATTATTCTCTCTCATGGAAAGTCTCAGACAGCATTAAAGGTGTTCCATGGTCAATCAAATGACCTAGAACAGATATCTTCAATCTTTTCGCCAAATGCACCCATTCCATCATATGTCAGAATGTCATTACCTCTACTTCCAAGATTGTCTGACTCAAAACGTGCAGTCCAAATAATATGCATATACTACTATTTACAATCTCTTTTCTATATTAGTACTTAAACATTAACTTGAATTATTTTTATAGCATTTTACAAATTTAATAGCAATCGAAAATGTTGACGGATTTTAAAACTTAAATAGAAGAATTATTAAAAATAATAACTACTTTACTGACTAAACTGACACTTATAACAATGCGACAAATAAATTATAAATGGAATACTATACTAGCTAAACACGTGACAATTCAATGGTATGGAATTTTATGTCGGCCAAAGCTAAAGAAGACAAATGAGAGTAAAGAAATACATTTTGCGCAAAACTAAATAAATATATATATATTTTTTTTTTGCGTTCGCCTTATTTCTCTAATCCCCAAGGCGGTGTGCGTTGCACTATGGTTTTTATTTTTCGCCTGTCGGCCCAGTGTATCCGACTTCGGCATGCCTGAATAAATGAAGTGGGAATGTGTTTTTACTTGCCAAATATAGTACAACTTGGATATAATACAACATGGATATAATACAACAATAAAGCTTTGAAGCTGCTCCACTTGGAAAATGGTTTTAAATATAGTACAACAGTTTCTGTGTAAAATTAAGTAATTAAATGAAGTAGAAGTTTATTATTTTAGCCCTAATAAAGCTGGGTGTTGTACAACAGGTTAACTTTTTTGAAAAATCCTTATGCAAGATGAACCCATTTTATAATGAATTTCTATTATTCTACTGGGAAAACTTTATAACATATTTCAATGGAATAGTTTTGGGAACTTTCTGTATTTCTATACATTTTTTTAATTGAAATGATTTAATATGCATTTTTATTTAAGGAAGTGTTTTAGCCCGAATTCCTAATTGCACACATGTCAATGAAACATTTCAGAAGAAAAACACAAGCTTTTTTATTTAAGAAGATCCAGGCTACACTTCAATGACATTAAAAAAATGAATGTAGTCTTATCTGCTTTACTTTCTTTCTCTCATTCAGGCTTAGGTGTTAAGAGTTACTAGGGCATGAAAGAGAAGTAAAGAATATTAGCACTTGAACCTACCAGGCAACTAAGGAGAGTTGGACATGGGGCTAGCTAACTCATCCTGTAGAAACTTTATTTTAACCAAAAAATTCACAGTTACATTTAGATCAACATTTGAGGACTTGCTATTTATTTATTGCTATTTATTTATTGAAGACATATTCCTCACAGCGAGCTGAAAAGGTATTCATTGATTGCATTAATGTAACTTTTTACAGTATAATCGCACCCCCAAATAGAAAAAAATGTCAAATAATTTGTTGGCTGTATGGTCTACAGCTGCAAGATTATCCTGAAGGATCTTCGTGTGTGCAAGTGCGATAATAGATTCATCTTCCCTGCTGCGCCTTCTTGCTCTTTTTACTGCTCCATACTAAATTCTTGAGTTCTTAGTACAACAAATAATGATCATGACTCCACAGCTGTTCATGGTTTTTAAACACTGGTAAATGGTAAAACACAGTGAATATGTAGCCAACAGCCAATATCTTTTTCCTAATTTGACGATGGTCCTTGAAGTGAATCTGTTTTAATTGTATTGTCATAAAACAAGATTTTACTTTAAAGCTTTTGAATACCAACTAAACAAACCAATGAAGATGGAAAGAATGTATGTATGATTAAGAGAAAGTAAATATAATTCTGTTAGTGGCAAAGTTGAAACACTTAGCCACAAATAAAAAGCATCATATTCTTGTGATCAAATCTGAACAGAGTGGGACATACACATGAGTAACCTCCAGCTTGAGAACGGAGATGAAAGCAGTGACCTCAGCATTAAAATGGCTATCCAAGACCCCTTTAACAAGGGCAATCTTTGTGACTGACGCACAAGCAGTACTTCAAAAGGTACAGAAAGGATGGCTGAGGTACAAGCGGATAGCAGCTTTTGAGGCCTCAAACCTCTAGGGGTAGATATGGATCTACTGTCCTGGTCATGCTCGGGTTCAGGGCAATGAAAGGGCAGACATCTTGGTTTCACAAGCTCCCATCATGGGCACATAAGTGATGGATAGGAGTGACATTTTGAAATCCATCAATGATCGTCTGTTGGATGAGGACACCAATATAGATGATCAGCAATCCACAAACTGTAAAGTTTCAACATCAAATAAGGTTTGAGCATATTGGAATGCACGAGGATGGAGCAGGAGTGTGTACAACCAGCATCCATAGCCTGCATGATTTGTTGAGAGAGACGAACACCTATTGGTATGTCCTGGATGCAGTAACACTCTTAGAATTCTTAGAAACAAAAAGAAATATCGTTGATGTTTACACCATCAGACGAATTCCTGTGATGAACTAAACCATTATTTGGAGCTCCTCACAAAGTTCTGAGTTTAGTGATGAAGGATAATGAAATGATTTTAAATTCATGAATTAGGGAGTTATACAACCATTGCTTCAGTAAATAATAAACATTAACATACTAACAAAGAGAAACAGAGAGAGAGAAAGAGAACGAGAAAGAAAGTGTGTGAAAGAGAGAGTGAGTGAGAGTCTTGCAGCGTTATATGGAACTAATATTACTTCATAGATTCAAGGCCTGGACAATGAACGAACTGAGTAACCACATACAGCAACAGAAATGTGTTTTTTGACAAGAATTCTACGTATTGATGGACAACTAAGAAATGCAATGAGATATATTGCAAGAGGTTCTGATTAGCGCAGTGGTAGAGCACTCACTTTTACCGGCAAATGTACAGGGTTCAACTCTGGAAAATGTGACATCTGGTGGAAGTTCAGTTTGTTCTCAGTTGCATGGCATCAACATTTTCCATACCTTTACCTAGACCTTAACACCTCTCACTTTCCTCCCTGCTTCCATCTATCTGTCTTCCTCATTTTTCAGTTCGATGCTTTACGAGTACCCATATCACCATCTGGTCATTCTCTGTTGTTTGGCAGCTATTGTCTTACCCGGCCTTCGCCCACTTCTTACACACTCCTTGGCCGCTATTGACTTATCCGGTCTTCTCTCACCCTCCTTGGCCACTATTGACTTATCTAGCCTTCTCCAACCTTCCTTAGCAGCTATTATCTTATCCGGCCTTTCTCCACTTTTTATGCCTCACTTGGCCACTATTGACTTATCCAGCCTTCTCTCACTTCCTACGCCCTCCTCGACTTATCCAGCCTTCAACCACTTCTTACATCCTCTTTGGCCACTTGACTAATCTGGTCTTCTCCCACCATCCTTGGCTGCTTTTGACTTATCTGGCCTTCTCCCACCCTCCTTAGCAGCTATTGACTAATCCGGCTTTCTCCCACCCTCCTTGACCGATATGGACTTATCCAGCCTTCTCCCACTTCCTACACCCTCCTGGCCATGTCAGATCCTATTTCACCCACTTGTTATCTTGTCTCTGATGTGCTCACAGGTGAAGAAACCAGTGACAAGTTCGTATATGCTATCAAACTAAGTATCATTTCTGACTCGACATGTTCATATCTGTTTTATGTGTTCATCTCTTCCTCTAAGATTTGTTAGCTCGTATTTTTGTTGTTATCCCTGATGAAAACGTTTCGGCTGTAAGGTAAGTTTTGTTTCTGTTTTCATCTTAGCTCAGTATCTGACTATACCTTATAAGTTTTGTAACATTTAAGTTCCACAGTATCACTGCCGCTTCGCTTTAATATCACTAATGTGAAACTGTTGGAAAGAACCAAGCAGACATCAGTGGATGTTGTTGAAAAGGACTCATTAAACCAGCTGATAGTATTATTACAAGACATTCTCTGTTCTAGAATCATCAAGGCAATAGAAGTAGAGGCAGACCAAAATACACATGAAGAAGAGAGCTCGAGACAGGGAAAACATGGACAGAGCTGGAATGGATAACCCAGGACAGGATGACTTGACATGCAGTTGTGGCTGAAAGATTTTGGAGTGCTATCAGAGTGGTACCAGGGAAGGAAAGAAATGGTCAACTATAACTCTTCAAGTATGTTGTAAAAACAGACTAAAGAGGGTTATGCATAGGGTTAGCAACACCACCATGTAAAGTAAATGCTACTGAAACTACTTGTAAGAGCTCATGTAAGTGCCTTGATACAGGCTTCCTGTTGGGGGAGGGGGTAAGCTATGTTTTACATGGATCAAATAAGATAAAAGATGGTTGAGTGCAGTAGGCCTATTTTTCCCTACCAGGAATACACAAACACTGAGCCAGGCTTTCTGTTGGGGAATTTGGAGGAGTCTGGCATATGAGAAGCAGTGGGCCTATTCTTCCTTCCTAGGAGCACACATAAAAACTCAAGCTTCCTGTTTGAGATGTTGAATGGGGGGAGAGGCATCACCTTCAGTAGTCCCAATCTTCCCTCCCAGGAGTAAAACAAATAATGGCAGACTTTCTGTTAGGGATGTTGGGGTTAGCTACACTTGTCCTATTCTCTTCTCCTCAATCAGTGGCCCTGGAATAAAAATGGGACAGGAAAATCATTGAAAAGAGCAGGCTGCTAGCTGCTGCTGAGGCAACAATTTCAAACAAATAATTCCTACCCAATACAACACCTACCTTTCCCCAGGCTTAGTAAGTTGCAGGTAGTAGTAAGATGCAGGAAGAAGTAATAAATGAACAAAAAAACTAAAAAAAACCACCTACTATTTATAGATTTCGGCTACCTGACAGCAGGCACACAGCTGCCTGTTTGAATACCAGAATTCCAAGTTAAGGAGATACATAAGGTTGCTACATTTATTCTGTGACATTTTAAATTAAATGCAAAAAGCACACAACCAAAGGACAAATTTTACAATTTTGTAGCAAGGTGGGTCTTGATCTAGATCTCATCTTCTGAGTCTACTTCATCGTCAGCATCGTCTCCGCTACCTCCTACCAAAGCCTTTCTCTGTTCAGTATCCTCAGTATCTAGCCTATTAGGTTCAGACTCATAACTGAATAAGACCATTACTATGTACACCACTGCACCTGAAGATTGACAAAAAAACATATAAAAGTTGACATGAAATACTTTTGTGCAGGCTTAAGTACTTAGTTCTTCATCGTTCGTTCTCAAACTCCCGCTACCAAGCGCATGAGTTGCAGTGGTCAGCGACCCATAGCTGACTGCTAGCGTCAGGGCCAGCGAATCAGAGCTGCCAAGACCCTTCTACACCTCCCCGCGGTGATCCTGGATTAAAGGCTGCAGCAGGGCAGATTGGCTAAGGAGAAGGGATCGAAGAGGGAATGCTAAACCAGTTCTCAAAAAATGCTTGCTGAAGGCTGATATGTGTTGGACCGAAAGGTGCAAATATCGCAGCCATGCTGTAAACTACGACCCAACGCATTCCGTTATCTGGACTACATTCTGCTACTTAAGCCCTTTCAGGGTTTGGTAGTGGGAGATTGAGAATGAACCAAGTCAAGCCAAGCCAAACTCCTGCTACAAAGCCCTGAAAAGGGCTTTTCAAGTAACAGGTTGTTGTCCAGAAAACGGAATATGTTGTATCCTAGTTGCACCTTTTGGTCCGGCACATTAGACTTCAGCAGGCATTTTTGGGTCTCAGGTTAGCTTTCCCTCTTCGATTCCTTTTACCTTCTCCTCTGCTCTGCTGCAGACTGTTGTCCAGGATCACCGAGTGGAGGTGTAGAGGGTCTTCTGGGTTTGCTTGCCCTGATGCTAGCAGTCAGCTTTGGGTTACTGACCATTACAGCTCATGCACTGCTCAGCATCTTGATCTCACACTTAGTTCAAAATAAAATGTCATTCAAAAGAGGCCCCTTCTGTACTGACACACTTCTGTCACTGCTGTAAGCATTTCTGGGGATCTCCATGTGGTGTTTCATAGCATTTGTCTCATTTCTACTATGTCCTGAAACCTCATCCCTTTGAGTGACACTTAGTCTTGGAAAGTGCCAAAAGTCACAAGAAGCTATGTCTAGGGTGTAGGGGAGTGCTGAACCTGTCGGAGATCAAGATGCTGAGCAGTGCATGAACTGCAGCAGTCAGCGACCCAAAACTGACTGCCAGTGTCAGGGCCAGTGGCACAAAGCTGACTGCCAGTGTCAGGGCCAGTGGCACAAAGCTGACTGCCAGTGTCAGGGCCAGCGGCACAAAGCTGACTGCCAGTGTCAGCAACCCAAAGCTGACTGCCAGTGTCAGGGCCAGTGGCACAAAGCTGACCTGCCAGTGTCAGGGCCAGCGGCACAAAGCTGACTGCCAGTGTCAGGGCCAGTGGCACAAAGCTGACTGCCAGTGTCAGGGCCAGCGGCACAAAGCTGACTGCCAGTGTCAGGGCCAGCGGCACAAAGCTGACTGCCAGTGTCAGGGCCAGCAGCATAAAGCTGACTGCCAGTGTCAGGGCCAGCAGCATAAAGCTGACTGCCAGTGTCAGGGCCAGCGGCACAAAGCTGACTGCCAGTGTCAGCAACCCAAAGCTGACTGCCAGTGTCAGGGCCAGTGGCACAAAGCTGACTGCCAGTGTCAGGGCCAGCGGCACAAAGCTGACTGCCAGTGTCAGGGCCAGCGGCACAAAGCTGACTGCCAGTGTCAGGGTCACTGAACCTGAGCTGCCAAGACCCTTCTACACCTCCACACGGTGATCCTGGATAACAGACTGCAACAGTGTAGATTGGCTAAGGAGAAGGAATCAAAGAGGGAAGGCTAACCCAGTACTCAAAAATGCCTGCTGACTTCTGATATGTCAGATCAAAAGGTGTAAATATCGCAGTCAAGATGTAAACCTACACTACGCATTACGTTCTCCAGACAACATCCTACTATTTGCAAAGCCCTTTTCAGGGCATGGTGGCGGCAGTTATGAGCACCAAAAAAAAAGATGAAGAACTTGTCAAATGTCATTTTTCAGCAAAAAATGCTGTATGAGGTACGTCATGTGGGCCAGAGGATCTATCACAACAATGTTTCCAGATGTAAGAGCACCACTTTTTTTTTTTATACCTGCTCTTGTATTGGATACACACCCAAAAAAATATCCATACTATTTGACCTGCTCTTGTATTGGATATACACAAAAAAAACATCCATACTTTTTTTTCTTGCTACTTTTCTTCTCTGGGGCACAAAAGAGAGAGAAAGAGAGAGAGAGAGAGAGAGGGAGGGAGAGAGCATAAATGTTTATGTGATATTTTCTTGACCTGGGTCCAGTCAAGGCTTCAGTCTCTCAGGGTCTGTTGTTCAGGACACTCCCTCATATTGTCAATCATGCTCATGGGTTACAGCAGTCTGGCCAACGAGGTGGGGATCAACACTGTAATCCAAATGGTGGTGAACTTACTGAGGAACCTTGCATTGCACTACAGCCAAGATGACCTCTGTAAATCTTCTCAAGTACGCCTTGGGACATAAGTAGAGCCACTGTAACCTGCTGACTACTTGTGTGTTGTACTTATTACCACTGGAGAGAGGGATAACATCAAAGTCAGGTGAAATATAATAACCAAGACCTCCAACAGGTTGTGTTGCAGCATTCTGGTCAACAAGGTGGGGGATCATCATTGTGCTCCTCATACTGTTGAATCTACTGAGAAGCCTAGCATTTTCATAAGTCAGTTCTCAAGCAAGCTTCGGGATATAAGAAGAACCACTGTAACTGGCAATCACAGAAACATCACCAAGAGTCAAGAATTCAATATGAGTAGCTTCAAACAACTATCATCATCTTTTTGATCCAATGTGACCAATGGCCACCACTTCAGCTCACCCGTTTGACCTGAGCCGTTCTCTGAGCCCTTGCTTTTCCAGCTTTTCACTAAAAGTGAAGCATATCTTTTAACTGCATCTGATCCCTTTACAGGAAGTCTGCATCCAAGTTTTTGAAAAGACTGATAATATCAATTTTTTTTACACAAATAGTTTGTTAACACCATGCACAGCCCTCTTTAGCCACTATTTATCTTCTTTGTTATTCACATTCAAATAACTGCACTTTTGTCTCTCAAACTCAGCAGTCTGCCTCATGCTTCTTTCATCACCATACAATCGATCCTACAATTAGATTGGGAGGAATCATGTCGTCACTCCGCTCCTCTTGTTTTTAAGGATGCAAACAAATGAAAGTCACATGGTGACATATCAGGGCTATAGGCTGGGTGTGGCAGAACTTCCCACCTTTTCTGTGCTAACGCTTCCTGCACAATTCATCACCCTTCGCTTATTAACTCAGCAAGTTGTTCAAACTTCACCCCATGCGTTCTTCCTTATGTCGGTCGGTCAGCATCTGTGGTAACCATTGTAAACACACCTTCCAATACTTCAGTTTCTTCCTAACCACTATTTCTTCTTCGTACGAAGTCAGACAGTAACCATTATTTTTTCGAATAACCACTATTTGAACTGTCCCAAGCGACACAGCGAATACTGATGACGGTCCACCCATATTGCTGCATCAATATCTGTGATGGCTTCTTCTGTTGCATCAATATGCACCTGACCTGGTAATGAAAGATCTTTCGTTAACTGAACGTCCTTCACGAAACATCCGTGCTCAGTCCTCTGTTGTCTTCGACGCACTTTTGTCATTTTCTCGGATGACATCCGACATCTACCCAAGCAGTGGTATGCGTGTCTGAATGTCTATGGCAACTTTTTCTAATGAACCCCCGGTCTATGCTTGCTTCATAATTGTTTTGTTTAATTCTGCCACACCTGCTGATGTTTCTTTTATATGTTTGTAATAAATCCACTGGGACGGGTTTGATTTGAACACGCCTCGCATGCAGCTCTATCTTGAGTTTTGGTTTTTCTTTCTCCTTGGCTAGTCTATCTGCCTCTTGATTTTCATGTATTTTACAGTGCAGGAATCCATTGAATTTTCACTCTGCTGAAATTGCAGCTGGCATTCAATAGTGCCTCAATACTCTTAGATCTGATTAGCACACCCTTAGGTCACTAGTGCCTCAGACAGGCTATCCAATTCTTTGTTTTTGTGGA
Source organism: Ariolimax columbianus (assembly GCA_036924085.1). Taxonomy (NCBI): domain Eukaryota; kingdom Metazoa; phylum Mollusca; class Gastropoda; order Stylommatophora; family Arionidae; genus Ariolimax; species Ariolimax columbianus. Next base: position 82,839,436 of record JAVGWX010000005.1, read on the forward strand.
CTGAGGGCCATTACAAGGAATATGTAAGGAAAAACTATCCTCTATCTCGTATGATCCTCAGTTTTCCACAATATCACCGATGTTCTTAGTGTCACTTTTATGACATGCATGGAAGGTTACAAAGTCTAATCTTGTCACCCCAGTTTCCACTCAGGTGAACAACAACTATAATACCATACTAGCATTCTATGGTCTTGCATTATGAGAAACTTACCAATGAAGATGAGCACGAAGACCTCAATGAACCCCACTAGCTCTCCAGCTGACAGCAGCAATGCAGAACTTGACAAGATTGAGATGGTTGGCACAAGAGGCATTAAAGGTGTCTGCATGATAAACAAATGATAGGGTCAAGTAATGCAGTCCAATATTATATATCATTTCTTGTTCTAGGATAATAAAACGCAGCTGCAATGGTACTGAAAGTCAAAGGTTGATATAAACATACAGTTTATCTCAGTTACCCCACCAGAATAGAAAAAACAAAGCCCACGTTACGGCCACAAGGCCTTCATCGGGGACAAAGAACAAACAAAAAACAAGTAACAAAATAAGTAAAAAATGGTGGACATTCTCGGCCACTCTCTGGCTAAATATGGCTGCCAGCTCATGTTTGTATCGGATGACACGTCCATTGTCTTTATTTTATGATGTGTTTTCATTTATTTTTGTGTGCCTGTTTTTTTTTCCCTGACGAAGGTCTGTGTGACCACACCATAGGTTTTGTTTTATTTCTGTCCCTGTGTTGTAAATGAGCCATACCTATATATGCTTTCATTAACTTGTTCTAAAATAAGTATTGCCAAATTGTACGGTTGGCTGACTACAATATTTAAGCCTCTTGGCCCAGCACATGCTCTTTTAGCAAGTCTTGTCATTCAGGTTAATCCATCATACACACTATTGAAACTAAGGTTTTAAAGAATAGAACCACTGCAACCTTCCAAGCATGTTGTAAAAGGTGACTAAAGAGGGTTTTGCATGGCGCTAGCAACCTCATAAAATCATTGCTGTTGAAACCACCACTGCAAATGCTCAGTTTACAGGCTTCCTGTAAAGGGTTCAGCTATTTCATGCTTTACTTTGAATTAAAAGACTAATCAATCAAGCCTCTATAGCCTTTGTGTGCTAGCAGATAAGGGGTTTCAAATCCAGTGATACCTTCTCCTAAACCAGTGAGGAATTACCCTACAATGGGAAAGTGCAGGGTTTCAAGAGGGGAATTATGTTTTAGTTTAGTTTGTTATGCATGGTTTTTTAATACTTTTATTCCACTTTTTAAAATCCATCAATATTTTCTATTGGTATTCAATTTGTAAAACAATATAAAAATAATTTGTTATATCTCCATGGAACATGTTACAATTTCAAAATGAAAAATAATGTTTTTAAATATAAATATTTAAGTACACAAGAACAAACCTGAAAGCCAGTTGTAGCCGTAGGCCCACACTGAGTCCACAGAAGAAAACAGAAGCCCACAAGTAGGACCACCAGGATGCTGACTGCTGCAACGGCCGCTGGTTTCGCTGCAATCAGATCTGACCAGCCAAAATTGACTTGATAGGATATGGCCATACAACAGATCCAATGGAAAACCAGTAAAGTGTTGACAGAAATCACACCAGGGACAAGTGGGGATAACACATGTGCAATCTTTTCATTGAGTGAGTTCTTTACTGGATCAGAGGACTTGTGAACAAGCTTCTGTTTGACGGGTGATTGTTGTTCTGTCATGTTTTTATTAATTAAAGAGCTGGTGGTTGTTATTTTCTGGAAAAGTGTCTGTTGTTCATCACTATCTTCATCCTCACAGCTATTGTTTTTGTTCAAATCATGTTTATTGTTTTCATTTTCTATTTGTTCTGAAGTTCTGGAGGCTGCGGGAGATGCAGTGCTACCACATGAATTATACTTGGACTTAAAGCTGTTCTTTTCTCTGCCTACTTTATCAGCCTCTTCAGGAGCTTCACTTTCATGTACACATGTACCATCTTCTACAGCAGCATTTTTATCTGGTTCATTGTTAAGCTCAATTAAAACATTTCCATCTGACGGAATAATATTGCCAAATAGACTTGCCTCTGCTTCTGGGCTTTCAGCGCTTTCACATGTCTCGTAATCGCTAACCACAACTTCATGATCATAAAAATTGTGCACGTTTTTCGGTCGCAACTCACTCGCTGTCTGTCGTTCACTTCTCCAAGCTGTCTTCATTTTATTGAATTCCGTAATCTTTAGTTTAATCAAAGCGGACCCCACGATCATATAGTTTAGTAGCATCAGAAGAACCGTGACTTTGACTATATATGACAAGTCAAAGAGCAAAGCAGAAATAGATGTCATTATGCCAACGAAAAGTACACTGTTGAAAGGTATACCTGTTTTTGCACTAACTTTCAAAAACCACTGAAAAAATAGACCATCCTTTGCCATTCTGTATATTATTCTAGATAAACTATACAACCCGAGCATCTGAAGATTTGTGATTCCAAACAGTGGTCCAATTGTCACAATGACTTTACCCCATATGACACCATTGTGTTCAAATGCTGATGGTAAGGGTGCTCTAAGGTCAATCATCCAATAGGGTATAAGATACAACATGCCGATGGCAGCCCCAATGTATACAATTCCAACTATCACAAGTTCAAGGATGATGGCTCTCGGAACAGATCTACCTGGGTCTTTGGCTTCCTGAAATATAGAAATATAGAAATTTACAGTTCTGCCACACAGAAAATGAAATAACAACAGAGAATGTTCGAAGATATTCATGCTGAGTTGAATTAACTATTTTGATCTAATTTCTTTGGTAGAGGGTTACAGTGGTTCTTATTATATCTAAGGTGCACTTGAGGTGGACCAGGGTCCTCTTAGTTGTAGTACAATGCAAGGCTTCTCAGTAAGTTCACCACTATGGAAATCACAGTATCAATTCTGACCTCATTGGTTAGACTGCTGTGAGAGCCTGTTTCTAGGAGTATGTATGGCGATGTGAGGTAAGGTCTTGATCAGTATGTTTCACCTGACCCAGATTACACTTCCCTCCCACTTTGATCAGTATGTTTCACCTGACCTGGATTACACATCCCTCCGACCTTGATCATTATGTTTTACCTGACCCTGATTACACTTCAGTCCCACACCAGAGACAAGTATGTGCCAGATTATGGTGACACAAGGGCAAAAACCACAACCTACAACTTGAATGAAAGGTCTTTCTCGTGGAATACAAGGACAACATTTTATTCTTCTTTTACAATGGCCAAGATTCCACACTGGTTGAGAAATCCTGATCTAGATGATGACCCTCATGATTGTTTGTTCATTATTAGGTTGATGTCAATCTAACTCAGAGATATCAGTTCTTCTCCTTCGACATTCATCCTGTAAGGAGGATTGTGATGTAGTTTACAACTAGGCTGTGATATCTGCACCTTTCAGCCCGACATCCAATTTCAGAACTGCATTTTTGGAATCGGGTCACTGAACTTGATGTAAGCAGCCAGCTATGAGTGGCTGCTGCATCTTCAGCCTGATACAAGTTCAAACCCTGTAACATAGTAACACAATGAAATGTGATGATTGGCTTTATTGTTCAATGTGAAGTGTAAACCACCAATACACATGGCCCCTTACAGGAAGCTTGTATCCGAGTATCTGTAGTGGAGGTTCTTTTTAATATACCTTCAGTAGATGTGGACAGCCTATATATACATATGTGTGAACAATAAACAAAAATTTTAATAGATGAAGTTGTCACTCACCTCTGCAGACAGAGATACGATCTCAAATCCACTTGTAGCATAAATAGCCAGGGACGCTCCCTTCACTACGCCAGCAATGCCAAATGGAAAAAAGCCACCATGACCTACATTTGTAAAGTTGTTTACATCGCCATAAATGAGACCAGCGACGAAAACAAAGACAAGCACAGATGAAGTGATAACACTCAGAATAGTGTTGATAATCGATGAACAGAAGACATTGCAAGAGATGATAATTACAACAGAAATTTGAAAGACAAAGGCTAAAATGTCCAAGGATTCAGCAAATGGTGTGCCAAATTGAATTTTGCCAAATATGTCCACGGTTTTTTCCTGCAAAATAAAGGATATTACAGAAACGGAATTAGTACAATTTCTGTATGTCTGTGTCTTTGAAAATTAGTAATACTATAATGACCTACTTTTTCACCCTGTGCTGTTAAGCACCATGTAAAAAGTGAATACTTGATTCTAGGAACCAACAACATCCCACAGGGGACATTCCCATAAGTGCCTGTAGGCCCAGTGCTTCCAACTTCGTCCTGGATTTTATGTAAGGGTCTGCTTCCTCCTGCATATTCTAAGGGCTTGCTTCCCCGGCGTAACAACCGGTGCTGTGAACCTGGTATCTGAGCCTCTCAGCCTGTCCTATTTATTTTCAGCAAATCTTTTCACTTGGGTTAATTCTCCCTAACCTTTGACTGTCCCCAGACTACCTGTAAAACAGCATGTGGTTTGAAGTCAGAGCTATACTTCTTCCAGAAGACTAACCACCTAAGGCTTTTGGGTGCCATCTATCTCTAGCATTACAGTTTTAGTACATCTGCCAGATATTTACACTTTGTTGTTTCTTATGTAAGTAAGATTGGTTCCAGTATGAGCAACTCAGGAGCTGTTCTGTTGTGTTCCTAAGAATAGACTTCACAGCATTTTGGGCATACTAATAGGTGCTCAGTCTCTCTGAAAAATAGGAATGGCCAACTCAAAAATAGGAATGGCCAAATCTGTTATCACCAACATGAGTGATATCGACATCCAAACATGTCATTCACAAATTTAAAATAACTGAATCAAGTGTTATGTATATTCATCTTACTGTATGGCATAATAACACAGATAATTAACAAGAAAACGAGAATTGATGCCTTTGAAATGTAGATATATCGAAGAATAGAGCGCATCTTTTGAAGAAAAAAAAAGAAAAAATAAGGAATTCCTAAAGAAATTGGCTTGGCTCATTCTCAATCTCCCACTACCAAACACTGAAAGGGCTTAAGTAGCAGAATGTAGTCCAGAGAACAGAATACGTTGTGTTGTAGTTTACAGCTTGACTGCGATATTTGCACCTTTCGGTCCAACACATCCAAGCATTTTTTGAGTACCGGGTTAGCATTCCCTCTTTGATCCCTTCTCCTTAGCCAGTCTGCCCTGCTGCAACCTGTTATCCAGGATCATCGCGTGGAGGTGCAGAAGGGTCTTGGCAGCTTTGGTTCGCTGGCCCTGACACTAGCAGTCTGCTATGAGTCGCTGACCACTGCAGCTTATGCGCTGCTCAGCATCTTGATCCCCTAAAGAAATTAAAAGCGCAAATAGAATTAATGAACTAAATTAAGAGTCGGAGAATTAAGATATTTTGGTTTCATCAAAAGACATAACATTGGAAGGAAACATGGAAGGCAAACGTGCCAGAGGTAAACAACGCTATAAGCTGAAGGACAACATCAAAAGATGGACGAGGAAAAACCTGGCAGACTGTACCATTAAGGTTAGAGACAGAAGAAGTCGGAGATCCATTGCATGCCGACCTTCGTTGTGGCAATGGCACCTGAACTGACCTCTTTCAGCAAATGGTGAAGGTTGTGGATACTGATGGTTCCTGTAGCTCAATGGTTATACACACCTCTTGCTCAATCCTCTCAGGTGTCCTGTGTCTGAACCTCATTTGATTTCAAAGTTCTACAGCCCATAAGTTGCTGATTCATTTATTGCGGTGTCCTCATCCAACAGGCGGTCAATGATTGACTTCAAAATGTCATTTCTTTCCATATCTAGCGTCCATAATGGGTATTTGTAAAGCAAAGATGTCAGCTTTCATAGCCAAGATCCCCAGCATGACTAGAACAGTGGATCCACACTAGCTTCTACAAGTTTGAAGGCCAGGAGCTAACATTTTGATGGTTATGTGTTGTGCATACCCTGAGTTGTTATCTTAGAATATCATCCTCAATTCCACTACCAGCTATGACACCATTTAGAGCACCTGATATAACCAAAATGACTACATGGTTGAAAAAGATCATCTTCACCATCAGGAAACTAAATCCTTAATAAATAAACATTTTAACCCTTTTCAGTCCCATCTAACCTCTGTCGACGCCATGAAAAATATCAGTTGTCCAATTGAACTAAAAAAAACATTTGAGATATGTTTCGCTCTGACACTCAGCAACGATGGTCCAGGTTGTTTGTTTTTTTTGTGTTCGCCTTATTTCTCTTATTCCCAAGGCTGTGTGCGTTGCACTGTGGTTTTTATTTTGCGCCTGTAGGCCCGTGCATCCGACTTCAGCATGCATTTTATGTAAGGGTCTGCTTCCTCCTGCATTTTCTAAGGGTTTGCTTCCCCGGGGTAACGGCCGGTGCTGTGATGGGGATCGAACCCAGCACCTTCGGATTGTGAGCTGTCACTTAACCACTAGGCCATGCCGTCCCCCATTATGGAATTAAAACTACAAGAGCTGAGGAATTTCTATCTGATCAAATCAATCATCATGCATCTGGGTTACATATGGTGGGCATTTAACATGTCTGGTTTAGACTGACATAAACACAGGCAAAAAAAATGGTAGTAATGCTATTGATTGGATAGCACAGAAATACAAATACACATGGTCAGTAAAAAAAGATACAAATTGGTGATTATTTCCTCCTCACATTAATGACATTTAGGGATCAAGATGCTGAGCAGCGCATGAGCTGCAGCGATCAGTGATCCATAGCGGACAGCTAGCGTCAGGGCCAGCGAACCCTAGCTGACAAGACCCTTGTACACCTCCACGTGGTGATCCTGGATAACAGGCTGCAGCAGGGCAGACTGGCTAAGGAGAAGGGATCGAAGAGGGAATGCTAACCTGGTACTAAAAAAATGCTTGCTGAAGTCAGATGTGTCGGACCGAAAGGTGCAAATATCGCAGTCAAGCTGTAAACTACGACACAACGCATTCCGTTCTCTGGACTACATTCTGCTACTTAAGCCCTTTCAGGGTTTGGTAGAGGGAAACTGAGAACGAACAAAGCCAAGCCAAACTCCCGCTACCAAGCCCTGAAAAGGCGTCATACTAATATATATTTTCATTGTGAATACTTCATGTCAGAGATGATTTAGTCATGTCTTTAGATCTATTTATCTTAAATTGAGCTCAATTTGTTTAGATTTTTTAGATGTTTAGATTTGCTCAGATTGTTTAATATTAGTCAACAGTATTTTGAAGTAAAAAAAAAACTATTTGACAAAAGGAACTGTAACACACACACTTAGAAAAAGTGACAGGACTGGAGAGGGTTACTTTAATACAACATAAAACAGCAAACTGAGAATACATGCTAACAACACTAACCTGAATAGTATGGTTGAAGAAGGAATCAACCATCCCACTCCAAGCACGAGCACCAACTGAACTTGACAGGGCAAACACTGAAACAAAGACAAAATTTCAAATTACTCTTTACCAAAATATCCTGCAATTTCAAACTTTACTTCATCATGCTAGTTTTAGGATTATATATCATGTGCTTCTGTGCCAACCTGGTGAAAGATATGGACCTCATTGGCAGTCTGGTGTAAGATATGGGACCCATTGGTAGCGTGATGAAAGATATTCTTGTTCTTCTTCCTCGTTCGTCTTCAGACCTCAACTTCAATGACTCTAATGAAGGCAGCTGTCGACTCAAGGCTCTGTACACTTCCGTACAGCTTCTCGTGGAAGGACACTGGCTGTTGCCAAATGCTACTTCTTTTGTCTGTATACAGTGGACAGGACTGCAAATATGTTCTGCCTTCATGGGGGCTGTGCCGCAGGCACAAAGGTCTGTTGAGCCAATCTTAAACTTGCTGTACAGATGACATCTAAGGTGAGCTGTGCGTAGCCAGAGAATTATCACTTGGTTTCTCCTGGAGAGTTGATGGTAGGCATCGTTTTCTATGTGGCCAGGGTGGTCTTTTTTTCCATTTTGCACTGTACGTTGCTCTGGTGAATGCTTTAGTCTCATTGTATGTGATTTCTGTATCACTGTGCTGCAGCATTCCTCCCTCTCTGGCGAGTCTGTCCGCCTCCTCGTTGCCTGGAATGTCACAGTTGGCTGGTATCCACTGGACTGCTTTTTTTTTTAAGCACTGGGATAGGCGTTTGAGCGAGTCTGCCAGAGCACCAAGTTAATTTTTGTGCTGGTTCTTGAGCGCCATTAACACTGCGAGGGCATCTGTGAAAATGACCACTTGCTTTTCTGCCTGCTCCCTATGGTCTATAAGGGTTTCAGCTGCTTTTCTCAGGGCACTGAAGTTGCTCCCAGTGGCAAATGAGTATACTTTGCTTTTTACTTTTATAGTGATGCCTCGATCGTTTCCAATGGCATCTTTGGTATAGGCGTGTGTCCAGGCTGTTGGTGGAAATTTTGGGTTGATGTAATTTGTAACTGTTTTTTTTTCTGTTCCTCTGTTTGCAACTTTTTGTCTTCGATGTTGGGGATATTGCATATAAGATCAGGAACGGGTCTATTTAGTCTGTGGTGCATCAGCTGGTCCATGATTCTTTTGAATTTTCCCACTTGCTGTAGGATTCTGCAGTCTCGGCGGTCTTCCATTGGTTGTAGTCCAATCATAGCTCCCAGGTCTTTTATTTGGGTGGACTACGTGGTTCCTGTTATGATGCGGGCTGCTGGGTTCTGGGTGCGCCCTATGTTGTCAAAGTTTGATTTAGATGCCGTGGACCAAGCTGCAATGCTGTAATCCAAAACTGGTCTCCCTCTGCCTGTATATAATTTATTTAGTATGTTTCCATCAGCTCCCCCATGTAGTACCAGCAAGTTTCTTCATGATTGACATGCATAACCTCGCCCTCAGCTGGGTCTTTAAAATTTGCGTTTACAAGGTCAGACGTCGGTCTAAGGAAACTCCTAAGAAGGTTGGTGCCTCATCTAGCTGTATCTCTTTTCCATTAAGTTGGAGTTTTAATTGTTGCTGTATGTTTGACAGGGAGAAGATAGTATGTGTTGTTTTTTGTTCATTTATTTTTATTAACCAGTGATGAAAGATATGGACCTCGTTGGTAGCCTGATGAAAGATATGGGACACATTGGTAGTCTGGTGTAAGGTATGGTAGTCTGGTGTAAGGTATGGAACACATTGGTAGTCTGGTGTAAGGTATGGGACACATTGGTAGTCTGGTGTAAGGTATGGGACACATTGGTAGTCTAGTGTAAGATATGGACCCAATTGGTAGTCTAATGAAAGATATAGGATCTATTGGTAGTCTGGTGTAAGATATGGGACCCATTGATTGTTGTTATTTGAGAATGCCCAAAATCAGTAGGTTACTCTTTTGTGCGCCCTGAAAAGGGCATTTAAGTGACAGGTTGCAGTAGCTTTCTTCACATCCCGAGCGTGCTGATGAAGGTGGCCCAGGGTCCTCTAGGCCGATGTCCTATGCTTGACTTCATCTGCGTGTCACTCACTACTACAGGGATCACGTTGATCCCTCACCTTGTTAGCCAGGCTGCCATGAAAACAGCCCATTTCCGGGAAAGGCTACAGGGAAGCCAAGTTCAGGGTCTTGTCCAGTATGTTTTGCCTAAGCCTGACTAACATGTCTGCTAAGTATATTTTGTCTGACCAGTCATTAGTCTTCCTTCCCAAGACCCATTGGTACTCTAGTGTAAGATATGGACCTAATTGGTAGTCTGATGAAAGATATGGACCTAATTGGTAGTCTGATGAAAGATATGGACCTAATTGGTAGTCTGATGAAAGATGTGGACCTAATTGGTAGTCTGATGAAAGATATGGACCATATTGGTAGTCCGATGAAAGATATGGACCATATTGGTAGTCTGATGAAAGATATGGACCTCATTGGTAGTCTGATGAAAGATATGGACCTCATTGGTAGTCTGATGAAAGATATGGACCTCATTGGTAGTCTGATGAAAGATATGGGACCTCATTGGTAGTCTGATGAAAGATATGGACCTCATTGGTAGTCTGATGAAAGATATGGGACCTATTGGTAGTCTGATGAAAGATATGGACCTCACTGGTAGTCTGATGAAAGATATGGGCCCTATTGGTAGTCTGATGAAAGATATGGACCTCATTAGTAGTCTGATGAAAGATATGGACCTCATTAGTAGTCTGATGAAAGATATGGGACCTATTGGTAGTCTGATGAAAGATATGGGACCTATTTGTAGTCTGATGAAAGATATGGGACCTATTGGTAGTCTGATGAAAGATTTGGGACCTATTGGTAGTCTGATGAAAGATATGGGACCTATTGGTAGTCTGATGAAAGATATGGGACCTATTGGTAGTCTGGTGTAAGGTATGGGACTCATTGGACTACTTGTTCTCTTCTGTTCAACTGTACCAAGGTATATGAATGATTGTACATCTGTACAACACTATCTGATGTTGTCGTTAGCTGAACATTTATTCTCATGTTAATGATATTGTATGTGTATTCTCAGTCTCACTTTCTATGACCTATCATTAAATAACACATTCTATTTTGCATCTGATTGTGAGCAAACCAGTTACAGAAACCATCAGTATCCACACCATTTGCTGAAGGAAAATGAACACCTATGTGTGTGCCCAGAGTGCAGTGACCTAAATTCTTAACCTTTAGCTCGCGGCAGAACATAAACCAGATTTTTTAAAGTGAATAACTCATTTTGCCAGTGATCAGTAGAAGCCTCATGCACAACCCTCATTAGTAATTTACTGTGAGCCATACATGCCTTACTCTGTGTGACATCTGTAAGGCCACCACTAATTTAATATTTGCCTTTGTATCTTGTTTATAACACCACCTTTGTGGGCAAAGGGCTGTGAGCTCAAACGCAATGTGAACAATGTGGGCATGTCACAGGCTTTTTCATGGTATGACCACCAACAAAAATTTAGAATCTGTAGCTAGAACTACAGAGTTCATGCTCTGCCGTCTGCACTTTCAGCAATGAAAAGGACAGATGTAGAGGGGCGTCCAGATGCAATTAAATCAGTCCTATGAGTTATTTTCCTCATCTTCTGAGGACATGTACCGCAAATGAACTACTCATTACAAACACAGCTTTCCGACTACCTGTCCGAAATAGAACCACATGGATGCACCCAAGGTCCCCCCACTGGCACCTCATTGACTATATTATCATCAGACGTAGGGATCGAGCGGATGCTATGGTAACGAAGAGCATGTGTGGTGCAGAATGTTGGACCGACCATCGACTTGTCATTGCCAAGCTTCAAGATCCAGCCCAAAATGCGCCCCCAGGGAAAGAAACCACCGAGGAGGCTAATGTCTCTCAGTTGAAATACGAACCCACGAGAGGAGGGTTCCAGGAAGAGCTTGAGGGTAGACTGTCTGAGCTTCGTTTTGAAAAGAACGACATCGAAAAGAACTGGGCATCATTGAGAAACACACTCTACGATACAGCTGTTAAACATATTGGCCCACTCACGCGCAAGCATAAGGACTGGTTTGATGAGAACGATCTAGAAATACAGGGCCTTCTCGATGCAAAACATGAAGCGCACAGGGAATACCAGAGGGACACACCATCTCCGCCAGCAAAAGCTGCCTTCAATACTGCTCGCAAAGCTGTCCAGACCAGGCTTAGAGAGATGCAAGACTCCTGGCTCAGCAAAAGAGCTGACGAAATTGAGATGTTCGCCGAGCGTCATGATACCAAATGGTTTTACGAGGCACTGAAAGCTCTCTACGGCCCGCAGCCCTCTAGTAATACTCCAGTTCGCAGTGCGGATGGGGTACTGCTAACAGATATGGTTCAGATTCTAGACAGATGGGCAGACCACTTCTGCAAAATACTAAACCACCCATCGTCCATAAATGAAGAGGCCATCCGGCGAATGCCGCAGGTGGAACTGAACCTGGCGTTGGATGAAGTCATTACTGAGGAGGAAGTCGACAGGGCAATCAGTTCACTATCTATAGGAAAAGCTCCAGGAGCTGATGCGATACCAGCAGAGGTATATAAGACAGCTGGCCCATCCCTAACCAGAAGGATCACTGAACTCTTCTGTCACATGTGGGCTGAAGGTAAAATTCCGCAGGAGCTAAAGGACGCCTCAATCGTTCACCTATACAAAAGAAAAGGCAATCGTCAGGAATGCGACAATCATCGCGGAATATCGCTACTCTCCGTAGCAGGCAAGATCCTAGCGCGCTTACTACTAAACAGGCTCAACAAACACCTTGAACAAAGCCACCACCTCCCAGAAAGCCAATGTGGATTCAGAGCCGGAAGAGGAACAGTGGACATGATTTTTGCCGCTCGCCAAGTACAAGAGAAGTGTCGAGAACAAAATCAGGCCTTGTACACCACATTTATTAATTTGACAAAGGCATTTGATACAGTAAACAGAGGAGGGCCGTGGATGATAATGTCTAAGTTTGGCTGCCCCAACAAGTTCATAACAATGGTAAAACAGCTACACGAAGGCATGTGTGCTCGTGTACTGGACAGCGGTGCAATCTCTAAAACGTTTCTAGTATCAAACGGAGTAAAACAAGGATGTGTACTCGCCCCGACTTTGTTCAGCATGATGTTCGCAGCCACGATGACAGACGCCTTCAGATCATTGGAGCTTGGAATACCCATAAAGTACCGCACAGATGGCAAGTTACTCAATTCCAGAAGAATGAAGGCCAAAACCAAAGTGGCTGGCGACATAATCAGGGAACTTGTATTTGCTGACGACTGCGCTCTAATGAGCAACTCAGAACTGAACATGCAGGTTGGAATGAACCAGTTCTCTGCCGCATTCGAAAATTTTGGCCTGACTATAAATGCCAAAAAAACAGAGGTCATGTACCAACCAGCACCAGGCATGCCGTTCACAAAACCAGAGACTACAGTCAGCGGGCAGACGAATGCCGTAGACAAATTCACATATCTGGGCAGCACGCTGTCGAGATCTGTCAGCCTAGACGATGAGGTGGCAAGCAGAATAGCAAATGCCAGCACAGCCTTTGGTAGAATGCGCTCGATGGTCTGAGCACGTCATGGCATCAGCGTCAAGACCAAACTCAAAGTCTACCGTGCAACCATCATTCCTACCCTACTATACGCTTGCGAAAGCTGGACTGTATACTCTGGACATGCAAGGAGGTTAAACCACTTCCACACAGGTTGCCTGAGGCGAATATTCCACATCCGATGGCAAGATCGTGTCACTGACATCGAGGTTCTCTCGAGGGCTAACATGCCCAGCATCCATGCACTGCTAGAAAAAGCACGACTAGGATGGGCCGGACACCTCGTCCGTATGTCAGACGAGCGACTCCCAAAAGAAGCTTCTCTATGGCAAGCTGACAGAGGGATGCGGATGGCGCGAGAGAGGGCGCCCAAAGAAACGTTTTAAAGACGGTCTGAAGGACTCACTAAAAAGTTGCCAGATAGACATCGACACCTGGGAATGTCTTGTGAAAAACAGATCTAACTGTAGAAGTGCAGTCAAATCGGGTGTAGCTGCCGGTGAAGATGACCGTGTTGTGAAAGCCCAGAACAGACGCGAGGCGCGGAAATCCCGAGCAGCGGGAACACCATCCCCTTCTACAAACTTCGTGTGCCGATATGTAGCAGATGTTTTCGTGCTCGCATTGGCCTGTTCAGCCACATGCGCACCCACACCCAACAGGGAAATCTGTGACAAGGATGATGTCGGCGGTCCTCATCGACAACGATGGACAGCTATTATTATTATTATTATGAGTCATTTTCCATAATTTAAAAAATGTGAGAATGTTTTAAAAATAACCCAAAACAAATAAACCATTCTGAAGAATTAAAAAAAATAAACTTACTTATCAACATGACCCAGCCAACCAGGAAGCCTATGAATTCTCCGAGAACCTGTTATCAAGGTCAAATGATTCATTAGTGACTTATCAATAATGTATAAGAAATATAAAGAATGGAAAAATACATTTAATAGTATAAAAATATAAATGTGTGTAATTCATTTTCATAATAATAATAATGTTGACTTAGGCATCAGTCGCCCATTGTGTCGAACGACCACTGGCATTGCCATGTGTTGCAGCAAAAAAGGCCTCTGAACTTCCAATATTCAGAGATGAAGCTCTGGTGCCTTTTTGTTTCATATTAAGTGTATCGACCAAAGTCCCTACATAATTCTTGAAAAACAGAGTGCTCTGCTGCCTTGCGATGGGAACTGCCAGGATTAAAGGCATCACTCAGAGTGTGAGCAATGTGTCTTGGGCATGTTGCTAGCCGGGCAGGGCCCAATCTCTCCAGAGTGTATGTGTTAGTTCATTATTGGCCCATGTGTAATTTCCTGGCCACACCAAAAACCGGCAGTGTCAGGCCATCAAACTCGTGAAGTTCCGCCATGTGCACTGGACCATGGAATTATGACACAGGGTAGCAGATGGCTATGCCAGGATAATCAGTTGGAAAAACACCATTCAATGAAAGAACTAAATCCAAATGGAAAAACCTCAACACATTTCCATGGGCACAAATGTAAGTCATCAACTAGTGTGAATCCCAGTCAAATCCATTACCTGGCAGCATCCATAGTGGACTAAAACACGAGAGCAAAGTTAGACCTACCATTTATACCTCTCTCATTTTCATCTGAGATTACTGAGAAAAAAGAGGAACCAGGAAAAGACTTAAAGGTTGGCATAAAATGCACTCATGAAGTAACCCAGCAATCTTACTACATATTTACTGGATTAGAACTACGGATGCGCATAATTTTTTTTTCACATTCGATTAATTGCCAAATAGTACTTTCAATACACTATTCCTTTTCGGTTGAGTATACCCAGCAATTGAATACGAATAGATCATAAAGCGAAGTGATCATTTTAAATCTAAAAAGTTGTGATAACATTCAGTTTCAATTCTGTATTAGCTTGAGGCTTCTACTGATCACTGGCAAAATGAGTTATTCACTTTAAAAAATCTGGTTTCCGTTCTGCCGCGAGCTAAAGGTTAAGAATTGAGGTCACTGCACTCTGGGCACACACATAGGTGTTCATTTTCCTTCAGCAAATAGCGTGGATACTGATGGTTTCTGTAACTGGTTGCTCACAATCAGATGCTAGCAATAAGTACTTCATCATGTCAAGGGTTGCATCAGTTGATTAGGCAGAGGATAGGCAGCAAACCGATTAAAACCAAACTTGTAAATGTTAGTCCTGGCATTGTGACTTGTATTGCTTTAAATAGTGCCTTGATGTTTTGCTATACTTTATAGTTACTGTTAAAGTTTAAGAAACATGCATCCCAAGTAAACATCTGTTCAGCCTTGCCTGCAACATGTTTTTAGACAACAGTGAATGTTGAGAGATTTGTATTTTTGAAAGTGAATTCATGTTTCATGAAGCAATGATTTTTGGACTTCATTTTTTAAAATGATCAGTGATTAGTTAGCAGCATTAAAGTGTTCTAATATTCCCAAGCTAAGCTGATTAAAGTTTTATATATGCACCTTAAGAAGAAGACCCAAAAACTGGTGGAGAACCAGCATTCCAGCCATTTTAGCATGGATTCTAAAGAAAATATTGAATAAAAAAAGCACCATAAAAATTCAGAAAATAAGAAGGTTAAGAAATATGAGAACAAGTTCAGCAATCCAATGTCAAAATTTGTTGAAGCTTATGTAAGGGCAAGGCTAATTAGTGAATTTGTATGTGCTTATGTAAAGGTTGCTCATAGCCAACACAGCTGTTGGGATGAAGTGTAGAGACTTCATTGTACTAGGCCATACCGTCTTTTCTTCCCTAGCAGTAAGCCAGGTGCTCATTAACAGTTGGGTTCACTTGAGCATGCCTTGTACATTCTTGATATTGAGTTTGGCCATTTTTCCGCTCCATATAGAGGGACTGACTTTGTATTAGAGTTCAAGATCCGTAGCTTAGTATGCATTTTGATCACTTTAGAGCTATATAGTTTTCAACCCGACAGAACTCCACTTTTGCCTTTTGAATCCTGTTTTTTATCTTCTCAGGCATATGCGTTGTTCATCTTGTTTATTATACTCCCTAGATATATGAAGCTCTCTACTTCATCCAATGGTATTCCTCTTTTTTGATATAAGCATTGTTGTTGGTTTCATTTAATTTTAAAATTTTAGACTATTCTGCATAGATCTTTAGACAGTCGCACTTGAGTTAAGTACTCTTTGATGACTTTCTTTGGTGGCATGTTACAGTGGCTCCCCTCAATTCCCAAGGCATACTTGAGAATGTGGACAAGGGCCATCCTAGCTGTAGTGCAATGTGAGGCTCTTCTGTATGCTCACAACTATGACAACCATAGTGCTGATCCCCACCTCGTGAATGGATCAATGCTAAATTGGTAATGGCTTTAATGGGCCAAAGCTTATGCGATTCAGTGTCTAGGAGAGTAATGCTTAAGGAAGCCAAGACTTAAGTGGGTCAAGCCTTAAGTAGATCCAGGCTAAAGGTGTGGTAATGTTTAAGTGAGCCAATGCTTAAGGTTATCAAAATTTAAATAGATCAACAAAGATTAAACAGATAAAGGGGATCAAGATGTGGAGCAGCGCACGAGCTGCAGTGGTCAGCGACCCATAGCTGGCTGCTAGCGTCAGGGCCAGCGAACCAGAGCTGCCAAGACCCTTCAACACCTCCACACGGTGATCCTGGATAACAGGCTGCAGCAGGGCAGACTGGCTAAGGAGAAGGGATCGATGAGGGAATGCTAACCCGGTACTCAAAAAATGATTGCTGAAGTCGGATGTGTTGGACCAAAAAGTGCAAATATCGCAGTCAATCTGTAAACTACGACACAACGCATTCCGTTCTCTGGACTATGTTCTGCTACATAAGCCCTTTCAGGGTTTGGTAGCGGGAGATTGAGAACGAACGGAGAAGAAACAGATAATGGACCAAGGCTTATGGAAGCTAATACTTAAGTTGATTACAGCTATATGTTTGGTAATGTTTAAGTGGGTCAAGAGTAGATCAATGCTTAAATGGGTAATGGCTTAAGTGAGTCAAGCTTAATAAGTTGGTCAGTGCTTAAGTATTACAAGGATCGTTAATGACCTTATATATGTAGACATAGCAGGCGCCTGTCTGTGGCACAAAAGTAGCAAATTCAGCAAACACCAAGGCATTCATCATCGTCACAAAAATGGCAGCCAGAAATGACAACACAACCGAGGGCCCTGTCAATATAATTGGAACATGGGGTTAATAATACAATCATTATCATGTGCTATGTCATGTGACAGCAATCATGACCTGTCTTAGGCTGAATGACAACAAACTTACAAGTGCAACATGCTCAAACCCTCAGAGGTAACACTATTGGGGGCAAGATGTTCTCTGGGACAATATGAACTGGGAATGGCGGGGAGTGGGGCCGTTAACAACAACAATGAGAATGGACAACGTCTTTATACTGGTTTCGAAGACTGCAGAGTCTGCTGTATACAATCAGTCATTTACATTTCCTTTCTCTAAAAGCTATGCACATCCAATTTATTCTTAAATGCATTAATTGTCGCAGCCTCCCCTACTTCCTGTGGCAATGCACTCCAAGCATTCACCACTCTGTGACTAAAAGAATATTTATTAATATCTAATCTGGACCTTTCTTTCGTTAATTTGTATATATGCCTTCTTGTTCTTGTAAGTGGTTGTATTTTGAAAAACTTGTTATAGTCTAATTTATCCGTTTCTTTAATTATCTTGTAACCTCGAATGCTTCTAATTTCTAGACACTGTAGGCCGGTTTTTCTTTCCTTATAACTGTAATTCTGGAATCCTACTCTCAACTGTCGCTCTTTTTTGTATGCTTTCCATCATGTTTATATCTTCTCTATAATAAGGACTCCACACCTGTAGACAGTACTCCAATCTAGGTCTAACTAATGCTTTATACAGTTTGACTATCCCTTCCTGGCTCCAATGTTTAATATTTCTTGTTATTATACCTTGACAATGAATACAAGATGAATTAGCCAGAGAAAAAAGTCAAAAGTAAAAAACAAATAGGTAAAGTTATCTTATTTCGTATTTTATCAGATGTCAAGTCCATTCTCATTGTTGTGATTCGTTAGATGTTTTAGTTCATACTTGGCCTCTGATGATGGCCTTAAGGATGTAACATGGGTTTCATTTTGTTTGCTTCAGTGCAGCATCTTCATATGTGCCTTTCGGCCCGACACATTTGGTATGAGCACTCACATTTTTGGAACTGGGTTTCAGTTCCTTCTTCAATCATTCTCTCAGTCAGGCTGCATAGATGCAACATGTTTCCATGGTCGTCACTTGGAGACAGAAATGTCTTGGACAGCTCTGGTTTGCAACCCTAGCACAAGCAGTTAGCTGTGATGAGTCACTGACTGTCACCCCGTTCACTGCGTCTTCGACCCCGGTGTGGTAACTGAGCGATACAAATGTTTTATTTGAACAACTTTTGATCTTTAAATTTATTGTTACCAATGGCAGAATGTTATCCATTATCACCACATGGAGGTGTAGAAGGGTCTTGGAAGCTTTGGTTTGCTGGCCCTGACACTAGCAGTCAACTATGGGCTGCTGACCGCTGTAGCTCATGCACTGTTCAGCATCTTGATCATCTAATGTGAGCTAAATCCAGTATCTTTGACATGACAAGCGAGCAGTCTACCACTATGCTAATCGGGTTATAGTGATCTTATCCTTACTTCCTCTGGCACCACTGAGGTGTCCCTTCTCCAAGAATAGCTATAATATGGATGACACAAATGAAATAAAATAAGACAAATGATGAGCTAAAGTCAAGTGGGAACATAGAACACAACAATTATTAAGAAGCTAAAGTCTGCCATAAGAATACATGGATGACAAGTACCTAATCAAGCCTTACATCTATACGAAACCCTTACATGCGAGCATATGTCTTATGCATACAATATCCTAAACGAAGCCAGACAAATGGAGCATATTGTATGGAACTATACAACAGCTCACAAACACTTGCAGATACCACTATATAACATTGGATCAGATGGCAGGGATCCAATTTATGATTGAATGAATGTAATATATTCCTATTGAAGTACAACCAAACGTGTGTTAAAAGTGTCCAAAAGTGAAGCAAACAATACAACCTAACAGGCATGTCATACGAGGCAAATGTCTAGAATTGTGAATGGAGCTGGTTACTCCATCCTTTAAAAATTATAAGTTCAGTACATCCTCATAAAACGAATAATATGTAGCAATGTTTCATTTCTTTTCAGGAACAAGTAGGATGCAAAGCACACAGGCCAACAACCAAATAGTGTATATTACCAGCTCAACAGAGGTGAGCAGACAGTAATCTTTAGATTCCACACAGGACACAGCAGACTGATACAATCTGTTCAACACACTAAAGATAGGAAATACAGATCAATGTGTCTGCGGCACTGATAAAATGACTGGAGCATCTGCTACAAAGGTGTCGAACATGCAAGGAATAAAGAAAGCATATGGCCATCACCAATGCCATTCTTGAACAAGTTCTATGGAGATGGTAATAGTCTCAGTCTAACATCTACTTCCTTAGTTATTTTACGGTGTAGAAAATAAATTCAGTACAGTTCGATCACCAAATCATAGATTGGCTGTTATGTATCTCCAGCATCCTGTCTCTTGTTTAGATGGCATAGACTTCTTCCTGTCCATCTTTTGATTTTATCCTCCCACTTACAGTGCAATTTACATCTGCCCTCGACTTTTCCTTCCAGCATTGTTTCCAGCAAAGTATTATGTCGCATGATGTAACCAAAATATCTTAACTGTCTTGACTCTGAATTGTTTCATCAGCCCTCTTTGCACCTATAATTACTCCAAGACTTCCTTTTTTGTTTCCTTTTGTTCCCATGAGATGCACCTCATTCTTCTCTCTCTCATATATATATATATATATATATATATATTACTCTAAGACAGATCTGTGAACAAACTATTGAATTTAATTAGGAACAGAACATCATCTTTGTAGACCAGGAGAAAGCTTTTGACCGAGTGGATAGAAACAAGCTATGGGAGATCCTGGAAAACTATGGAGTGCAAAGACAATTATTTAAAAATATAATAGCAATGTATAAAAACAGCCAAAGTACTGTAACAATACCAAGCGGACTCACTAAGTGGTTTGCAGTTAAGACAGGGATGTGTACTATCACCACTTTTGTTCATTGTATACATGGATCAAATAACAACTGAAGCAAAACCAGAAACCACCACAATGAACGAGCTACTTTTTTGCAGATGATCAGAGTCCCTTTCCTTCTGATGAACAAAACCTCCAAGAACATCTGAATGCCCTTGACAATGCCTGCGATAGATATAATATGAGATTAGTACAGCAAAGATTGAGACAATGAAAATCAGCAGAATAGAGAAAACACTAAATATACAGGTAAAAAGTACAGAGCTTAAACAAGTCAGCGAATTCAAATACTTGGGCAGCGTGTTCACACAAGATGGAAGGATAGATAGAAAGGTGGAATCAAGAACACAGAAAGTTAATGCGGTTTCCTATCAGCTCTCACCCTTACTAAGACACAAACCCATTTAATGAAAACAGAAACAGCTGATAAATAGTATTTATATATTTATATACCAACTCTCTGCTATCAGTGTCAGATTTGGAATCTCACTAAGACACAAGAAATAAAAATCATTGAATGTGAAATTAGGTGTTTGAAAAAGACTGTTGGGGTCACAAGGCTTGACAGATTAAGAAACTAGACAGACATGGGTGCAACACTGTGCATGGAATACATAGAAAGGCAGAGAATAAAATGGTTCGGACACCTGACAAGAATGCAACCAAAGCTACCAGCATCTACAATACCAGACATCAGGGTTGCAGAGCAAGAGGCAGACCATGTAAAAAAATGGGAGTCAGTGAGACACTGAAGAAACACACTGACAACATCGGCGACAAATATGGCACATGACAGAAAGCTACGACGTCTAACGACACAAGTGGATAGAAGATGACGATGATGACGTGTGTGTGTGTATTATATATATATATATATATATATATATATATATATATATATATATATATATATATATATATATATATATATATATATATATATATATATATATATCAGCCCAACTCAGCTGATGGAAGATGTCCTCAAGCGTCACTGTAAAAAGCTTTGAAGAAATTGTGTCACCCTGGCGCACTCCTCTTGCTAGTGAAACAGTTATTGGGCAGGAGTACAGAGTAATGTCCGTAATGCAGCCTACATTTATTTCCTCGATCATCCTCGTGTAATTTTCAGCCATGCCCGGGTTTCTTAGAGCATTTATTATGGCATAAATCTCAATACTGTTGAAGGGAATCAAGATGCTGAGCAGCGCATGAACTGCAGCGGTCAGCGACCCATAGCTGACTGCTAGCGTCAGGGCCAGCGAACCAGAGCTGCCAAGACCCTTCTACACCTCCATGCGATGATCCTGGATAACAGGCTGCAATAGAGCAGACTGGTTAAGAAGAAGGGATTGAAGAGGGAATGCTAGCCCGGTATTAAAAAAATGCTTGCTGAAGTCAGATGTTTTGCACTGAATGTGCAAATATAGCAGTCAAGCTGTAAACTACAACAACGCACTCCGTTCTCTGTAGTTCATTCTGCTACTTAAGCCTTTTTCAGAGTTTGGAAGCGGGAAATTGAGAGCGAATGAATCCAATAATGTTGAAGTTCTTTTCGTATACTATAAACACTAGACATATGGGCAGACGTATTTCATATGCTTTCTCCAGAAGCTTGTAGATTGTGTGTAGGTGGTCAGTAGAGGAGAACCCTTTACTGAATCAAGCCTGCTCACGAGGTTGTTAAAGGTCCAGTTGGTGGTCAATCCTGTTGACAAAGACTTTGGAGAATATTTTGTATATCATCTGCAGCTAGCAGATAGGGCGATAAGTTCTCCAGGAGTCTTGTGTCGCTCTAAGTTCTCTAGGAGTCTTGTGTCGCTCTTCTTGTGGATGAGTATAGTTTTTGAGGTTTTCCATTGATCAGGAATTCGCTCCTCTGTGAAGCACTTGTTAAATAAATTAGAAAGTTGTAGTGCTAGAATGTCTCCTCCCATCTTAAGGATGTCTATGGTAATTCTGTCTACCCCCGAAGCTGTGACTGACTTTACTTTGCCGGTTAGATCGCATGGGTGACATCAGGCTCAATCAACTGAACAGGTTCTAACTCAGTTGTATTTTTTAGTCTTTTAGTCGAGGTAGAAATTGTTGCAGGAGTGACGCATTCCTTTATTCTAGTCACTAGTTGACCAAAAAGACTTGGAGAGCCAGAGATGGGCTATTTCTGTCTTGAGATGTGATCTACAAGCTTGGTGCTATTTACTTGTGTTATGGCTCTGTACCTTTGTTTGTGAGGAGGGCAGCTTAAGTTTAACAAGATCCGGAGTGGTTTGTGGTCACTGATCACATCTAAGCAATGTAGTACCTCCCCATTGGTGACTAATTGTCACCAACACATTTCAACAGCTGAGTTGGGCCGATAGAGGCATAAATATAAATAGGGAAAGGCTCACCCACCTACGCTTTGTAGATGACATTGTGCTCATCAGCCACACCACCAAGGAAGCGGAAGAACAACACTCCCTGAACGAACTAGATGATGTTGGTAGAAGTGTCGGACTACAGACGAACAAAAAGAAAACGCATTGTCTCCTAAGCCCTTACTGCCGCAAATTCGAGATCAAGTTGGGAAATGAACCTATCAAAGATGTCAGCTCCTACATATACTCAGGGCAAGAAATAAATGCCATCCACACCCTAGACCAAGAAATCTCAAGACGACGAGCTGCAGTCTAGTCTAGCTTCTTCTTCTTCTTTGTTCGTTCTCAATCTCCTACTACCAAACCCTGAAAGGGTAAGTAGCACAATGTAGTCCAGAGAACGGAATGCGTTGTGTCGTAGTTTACAGCTTGGCTGCGATATTTGCACCTTTCGGTCCAACACATCAGACTTCAAGCATTTTTTGAGTAACGGGTTAACATTCCCTCTTCGATTCCTTCTCCTTAGCCAGTCTGCCCTGCTGCAGCCTGTTATCCAGGATCACCGCGTGGAGGTGTAGAAGGGTCTTGGCAGCTATGCTTCGCTGGCCCTGACGCTAGCAGTCAGCTATGGGTCGCTGACCACTGCAGCTCATGCGCTGCTCAGCATCTTGATTCCTGGTCTAGCTTCAATACTTCAAAATTATTAATACTTCAATACTGCAGCTGAAAAACACCATGTCAAGGGCGCACCTTTTCAATTCTGTGGTCATACCAGCCATGATCTACGGATGTGAAGTATGGAATCTACACAACGCGGATGCAGAGAAACTGAGTTACCCAGCGAGCGATGGAAAGACGCATCCTTGGGATCTCGATCAGAGATCAAATCCATAATACTGAAATAAGAGAACGCACTCTATTTCAAGACGTTATGGAGGCTGCTTTGCTTCATAAATACCACTGGGCTGGCCATGTGATGCGCATGACATAACAGATGGACACTCAGAACGACGTTTTGGTGGCCATATGATTATATACGACCACACGGCCGCGACATGTTCTGGTGAGACCTAGATCTAAAATGGTACGACACCGCGAAAGATCAATCTGCATACAGGACATTGTTGGCTACCCCACATACGGCACACCCGCCGGACTGAAGTCGAGGGTATTGTAGTGTGTGTGTGTATATATATATATATATATATATATATATATATATATATATATATATACACATTCCAAAGGCATCAACTGTCTTCAGCTGTTTGTTCATTGTCCACGCTTGTCTGTTACGCCCTACAGTAAAGACGAGTATACATAATAGTCAATCACTGTGAATGACTTGCTTTGATGTCAATATGTGACTCGTTTTGTTGAAATTATGAACCACAGTATAAGAAAAAGCTCTATATCATATGACAGAAGATAAATGACTAAGTTAGTTATTTACAACAAACATATCACCAGCAGTTTCTTTAGCCATGACTCCCAGCATGACATAGATGCCAACTCCGATTGTGTTGCCAACACCTAGCAATGTGAGCTGTGGCGTTGACAGGCATCTTCTGAGTTCTGTTTTCATGCAATGCTCTCCAAAATCCTTTTGGTAGACCATCCGTTGCCTTAGGTGTCCCAGGCGGGATTGTAGTGTTGTCAAAGACTTCATGTTGCAGATCTGTTAAGGGAGCAATGAGGGTTATATTTTCATGTCATCATAAAGAGAAAAGTAGATAGCAGCGGAGGCAGGAGCATCAAATTTCGATTTATAAAGAGAGTTTGTGAATAATTATGTGTGTACATCATTGTAAGAGAGAGAGAGAGAGAGATAGAGAAAGAGAGAGAGACAAGACCGAAAGAGAGAAAGCCAGAGAATCCAAGACAGGGTTACTTCATAAAGTAGATTTGTTAAGAGAGATTGTGAATAAGTATATGTGTGTCTCAATCTCTAAATCCTGGTATTCAATCTCGCACATGTGTCTGATGCATGTAGAAAGGACCACAAAATATGTAAAGATAAACATTTTAAATTTCAAATGCAATTTGGGTGTTATCCAATTTCATATGTGAAGTATTAATAAATAATTTCAGATACACACTAACACAGATGACATGACACAGTTCCACTGGCAGAAAGTGAACAAGAGTTACAGGAATTGGTTATTCCAAGTAAAGAACAAACAAATAGTCAGGTATATAGATTGGACATGGACACTGAAATATCAAATTACGATAATTAGCAAAGTAGACTCAAAATCAACTCTACAGATAATAGACGTTCAAACACTGGAAGAGGTAAAGCGTTTCTCCTATCTTCAAAATATAATAACTGAAGATTGAAGTTGCACAATGGAAATCAAGAAAAGAATATGTTCATCAACATGAGCCATATATTGACATCCAAGCAAACTGAGAAATTAATAAGAATGATCAGATGTTATGTATATTTGTTTTTACATAGCCATTATCTCAACCAGGTGGTTATTTATGGTTTTCAATAGGTTCTCTTCTTAGTCACTCTTCTATCCCTGGGGGTTAGAGCTCCTTTTGTACATACATTCACTTAAGTGTGCAGACAAACAGGTCCTTGGCCTGTTGTGCCTGTGCATGATGCAGTAGCCACCTTCTTTCTGACATCATGCAGGCCACTATTGGATAGAAATGTCATTACTTTTGGAATTTTTGTCCAGACTGGGTCTTTAGTTTTTAACTGCCAATGGTTCTTTTACGCACAAAGAGTATACATGGTACCACAAGTTTATCATCCATTTCCAATAAAACTAGGCGCCTGATCTCGTCTCCCTTTGAGACCAGGGCATGCTTGAAACGTGTGGGATTTAAACATGTACTGTTTCATTTGTTTGAGAGGCAATTCTTACCTCTCAGCTATTTCAACCTCCTCTTCCCCAATATGGTTTCCCTTCTTTCATTGCTGTTAACACCTGCATCACTGTCAGTATGGCAGTAGGTCCAACAAGTCCCTGAATATTTTATGCCTGTGTGATATCCACTTATGCTGCAGCTATCCCTTCTAAAGTCCAGAAGAAAGAAAATAAGAGTGACACAATAACCCCTCCTAGCTCTAAATTAACCCTGTCACCTCAACACTGCTGTAATTAACTGCATTCCCATTATACGGATCTATTCTTTTACTTAATCTTGCTGCCATGTAGGCTTCTCTCTCAATCACTGATCAGACAGCTTGTAACGCGCCATCATCTTGAGTATTACCATTAATTGATATTTTCAGCACATGCCTCTGCAGTGTTTCTATCGACTATCGTCATTCCATCATCATCAGTCTTGTTTTTATTTTAAGATAGTGATAGGTTCGTCACGGGCGGCTGGGTTTGTGCACATTTGTTCGCATACTTGCAAACCATTTAATTATATGCGCGCCCATACAAACCATGCATTATGTTGTTCGTATCCATTCATTCCACACTGTCTGCTCAATCATTTAAAAAGTTCCAGAATAAGAATAGAACAACGTTAGATCTACCTACCTGATTGAGATTGATGGATTGGATCGGATGATCAGATCAGCAGCTGAAGTTTTCTAAATTCTTTTTTAAATATCCGACTATATCGATCTATCGGTTGCTTCAATGTGCAGAAATTCTGATCAGTATGTCAGTTATGCAGGGAGTGACCAAATTAATTTATAAAGGCGATCCATCACCGAAAATACTTTTAGATTCTCTGGTCTACCTTCGAGAACTTCAAGTCAATACTCCACGTCCCGTCTGATTATCTTTTATCGAAAACTGCTCCAACTGTCATTAAACTAAACTGCAGTAACCGGTGAGTTTAACATTTTTACACCATGTTATTCGTGCATCTTAAATAATACAAACGAGATTAATAATCAGGTGATGTTAAGTACAAGGACAAATGGTTTGTACGCGTTTGTTTCAGAAAGTTCGGGAACTTCTTTTATCTCGGCAGACTTACTTGGAACTTAGCTAGCCTTGCTCTCCTTCTAAATACTTTTTTTTATTGTTTTCAACGCAGTTCATAATGTACCCAGCTGCCTTCCACTTCTAGAAAGCAGGCATGGTACCCATGGTAAGTAATTAGAGGGGTCATTGTATGTGGACCGCAGTTAATTTCTTCAGCTGGCTGAATTCATCATCCTTTCAAACTGGATTTCAGTTTGACTTGGCTTCGTTCGTTCTCAGTCTCACACTACCAAACCATGAAATGGGCTTAAGTAGCGGAATGTAGTTCAAAGAACGGAATGCGTTGTGTCGTAGTTTACAGCTTGACTGCGACATTTCGGTCCAACACATCTGACTTCAGCAATCATTTTTTTTTAGTACTGATGATGCACTGATCACGCTACTGGTCTACGGGCTTAACATTCCACGAGTCTCTGTGAATGTCTTCCAGAACTTAGAAGCAAACCTTGATGTTGATCACGCTACTCGTGAAATTCAGAGGAATGCAAAAACACAATATGCAAGCACATAAACAATCAGCTACATGACCATAAACAATCAGCTACATGACCATAAACAATCAGCTACATGACCATAAACAATCACAACAGTAAACAAGGGAAACTGTCATCGATCTTTAGTCAGCTCTCCCAATTCTGCCACTTTTATCTCCAGAATCTCTTTAATGTCCTGTATCTATCTTCTCTTCCGTATGCCTCGTATGCCAGGTACCGTGCCTTCCAGTATCGTTTTTTTTTTCCTAGACCATTGTGGCGTTTGATGTGGCCAGAGTATTTTCTATTTTCAGCCCCTGTGGTGAGGGACGGCGTGGGGTAGTGGTTAAGTGACATGGCTCACAATTCGAGGATGCTGAGTTCGCTCCCAATCACAGCACCGGCCGTTACCCCGGGAAAGCAAATCCTTAGAAAATGCAGAGGAAGCAAAACCTTACATAAAATGCACTAGGCTGACAAGCGCAAAATAAAAACATAGTGCACGTACAACGCCTTTGTGAAATAGAGAAAGAGTGCGAACAAAAAACAAAAAAAAGCGCCTGTGGGGTTTCTGTTTTGTTTTTATTGTTCGCTATCCATTAAATTTTGAACAATTTCCAACAGTATTTTAGCTTAAACAATTCAATGTTTTTACTTGGAATGTTTGTGGTGTTCCATGTTTCGCTTCCGTACGTTGCTACTGGGACGATGCAAGTCCTTAAGATCTTTATTTTTGTAATTTGACAAATATTCTGAAATAAGTCTTTCATTTTAGTAAACCTCTACATTTACATTGCCAATCTTCTTACTTCTTTTTGACAATCCCCATTGTTGTTTATCTTCTTCTTCTTCTTCTTACGCTGTCAGACGTCAACCTTTATTTTTTCGAAAAAAGCAGCGGTCATCCTGAGGCTGTCGACACTGCCATAGAGCTTTCTAGTGTTGCCCCTGGTGATGGCCACATCTGCTCTCTCTGGTCATCGTATGTCGGGCAGTTTTGCAGCAAATGCTCAGCGGTCATTTTCCCGGTACCACACGAGCATTCGTCAGAGCCACCTATCTTCAATTTGTTGAATAGGTGGTACCTCAGTCTATTGTGGCCAGTGCGAAGTCTGAAGACCACGACCTGCTCTCTTCTGTTCAACTGGTAATAGGCATCGTTTTTTGTGTAGCCAGTGTGTTCTATTTCCCATTCTGTCATGTATCTAGCTCTAATAAGCCGTTTTGACTCTTCGTATGTCATACTAGTATCTGGTTGTGGTAGTCTTGCGCCTTCTTTTGCCAGTCTGTCTGCCTCCTCGTTGCCTTGGATGTTACAGTGGGATGGAACCCACTGTACCACTACTCTTTTTGGTGCAGATTGCTGGTCTAGTTGACAGAGCACTGCTCTTAAATCATTAAGTTCTGTATTTTTCTGGCTTTTTAGTGCTGTGACTACGGCCAGGGCATCTGTAAGCAGGACTATGTGGCTTTCATTCCTTTTACCTGTCACCATTTCTTCCACTGCCGCCCTCAGTGCCCCTGCCTCCGCTCTGAAATTGCTTGTGTATTTTCCGTTGCCAATGACAGTGTTATTTTTCTGCCATTTGGTAGGCTCAGAAATGCTCCTGCCCCTCCGTTCTGTGTTGTGTTTGTTACAGAACCGTCGGTGTATGCATGGGTCCAGTCCATGTTTGGGTAGTTTTTCGTTATGTACCTCAGGGTAGTATCTCTCCTTTCTTTTTCAGTGTGGCAGTTTTTTGTTTCCAATACCTGGTATATTTTCTACCACCTCTGGAAATATATGCTGCCTGCAGGTACGTTTTCGTACAGTAGGGATGGGCTTTGGTGTTGTTAATGCGTTCATGGGGTCTTCGTGCATCTTTGCTTTGGCTATTTCTGCAAAGTTTCTCCGCTTTAGTTTCTTTCCCATTTCCGAAATTGTTTAGTCTCTGGTGCATTGGATGGTCAGTCAGTCTTCTGAGTTTCTCTGCTTGCTGCTGGGCTCTGCAGTCTCTTCTATCGGTCATGGATTGCAGTTTTGTAATCTTTTCAAGTTCTACAATTGGTGTTGACTTCATGCCTCCTGTTATAACTCTCATGGTTTGGTTTTGGAGTTTGCTAATTTTATCGAAGTTCGCCTTTGCTGCCATTGTCCATGCCGCAATGCCATACTCGAGAACTGGTCTCACTCTTCCAGTGTACAGTTTCTTTAGTATACTTTCGTCTGCTCCCCAGCTTGTGCCAGCAAGTTTCCTCATGATTGCCATTCTTTCTCTGGCTCTCATTCGGTTTCTCTCGATTTGACTTTTCCATGTCATGCGCCGATCAAATGTGACTCCCAGGAAGTTTGGGTTGTCGTTTGGCTGCAGGTATTTGCCGTTAAGACTTAATTTGGTGTTTTGGGGTTTGTTTGATAGCGAGAATATCGTACATGATGTTTTTTCCTCGTTTATTTTGACCAGCCATGAGTTCGCCCACTCTTCCAGCGATGTTAGGGCCTGCTGCATCCGATTACTTGCTATGGTGAGATTCTTTTCAGAGGTCTACATAGCCAGATCGTCTGAAAACATTGCTCAAGTGTCACCTTTTTGCTCATCTACCCTTGTACTTGAACTCTGGCTGTTCTGTTTTTGAGGTAGTGGCTGATCCATTTGTACATTTTCCCACAAACTTCACTTCTTCGTAGCTTGACTTTAAGTCCCTCTTTCCAGACTTTGTCAAATGCCTTTTCTAGGTCCACCCAAACCGCTACTGTGTGTTTTTGCTCCTGGTAGGCATCTTCTATTTCCTGGGCTATGAGGGTGACCTGATCCTCAGTGAATCTGTGCTGTCTAAAGCCTGCGTGCTGTGGAATTAGTATGTGTTTTTCTTCCAGATGCCACATCAGTCTGGCGTTTATCATACGTTCCATCAGTTTACCTACACAGCTCAGTAGGCTGATAGGCCTGTATCCATTTGGATCTGTTTTATATTGTCCTTTCTTTGGTACTGCGTCTTTCCATGCCTGGGGTACAATACCCCTTTTCCAGCTTTGGTTCAGGACTGATAGTAATTTCCTCTTTGCTGTTTGGCCCAGCCCCATCAGCATTTCGTTTGTTATCCCGTCTTTTCCGGGAGATTTCCTTTTCTTTAACGTTCTTATGGCCTCTTCCATTTCATTCATTGTTAGTTTTGCCATCATATGCTCTTCTGGTGCCATATTGATGTTGTCGTGCCCCTTTTGCTCTTCACTAATGTCTGTATGCCTATCTGCAGGGACATTAATGTTGTTTGCTCTGGCATAATGTTCAACAAAGGCGTTTGCTGCTTTTTTTCCAGTGAGCATGTTGTCACC
Organism: Ariolimax columbianus; assembly: GCA_036924085.1. Taxonomy (NCBI): domain Eukaryota; kingdom Metazoa; phylum Mollusca; class Gastropoda; order Stylommatophora; family Arionidae; genus Ariolimax; species Ariolimax columbianus. Next base: position 82,869,754 of record JAVGWX010000005.1, read on the forward strand.
CTGCTTGATTGTAATTTGTTTGTTTGATGGAGTTTCGTCATTCATGGCTCTGACTAACTTCCATAGTTTGTTCCCTTCTTTGTCTAAATTGAGGCTTTCTGTTTTGTTTTTCCAGCTTTCTCTTGTTGTTTGGTTTAGAGTGTATTTCGACGTGGTGGCTTTGAGGGCGATATTTGTCTCCATAGATTGTTCTCTCTCTGCCATGTTCCTAGCATTTGTGACTTCGTCTTCCGCTTTCTGCAATTCATCATTCCAATAGGGCTTTAAATTTTTCCTTGCCCCTCTTGGGATGGTTTCAGTGGCAGCTTGCATTATAGCTTTGCTTAGGCTTTCCACCATGGGCTCCATTTTGTTCATTGTTGTTTATTATTGAGACGAGATATACTCAAAGCATGAGACGTTCTTAACTTCTTGCGTCTCTATGACAATATTAGGTCTTTTTTTCTGCTTTATCAGTGGGCATTGTCTCTTGGTCTTTCTAATGTTTAAATTTATATTTTGTTTCTCCCTGTGTTGTTTAATCGGCAGATCATCTGTTCTAGTCCCAAAGCTTTCTTTGAAAGGATAACTATATCGTCTGCATATCTTAGTTCTGGTATTTCCATCCTGTCGTTTGTGAACGGATCGAACTTCTCATACTCTTTATCATTTTTGACGTTACTCATTATATTTTTCAGCTTAAATGTTGAAACAATAAGAGGTGAGTATGCATCCTAGTTTTACTCTCTTTAGCACCTCACTCCAGTCTGATATCTTGACACAGGTGTAAAGGAAAGATGCTTGACAGCTTTTTCGTTGGGCAAAGCAGAAACCACGACTTTTGCAGCTTGTAGCATGTTCTTCAGCTATTCTGTGCGATTTTCCGGTTCATGTTATTAGTTGAACAATTTAAATTAGGCTGTCACTGCATGTTCATTGTTACAACCAGTTACTACAGAACTGCCCCGAATATGATATACAGAGAAAATCGCACTGGCAGAGAAACTTTATGGACATGTATGTGAACTACAAAAGACAGCGAAGTTTATACAAGAGACAACATTGCAGATATAGACAATATTTTAAAGCAAACGAAAGAAGAAGTTACAACCAGTTGCAGTATTTGTTACAATTTTCCTTTTTCTTCTTCATTCTCAATCTCCCACCCCCGAACCTTGAGCAGGACTTTGCAAGTAGAAGGATGTAGTCTGGAGAATGAAATGCGTCGTGTCGCTAGTTTACAGTTTAATTTTTGCCCCGTTCAGTCCCACACATCCGTCTTCGGCCGTACACTTTTCCTGCTTTCCCTAAGCTCCCGCTCTTTACTTTTGACAAAATCCAGACTGGATGAGTCATGTCCTTGCAATTTTGACAGTTTCCTGGCCTGATTGGACAATATGTCGAAACATAATATTAGCAGAAGCAGTTAATTATTGTATGGGCCTGTATACATGATTCCAATCGACAGATATTCCTAGCAGTCGTGGTTTTTAAGATGATGGAAGAAACTTCATGTTGCATTGAACAGGAAGCACTCCCATCATCATTATCAGTACATTTACGTTTCAAATTCAGCGAGCGATCGGCCATAATGTATTTTAGCTAAATTCAATGCTAGTTATTTATTTGATCTTTCTCAAGATCGTCTCAGCTCGGTCTTATCTAATTTAATGTTTTTAGCGATATATGACACTATCAATAATATCTCTGGCTCGAATTTCTCCTACCACGGGAAATTTGCATTTATCTTTCGGTTGGTTATGTTCACTCTGGTTCGCATCCTTTGATATTCGGCTCAGTGGTTGTGTTATCAGAATTCTACAATCACGGACGGTAGTCCTGCTGTGATAACTGGTCACCTGCTTTATCCTTTCAAGTTGCCACCTGGACGTCTGTTTAATCGACATTTATCTTCTTCTTCTGCGTCCATTCTCAATCTCCCAAAGCGTCCCAGTACTCTTCCGTTTTTGCTCTCTCGCTTCCAAATTCTCCAAGATTACAATGACGTCTTTTTTCTCTCACTACTACCTGTATGATCTCTGTAAATCATTACATAACTTTTCTTTCTCTGTTGCTGTTGTTTTTATGTGTAAACCTGTATTATTGGAATTGTTAGGTGTTTACTTTATTCTTTGTCCCTGACGAAAACCTTTCGGTTGTATTGTGGGTCTCGGCTCTGTTCCTATGAGGTCTTTGAGACGGTACCTATATATGTATTTATTGAGGTGTTATTGTACTTCAAGGTGAACTTGAAAATAATGCATTCAATTAATATTGTGTCTACACCGGCATGGGCCAAGTTAATCATTGGTTAATTGAGGTTTTAAACAAAAAATCAGGGATCATCGACTTGTGATTTGAATACACCTTATCTCTTTCTCAATTTCACTATTTATCTTGCAGTGGTGCATTCTGTAGCAGTTTGAATCAAATGGTGAGGTTGCTAGCCGCATGAGTAACCTGTCTTAGTTGTCATTTCCGACATGCTCGAAGATGCAGTAGTCCTACTCTTGTATCACCAGTACGGGGCCCTCAACAGAAGGAACCTTTAGTGAAACGTTCTAAATATATTCATCTTTCGATCAAGAGTTCCGTCTTTCTTTTTTGGTCAAGTACCAAGGTCACAGCCAGCCCACATCTGCAAATTGGCGTGCTTTAGAGCTAGTGAAGGCAAGGCTACGAGGAAGGGTACTTTCGCCCGGAGGACCACAGCACACCTTTTTCAGCACGCCTGGAATGTGTGGAAAGCTACTGCAATATGCCACTTAAGGCCCTTTTAGGGCGCATAAAAGAGTAAGTAACATCACAGTGGTAATTGTGTATGCCAAAGACAAGAATAGCACCATCATCCAACAGAGAGTATGTTGTAAAAGGTGACTGACTGTGACATGGCAAAACGCCGGCCATTGCTAGGTGGTTTGTTAAGAGCAGTACAGATCGTGCCTAACCAGCTGCAGGTCTACTTAGCTCTAGCAATTGAGTCTATGATGGACTCACACATCGGTTAACTACCCCCAAGAAACTGGTTGTATATAGAGACTCTTCTAAAAGAGCGTAATTACGATCTAATATATTTATGATGCAAACTTTTACCGGTATTCATAATCACAGTAGACAATCACATGGGTTATCTCTGCTGTCAAAACTCTGGCCCAAGTCTTTAACCAGGGTTTTCGTGCGGCAGATGACATGATCTTTGCAGCACGCCAACTGCAAGAAAAATGTCAAGAACAGAATTGTGACCTGTACAGTTTTTGTCAATCTGGGTTGTCTTTAGCGTGGTCTTTGCAGCAATGATCACTGATGCTGTCCACGGTGCTGCTACGGACATATATATATCGGGTACAGCTGTTTATCTTGAGGAACCAGAAATCCATATATTTCCGCATGCTCATAAAAATATGTACAGTCCACCATGACGAGTTGTCGGCAGCATGCAGTAACTTTGGTCTCACAATCAGCACTATGAAAACGGAGGTAATATTCCATTGTGTCCATGGGGAGCCGTACATCCAACCAAACACTGTACAGAACCAACGTCTCCAGTTTCATACGCCAGTACCCTCACCAGAGTGGTGAATAGCAACAACCAGGTCAATAACAGGATTGCTAAGGCGAGCTCTGAGTTTGGGAACCGACAAGGCATCAGTGTCGCCACCAAGATAAAAGTATATCGTGCTGTGGTATTATCGTCTCTGCTGTATGCCTGGACATGTCAGATAGCTGAAACGTTTCCACTTGGGCCGTGTGCACAGACTACACAGGATCAGGACAAAGTGCCCAACTCTGAAATTCTTAGCAATACTAGCATGCATCCATACACTTCTGAAATTGGCTCAGCTGCATTGGCTCACCTATTCTGATGCCAGATAATCGCAGTCCCAAGCAGCTGTTAAACTGTGAGCCCAAAACAGGCAGATGCTTACCAGCAGGACAGAAGAAACACTAGACTCCATGAAAGTGTCTCTGAAATGCTTCAATACTGATTTCACCTACTGGGAGATGTTTGCACAAGACCATACCACCTAGCAAAATAATATCACTGCTGGTGCTCAGATCGCAGAGAATGCATCCTTCACACAGAGGTCCAGCTAAACCGTATTGCCCAAAATAATACGATTCTACTGCCCGCTTCCCATGTGTGCCCTGAATGTGTCTGGGGATGCTGTTCTGGGATTGGTCTTTACAGGCCACCAGAAAACACATAATTCACAGCAATAATGTGACGCAGTCGCCCCTTTGCTTGCGGAGGGCATCTATTATTATTGATAGTAACAAATATATTTGTTGTTGCTTAGATGTTTGCCTCACTAGTTTCTACTGGTGGAGGCGCGCCCATTCCACCGCAGTCCATTGGGCGATATCAGGACACATAAACCAATGATTGGATGCATGTGTGTCTGTATGTACCTATGCTAGGTTTGTGCGCCCTCAGAAGCTAGCCCAACCAAAGTGCCTCAACCTGATATTAGTAAGGCCCTTAAATACAATTACTGTAGAACGAAACATATGGAGCAAACAGTTATCTTCTGTCACTAGTAATTCTGGGCTATACCCTAACTATCATTACATTACCAGTCAGTTCCTTTTGTGAACCAGCCAAACTCTAAATCGGACAAGTGTTAAATATCCATGTGTCATCCAGATGCATGATCACTGGTCTGATCAAATATTTCTCATGTATTGAATGGAGTTCCAATGAGAAATGCAGACCAATCAGAAATAACTTTACACTAAATGAAAGTTTCGCATGCACAAGGCTATCTGCCATCTTTAGATAAGCCTAAATATGTAAATGAGGTCTGCAAATCTAAAGGACAAAATGTGTTTTCTGTTTTCACACCATGGATAGGGTTGAATATAATCTATTTTTCTTTTATTAAAATCTGAGTTAAAATTTCCCCACAATTTAATTTTCAGGAGTAAGTTTGACAAACACAAATATGCAGATTAACATTTGTTCAGAAGTTAACAAGTTGTAATCTTCAATCTTTGCAAAACCTACGGCATATTTATACATGATGAAAGTAGATATACTTTTGCAGTAATCACAGGAATATATACTTTCATCATTGCTGTTCAACATTCACATGGACAAAATAACAAGCCAGTCAAGTTGCATATGGAAAGCATGGAACTAATCTTTACAGGTGAACAAATCCTAATGCACCATGAAGAAGGTAAAATCATATGAATGCACGTGGCTCAGTGTGAGAAAGGTATAATATAAAGATAGAATCTATGAAGATTAGCAGAACATCAGACACAATAAGCATATGATGTACGTACGTAGCTTTATTTACTACAGAATTCTCTGCAAGTATTTTTAAAGAAACCAAAAAGTTAACTAGCTGTTAGAGAGATTGGCCACTACTTGAACACCAATATGGCAACAAAAGAACTGATAAAGATTATAATAACTGTGCTACCAATGTCAAAATGGTCTTTAAACAAGGCACTGAACAGGAATAAATGTTTAAGACAAGCCATTGGTGTCACCAGAAGAGATTATAATAACACAAAGAATGGATAAGAGAAATCTTACAACATGAGCTTACAACCCAGTTGGCCAAAGAAGGACAACTTAGCACCTGTAAAATTGAGGATGTCGAGCTACAAGGGATTGTAGTAACAATCAACCACCCACCAAGAATGGAGAATCTACGACGTATACGCTCACGTAGATCACCTCTTCGATGACGTAAAGTGGAAATTTCTGTCGGACGTCAGAGTCACAGAGCAAAAAGTGCCTCACTGCAGGTGACTAATGCTAGGCCAAAGGAGTGGGGAAATGCCACTGAAAATAATAGGCAAGGGGTCACCTTGAGCCAGGCATTAGTCCACACAAATCTCAGTCGTGAATGACGGACGTCCAACTAGAATAGCATCTCAACCGGGAGATTCGGACGGGGTCATTGACCTGGCTCTTATATCCAGTAATGTTGCTCCATCCACACACCGGAACGTATCAGGGGCATAAGAGAGCGACCACCTGCTGTGTCGTACTTATACCCAGAGGAAAACACACCAGACAGCCAAACAGGTGTTCAGATACATGTACGAACAGGATAATGTAGTGAACAAACTGCACCAGACGATCGGACACAGGACTACTAGATCCCCATTTGTCCAACCACCCTGGTGGACTCATGCTTTTGATACAGCCTGGAGAGAAAAGGAGGCGGCAACAAAGGATTGGCGTAAATCCAAAAAGAGAGCTGGTATTAATGTCGACGCGTTGAAGGTAAAACGCAAAGCTACAAATTCCTTTAAAGCGTTAGCTAGGCAGTCCAAAAGTGAGCAATAGGAGTAGTTCATCACAGGTGTGGGCAATGATATTACTCTCTAGAAGTTCTGGCACATGCATCGAAAGATGAATGGAAAGACTACAAGCCAGCTTATCTCCACCATTTAAGACACCACAGGAAGGCTCCTGAAGACTGATGAAGAGAAGGGTCAGTTTTTTCAGTCGATATATTGCCCAGACTGATAAAGGTGCACGTCAGGAAACAAGTAAAGGCATCTCAGGCCAGCTATCAGGGGAGAGGCTTAAGTAGACCTTATCACAGAGGCAGAGGTTGTAAATAGACACGTACGAGCAAAAACACTGCCGCAGGTCCTGATGGAGTACAGTATTGCCACATCAAGCAGTTGGATGAGACAGAGATAAGAAATATGGTGAAAAAGTTCAACCACACTATAGAGAAGTCACCTGTGCCCGAGGACTGGCTTAATAGTGATCTGTGCCCACTGCCTAAACCTACCCGATACGCTGAGGAGCTATAGAACATCGAAGGAGACCTAGGCTAATGCTGGAACTTTCGTGTATGAAGGGTTTCAGTCAAAGCAAGAAACAGTCGCAGTGGCACATACAACCGTGTTGATTTTGAGACCTTAATTACCTGTCTGCAGCAGTGTGGTTTAAACCTGTGGCTGGATATCAGCTGCCCTGGTGGAAAGAACAGTTGTGCTACGCATGAGATCGTGAACATCAGAACCAAGGCGAATATGTCCAGGACTGCCTCAAGGGTATCTGCTCTCACCGGTGCTGTTCAACATTTACACAGTAAAAGTGGCCAATATTCAACCCACGGGGACAGGACGAGACATTTGCCAATGACATCCTAGTGTACAAGAGTTGGTCAAAAACATCTAGGAAACCTTGCAAGCAATCTCACAGTTCCAAGATAAATCCGACCAATGCCTGCATGATGTGGTGCTCTTTGAATAATTCCATTGATCAAAGTCTTTCCTATAAACGCCATGTTGACCACATCGTACAAAGATACAAGAGAGGGTTAGGAGCACTCAAGACCATGGCTGCTGCCGACTTGGAGCGCCTCCTGTTCATCCTATTGCATTCTCACACTATCAAGAACAGTGTGAAAGGTTGGAACGCATCCAGAATGAAGGTATGCGACTGGTTCTGGGCTGCACTAGAGATACCCCGATTGTGATGATGCGGTACATGTTGTGACTGTTATTGGTGACATTCAGACATAAACTGGCACAAGTCTACGCCTATATGCGTGTCACCATAGACACGCTGCACAGTAGTATCTCAGACATCAAGAAATGGTCGTCAGACACATCAATACTGCTGAGATTATAGCCAAAGGGGAAGAATGGGTCCACACTGGTGATAGAATGATAGAGTACCAGAGAGTCATCATAACCTTAGGCAAGGAATACAGAGAATGGAGCAACGAGAAAGCAGAGAACGAGGTAAATCAGCTGATAACTGAGAACACTCAGGTTTTAACCTTACGCACGCTACATAATTTATGAAAAAAATTTGACCTAATTAATTTTCTTAATTAGTCGCCTTTCAAAATTTGTAACTTTTATGTTTGTTTGTCAATAAATATGATTTTCTGGCGTGTAGATACACAATAGCATAACGAACATGTGGGTGTTTTTGTTGTATGTTTGTTAGTTTTTGAGATTTAAAAAGATAAAGTTGAAAATTTATGAAAATCTCGGGAAAAATTTGGACTCGACCACTAGGCCTAGTCGCTTTGATAGAAAACCATGGAAACCACAACAACATATCGATACTGTGTTTACAATATCGCCACAACTGTTAGTTTCCAATTCAAACGTAGTTCTTTCATTTAAACAAACAAAATAAACAGATCTACGCGATAAAAATCTTTCTCAACAACCTACTTCCCCTTTCGCAAAAAGTCGGCTTGCTCCAAACGGCGTATACAAAATTAAAACTGTTCAAAAGCCATTTGTAATCGCACATACGATACTTTAACCGGCAAAATATCGTGTATATATGGAGGACGTACTCTGCAGTAAAAAATGGCTGTCAGGAGTGACTCCGTTAAAAAAAAAAAATTTTTTCAGCACACCGTTTTTGCAGGCCGAGCTGGTTAGAAGAGATCGGACATTGGAGTGCTACAGGTTAAAGTGACGCTGTCATATACACCGACGGATCAGTCAGACATCAGACTGGGGTTTCTCGGCTAGAGTGAGAGGACATGTCGTTGCTGAGCGCAGTAGGGCATACATGTCAACAACCTCCAGTTTGAGAATGGAGACGGAAGCAGTGACCTCAGCTCTGAAATGGATATCTGAGACTTCTATAACAAGGGCAGTCATCGTGACAGACGCGCAAGCCATACTTCAGAAAATACAGAAGGGATGGCTTAGGTACGAGTGGATAGCTGCTGTTGAGGCTCATGCCGAGGTTCAGGGCAATGAAAGAGCTGACATCATGGCTACACAAACTCCCACATTAGTGATGGATAGAAGTGACATTTTGAAATCAAGCAATGACCGCCTGCTGGATGAGGACACCGCAATAGATGAAGCGACAATCCACAGACTGCAAAGTTTTGACATTAAACGAGGTTTGACCAGAGTTGGGCGCATGAGGACGGCGCAGGAGAGTGTACAACCAGCGAGCTACATGGACTATAAGCATCCATACTTTACGCCATTTGATGAAACTGAGCACATATGGGTATGCCCGGAGTGCAGTGACGTTGATTCTTAGAAACAGAATACACTTAGCAGTGCAAGTGAATGGAAGTATTTAGGTGGCTCAGCTTCCTTGATGTTGTGGCTGATGATGACTATGATAGCACCATTGCTCCGCCCATGTTGCATTGACTTTTCATACTATAAAATGAATTACATATGATCACACACACAAAATAAAGACCAAAAATCAAAGAAAAAATTAAAAGAACCAGGGACTGTTTTTATTGACAATGTTTCTATTCTTTTATGCAGTACACACAATAATCTTCATGAATACACCAACAACAAAGAAAAGATGACAAACATTTAGTCCTCCTCCTCTTCTTCCTCGTCTTGGTTGATCTGGAAGTACCGGAGTTCAAATGCTTCCTTGGAGGATGCCACAACCCTCAACCAGTCACGGAGATTATTTTTCTTCAAGTATTTCTTTGTCAGGTACTTCAAATACCTTCAGGAGACAAACAAAATGAAAAATTAGTCAAAAGTAACCATGCCCCTTTTTAAAAAATTAATTGTGCTTTGATGTTTTCCATTGTTGCAAATCTCTATTTAGGTATTCGTGAACAGTTTCATCAATGTATCCCATCTGGCCTAAATAGCACCTACAGCGACTCAGGATCACTGGTATCTGCATTTATCCTGAAGTGAGCGGCTTGTCATAGTTTACAGCATTGTATACAAAGATATCAGTGAAGAGGTTTTTATATTTTCATTCTATCAAGGTTGTCTCCTCCGGCTTTTCTAAGAGCCGTCAGAAATAATTTTGATTGGTAATGACATTTGATTGTACTCCTGTCTCAGCTCCTTTGATCAATTTCCGTGACCTATGGCTGTTCATAGTATTCATTTAGCTTGTTGATCTCGCACACTTACATTTTATTGATCATTTCATTGAGCAGTGCTCTGTCTCTTTGGTCTGCACACTATAAAACTACTTGCAACAGTCTGGACCGAGTGAGCGACTATGCTCAATCAGAGTAGCTTTTCAAAGCTGTGAGGCACCGACGAGGACCTGACGCAGTCTCCTTTATGAACTGCACTGGGATAGTAGCATAGCAACAGTTGATAAAATAAAATGCAGTGTGTTATCCTTGTTCAAATGCATTTTATCTTGGTTTTCCCACACACGGCATTGGTGCAATTATTCAGTAGGCTCAAGAACTGTTCCAGATGACAGGTTGGAGCCTGTTGTCGAACTCAGTCTAGCAGTATTAGAATGGTATAGACCTAGATTATTTTCACATTACAGGGGAGAGAGTGGTGGGGTGAGGGCTACGGCTACAAATTCACGGTAGCATTAATTGATGTGCTAATCCGCTGATGCTTGCCATATCAAACACAAATAAGTGTTACTTTAAAACTAAACTTACATTTGTACATTTAGAACATATTTCCAAGAAGAATTCATTCATGCCCTCGGGCATGCTATCCAACCATACAAAATACTTGTTATTCAGCACTATCAGTATGTCTGGTTCCTACATATTTTGCCTGGCGCCAAAACAAAATTTTGGTTGTGAAATTTTGGTCATGCACCACTGCAAGATTCTGATATTCATGCATGCTCATTGACCTTTAACTCTAGATATTTTCAATAAGTAGTCATTTGACAAGTTTCAAATTCAACACATTTAGTACCAAGAAAGTTGGTCTCACTAGTCAAGAGAAATTTATTTGATCTGAGCAAAGATCAGGCATCTGGATTAACTTGTGGTTATTCAACACTCAGCCAATTCAGACTGTAACTGGAATACAGGTCTATGGCAATGGAATTGATGGATTAACGCAGAAACACAAAACTGTGTGGCAAGTACTAAAAAATGTCCACCGCCACATTCTAAGACAATCTTTATTGTGATTTTGTCTTGTCATAGATAGTTTAATCATGTTTCTTACAATGTTTGAGTCGCATTTTTATCTCATTTTGTTCAATATTAATTTTATTTCCTTTTGAACAAAGTGTCGGCATACGAGATTGCTGCACTTGACTTGGACGGAAAGACACAAATGTACAAAAAATTATTACGTGCTGGAAATGTTTTAGGGCAGCTAATTTAATAGTAAAAGACGCCAACAGCTGCTTTGATGTATAGTGATTAACTATGTGCTAATGAGAGCTACCAAAAATTGTTTAAATTTCAGAAAGTGGATCAGATTATCTCAGTACAACTGAAACATGTGGCATCATTTGATATTGTGCTCATTTCCTAAAGAATGAACAAGACTTCATGCTATACTCACCTCTTGGAGAAAGGGACTTCGCTGGTCAGATTAATCTTATTTTTCTGAAGTTCCAGTGATACATTGTTCCCAAAGTTGCCAGTTTTGCCATCTACCTTGATACGCTCCTTCAGATACTTCTCCTGTCAAAAATAAAGAAGGGGGACATTTCAATCAGGATAACTCTAATGAAAGTATGCACATAATTATAGTGGCCACTCAGTAAACAGCAGGTCAACCATTAAAGTAGGCAAACACACGATGTGTTAAATCTTTGTTAATTTGGGATTGCTTCTAGTAATACTTATTTGGGATTGCTTCTAGTAATAATCTGTACAGAATACATATCTTATTTTTGCAGTTTGTAATTGTTATGTGTTTTTTGTTTCAGATATGAATGTTAAAAACATTACCGGTAAAATGTTTGTTTTTAAAAAAATGAAAATGAATAAATAATAGAAAAAAGAACTTACAAAACTAGCAGCATCCATAATACCATCTTCAACTGGGTGAGTACAGTCAATGGTGTATTTTAAGGTGGCCTTTTTCTTCTTTCCACCCTTTCCTTGCTGTTGTTTACCAGCGCGTTTTACAGCTTTCTGAAAAAAAAAATGAAAAAAAGTTACACACCAACCAATGGCATATCAAAAGTATCTCCTTTCTATCTGAAAAATTAGTTGTACGTGTGATGTGTGCTGTATATTCGTACAACCATCTTGAATTGCACCTGAGGTAGCATAATTACCTTCAGGTCATAGCGTATACTGTATGAAGCAAACAAATGTTGAAATTATTTATTTTGTCCTTTCCACCCTGCTCTAATACTCAGCTTGAGGCCACTATTCATTGCAATTAGCATCCTTGCACAACATTTTGTCAAAGATTGGATACATATATCACAGTACCTGGTTATGTGACACACTGTATTTGTGGCTGCCCTTAATTTAATTTGTTTTAAAATGTCATTTAGTTCGGAAGCTTAAGCCAACTAACAGTGTAAATCGTTCCTAAGTTAGCAAAGATGGCAACAGCCTCAGGCATGTTCATTCATATGACCGACCACCTATGACTACAATCGGATCTGGGTGAACATTCTACTGCACGCAGCTCACACGTGAATAGCATTTGTAATTGGGACATCTTGCATTGTTTTTCTTGCAGCTCGGTTTTCCTCCGCCTCCATAACGGTTATTTGCTAGGCAATGCGAGCACCATGTGTAATGAAAGTGCATCAGGCTGAGCATTTCGGAGCAAGCGGCCCTAAAGGCATCTACATTGATGGAGAAACTATTCAAAGAAACTTTTAATGTGTCTTTGTATCGTTTCGTCTGTCCCCCTAGCAGTGCTGTGAGTGCTGTCCTGAGCTCACAGTAAAACAGTTGTTTAGGTAGGCGCTCATCTGACATGTCCAGTATTTGATTTTTGCACATAGTAAAGAGAGGTGCTTAATATCCCACGGTTAGGTGCCTGTTGCCCCATTTTCTCAGTTCTTGGTATAATGTTAATAAAATTAAATAAATACCTGAGATGTATTTTGAGCGCACAATACTTTACTTTTGTAATAGTATGTCACTATGTAAATGGTGTTTCTATGATGTACTGAGTTGAATGCTAAACACATACATGCTTGGCTGTGCATAAATCAAAAAATTATATAAAGTTTCAAAAACCACTGACGCTTATTAATTACTCTACCAAATTCTGCGAGAAAGAGGTTTGTTCAACTTGTGTAGCAGCACAGAGTCTACTGTTTTGTAGAGTTCAGCAAGAATAGCATCTGAACCGGGGACTGCCACTGGACATTGGGCTGATTACTTTATCGAAACTGTACTCTGTGTACTGGGCGAGATACCAAGCCAGTTTTAGTTAGTATAAGCTAGCCTGTCAATTAATTTATTGCAACTTGAGGCATGTGTCAAATGTGTTATGGCCAATTCACTGATGATGGTGGATGGACAGTTTAGGATATCACTGATATGCTCTGACCATCGCTACAGAATATCGACTTTGTCTGCATTGAGGTGAGGACAGGGCACAAGAGATGAACCATAGACGTCTTAGTCGTCTATCATGGACTGATAAATTCAACATTGAATTGAATGAGCCGCCTTCAGAGCATCATAAATCCGCTTAACTTAACTTAACTTAACGTCTTTATACTGGTTTAGAAGACCCTGCAGAGTCTGTATACAACCAGTTACATTTACATCACCCTGCTCTAAAATCTATGCGCATCCAGTCTATTCTTAAACGCATTAACTGTCCCTGCCTCCACCACCTCCCCTGGCAATGCATTCCAAGCAGACACCACTCTCTGACTAAAAAAATATTTCCTAATATCTAACCTGGACCTCTCTTTAATCAGCTTGTAGCTATGCCCTCGTGTTATTGTAGGTGGCTGTATTTTAAAAAACTTGTTATAGTCTAATTTATCGATTCCTCTGATCATCTTATAAACCTGTATTAAGTCACCACGAATTCTTCTCTCTTCGAGACACTGTAGGCCCGTTTTTCTGAGCCGTTCCTCATAACTGTAATTCTGGAATCCAACTATCATCTTTGTCGCTCTTTTTTGTATTCTTTCTAGCATGTTTATGTCCCCTCTATGATAAGGACTCCACACCTGTACACAGTACTCCAATCTAGGTCTAACTAAAGCTTTATACAGTTTGACGATCACTTCCTTGCTCCTATGTTTAATATTTCTTTTTATCATACTACTATCATACTACTATCATGCTTGGAGTCAGTCATTTCAAATCTGTGCACCACTGGATTTTATTGGCTTTGCTGTTGAGCCAAATATTCTGCATAGCCCTAAGCTGGTTCTGGACAACCTACGAATATCGGTGAAGGCTAACTTTTTGGAAGATCAGGTGGGATCATGATCATCGGTAAAAAACTGAAGACGGACAAAAACGAGATCGTTAAAATGTGAATAGTCTATTCAGGAACGGTTAGCTTTAATAATACATGTAAGGGCGCAACAAATATTAAATACCATTACCAATTTGCAATATATTTATGTATATGCCAAAAGTTGGGGTAAATTCGTTTTATTTCACACAAAAATTACAAATGTTGTCACTAACGAATAGACTTACAGCAGGCATGGTCGAAGCGTGTAACAGAAAGGAAGTCGCTTGCCAGAAGATCCGGAAATCACGTGACCATAAACATCAGTCTGTGCCACGCCGACAGGTGTAGCTGATTACAGGATCGCTTCAACTTCTGTTCCAAGAGTTGTTTACTTGCTTTGCTATTGACCATCTTCCAAATCATATTATTAAACTAACGAGAATTATCTGCCTGTCTTGTTCGCTGTTATTTTTTTCCATTAATTGCAGTTAGCTCTATCTGTCTTCGTTTGCCAAATAACACGAGGTTGATGTACATAAATTAAAAATCTACCCAAGTTATTTGTACCTTTCCCCACGCGGTGATCCTGGATAACAGGCTGCAGCAGGGCAGACTGGCTAAGGATAAGGGATCGAAGAGGGAATGCTAACCCGGTACTCAAAAAATGCTTGCTGAAGTCGGATGTGTTGGACCGAAAGGTGCAAATATCGCAGCCAATCTGTAAAACTACGACACAACGCATTCCGTTCTCTGGACTACATTCTGCTACTTAAGCCCTTTCAGGGTTTGGTAGTGGGAGATTGAGAACGAACGAAGAAGAAGAAGATGAACGCACCCGCAAGCAACGTTTATAGGGTGATTTCAAAACTGGCAGACGCTCACCGGGAGGGCAAAAAAACGCTACAGAGACTCATTGAAAGCGTCTCTGAAATGCTTCAATACTGATGTCAGCTCCTGGGAGATATTTGCACAAGACCTCACCAGCCGTCAATTCCACAGCCGGTTCCCGGCATTCATTTGTCCTGAGCTAACTTGGTCTAGTGGCAAAGCGTGTTAGTGAAGATAGCACAGGGTCAAGATTTATTGATGTTTTACTTCTGACTATTCGGTTTGGGTAGACATTTTATTAATGTTCTATTTTGCACCATCTATTACAGCGTCACCATCTAACATCCATTGGCGTGTTATAGCACTGTGGCCCTCTGTCTATTTCATCAATACTAGATGTGGTACCCTTTGTTAGCCGGGATAGTTATACAAGTATGAATTTGTAGTGCCCCTTCCCTGCACTCATTCCTTCTGGCACATCCTCACTGCACTCTCTCTCTCTCTCTCTCTCTCTCTCTCTCTCTCTCTCTGTGCCATCGCTAGGTGTAATATTTAACCAGTGCCGGATTAAGAATGTGTTTTTGGGGGGCTGCAGCCCAGAGGCATCTACCAGCTAAGAGGCCTCCAAAGATATATAAATCTATATTTTCTGAAGTATAGTTTTTTTAATGTATGTTGGAGATATTATTGGAGACCTCATAGTAACTGTGCCATGGACCTGGCCGATCGTAATCCAGCCCTGCAACTAACGTGATCTTCTATCCCAACCCATCCGCCCTCACACCAATATATCTCCTCCCCAACCAGCCTGTCCACCACCCGCTCCCCAATCTTTTCGCCCTCTCAACCCACACATCTACTCACTCCTGAATCCGCTGCTTCATCTGTATAAGCACGTATCCACGATTGTTTTAGATAATTTTCTTCGATAATACTCAATAAAACAGTTCCCTTCTGCAGATCATTATACTCATGACCAGCTAGCTATAAAGCCACATATTGAGGTTTTCATTTGTAACATTTCGTTGTAATGCTCACGTGTTATGGGATATCAGAAATAGTCACCTTAGAAGTGCATAGTCATTCTTGTAGTGGAGATTATTTTCATGCATGTTCGCTCCACAATAAACTGCATTATGCTAATAATTAGAGTGATTACAATAAACTTAATATCGGAAGTAAACAATGAAAATACATGGCTTTGGTCTTGATACAAACACCCATGTGTGACACACTCAATCCAAAATAGACTTTATGGGAAACAAATGTATCTTTAATTTACCTTCTTCTACTAGAGTGGTAAGTACGGTTGTCGTGACGAGAAGGACGGTATATATACAATCTCGAGTATCTTCTCTTCCTTCGTTTTCAGACTTCGACTAACAAAGGCAGTTCAAGGTTCTGTAAATGAGAATGAGGGGTTGATTTCAGCTCTGCGCTAAAATGAGACCTGCCTAACAACGATTGTACCCGTTTGAGCTATCAATCGTGGATTTGGAAGGTTTCAAAAGGATACCAGACAAAGAGGTCTCGAATCTACTGGATCTCGTGTGGATTTACTGTCCAGGTTATGCTGCGAGAGCCGCGTAGCGCAGTGGTTAACGAGTTGGCTTCACATCTGAGTGGTCCTGGGATCATTCCCCAGTTGAGACGGAAATGTTTTTTCAGACTACAACTACTCCCGGGTCGACCCAGCCTTAAATGAGTATCGGTTCTACAGACTCTGGAATCTTCTTAACCAATATAAAAAACAAACGTTAAGTTAAGTCTTTATAAAACTTATCTAAGATAAGTTTTATGAGGACCTTGAGGCGCTCATCGCTGCAGTCCTCAAATCTGACAAACTGGTCATCCTCGGTGATTTTAACGCTAGGGTTGGCACAGACCATACAGCCTGGGAGGGGGCCATTGGCAGACATGGTATCGGAAAATGCAATAGTAACGGACTGCTCCTTCTGAGGACATGTGCCGCAAATGAACTACTTATTACAAACACAGCTTTCTGACTACCTGTCCGAAATAGAACCACATGGATGCACCCAGGGTCCCGCCACTGGCACCTCATTGACTACATTATCATCAGACGTAGGGATCGAGCGGATGCTATGGTAACGAAGCGCATGTGTGGTGCAGAATGTTGGACCGACCATCGACTTGTCATTGCCAAGCTAAACTTCAAGATCCAGCCCAAAATGCGCCCCCAGGGAAAGAAACCACCGAGGAGGCTAAATGTCTCTCAGCTGAAATACGAACCCACGAGAGGAGGCTTCCAGGAAGAGCTTGAGAGCAGACTATCTGAGCTTCGTTTTGAAAAAAACGACATCGAAGAGAACTGGGCATCATTGAGAAACACACTCTACGATACAGCTGTTAAACACATTGGCCCACTCACGCGCAAGCATAAAGACTGGTTTGATGAGAACGATCTGGAAATACAGGGCCTTCTCGATGCAAAACATGAAGCGCACAGGGAATACCAGAGGGACACACCATCTCCGCCAGCAAAAGCTGCCTTCAATACTGCTCGCAAAGCTGTCCAGACCAGGCTTAGAGAGATGCAAGACTCCTGGCTCAGCAAAAAGAGCTGACGAAATTGAGATGTTCGCCGAGCGTCATGACACCAAACGGTTTTACCAGGCACTGAAAGCTCTCTACGGCCCGCGGCCCTCTAGTAATACTCCAGTTCGCAGTGCGGATGGGGTACTGCTAACAGATAAGGTTCAGATCCTAGACAGATGGGCAGACCACTTCTGCAAAATACTAAACCATCCATCGTCCATAAATGAAGAAGCCATCCGGCGAATGCCGCCGGTGGAACTGAACATGGCGTTGGATGAAGTCATTACTGAGGAGGAAGTCGACAGGGCAATCAGTTCACTATCTATAGGAAAAGCTCCAGGAGCTGATGCAATACCAGCCGAGGTATATAAGACAGCTGGCCCATCCCTCACCAGAAGGATCACTAAACTCTTCTGTCACATGTGGGCTGAAGGTAAAATTCTGCAGGAGCTAAAGGACGCCTCAATCGTTCACCTGAAACAAAAGAAAAGGCAACCGTCAGGAATGCGACAATCATCGTGGAGTATCGCTACTCTCCGTAGCAGGCAAGATCCTAGCGCGCTTACTGCTAAACAGGCTCAACAAACACCTTGAACAAAGCCACCACCCCCCAGAAAGCCAATGTGGATTCAGAGCCGGAAGAGGAACAGTGGACATGATTTTTGCAGCTCGCCAAGTACAAGAGATGTGTCGAGAACAAAATCAGGCCTTGTACACCACATTTATTGATTTGACAAAGGCATTTGATACAGTAAACAGAGGAGGGCTGTGGATGATAATGTCTAAGTTTGGCTGCCCCAACAAGTTCATAGCAATGGTGAAACAGCTACACGAAGGCATGTGTGCTCGTGTACTGCACAGCGGTGCAATCTCTAAAACGTTTCTAGTATCAAACGGAGTAAAACAAGGATGTGTACTCGCCCCAACTTTGTTCAGCATGATGTTCGCGGCCACGATGACAGACGCCTTCAGATCACTGGAGCTTGGACTACCCATAAAGTACCGCACATATGGCAAGTTACTCAATTCTAGAAGAATGAAGGCCAAAACCAAAGTGGCTAGCGACATAATCAGGTAACTTGTATTTGCTGACGACTGCGCTCTAATGAGCAACTCAGAACTGAACATGCAGGTTGGAATGGACCAGTTCTCTGCCGCATGCGAAAATGTTGGCCTGACCATAAATGCCAAAAAAACAGAGGTCATGTACCAACCAGCACCAGGCATGCCGTACACAAAACCAGAGACTACAGTCAGCGGGCAGACGTTGAATGCCGTATACAAATTCACAGATCTCGGCAGCACGCTGTCAGCCTAGACGATGAGGTGGCAAGCAGAATAGCAAAGGCCAGCACAGCCTTTGGTAGAATGCGCTCAATGGTCTGGGCACGTCGTGACATCAGCGTCAAGACCAAACTCAAAGTCTACCGTGCAACCATCATTCCAATCCTACTATACGCTTGCGAAAGCTGGACTGTATACTCTGGACATGCAAGGAGGTTAAACCACTTCCACACAGGTTGCCTGAGGCGAATATTCCACATCCGATGGTAAGATCGTGTCACTGACATCGAGGTTCTCTCGAGGGCTAACATGGCCAGCATCCATGCACTGCTAGAAAAAGCACGACTAGGATGGGCCGGACACCTCGTCCGTATGTCAGACGAGCGACTCCCAAAGAAGCTTCTCTACGGCGAGCTGACAGAGGGATGGAGCGAGACAGGGCGCCCAAAGAAACGTTTTAAAGATGGTCTGAAGGACTCACTAAAAAGTTGCCAGATAGACATCGAAACCTGGGAATGTCTAGCGCAAAACAGATCTGACTGGAGAAGCGCAGTCAAATCGGGTGTAGCTGCCGGTGAAGATGACCGTGTTGTGAAAGCCCAGAACAGACGCGAGACGCGGAAATTCCGAGCAGCGGGAACACCATCCCCTTCTACAATCCTCGTGTGCCCGATATGTAGCAGATGTTTTCGTGCTCGCATTGGCCTGTTCAGCCACCTGCGCACCCACACCCAACAGGGAAATCTGTGACAAGGATGATGTCGGTGGTCCTCATCGACAACGATGGACAGCTATTATTATAAGTTAAGTTAAAGCGGCGAGAGAGAGGAGATGGCTACCGCTCTCATAAAGCCGAGCCTCTGAAATTTGAGATCGCTAAACACCTCACAACCCTACGGCAGTAATGCTATGGGATACTTTACTTTGCTTTACTAAGCTGGGGTTTGCCGAAATGAAATAGCTGTCACCATAATCTCAAAACACCAGTATTGATGACGTTGGAAATGGATAGCGGTAATATTTTGAAGTTGATCAACAACCGTCTCTTGGATGACACTTCAGTCGATGAACAGGTAATCTACAGATTGTAAAGTTTTGAAATCATACATCGATCTAGCAGAAGTGTGTGAAACCAACGAGAACCATCAGTATCTACACCTTTTGCCATTTACTGAGAGGGGCTATAGGTCTGCCCAGAATGCAATGACGTCGAACAGAACAAATACAATGACAATAAAATGGGAAAGGTTTCATAGAACTGACTTCACTGCACCTGAGCGCCTACATGTATGCTCCTTCCCTTTCATTGCTGAAAATGCTATCAGAATCAAGATGCTGAGCAGTGCATGAGCTGTAGCGGTCAACGACCCAAAGCAGACTGCTAGCGTTAGGACCAGCGGAATAGAGCTGCAAAGACCCTTCTCCCGCTCCAGGTGATGATCATGGATAACAGACTGCAACAGGACAGACTGGCTAAGAAGAAAGGATCGAAGCGAAAAGGCTAACCCGGTGCCTAAAAATGTAGTGCTGAAATCGGATATGTCAGACCGAAATGTGCAAATATCAAAGTCAAGCTGTAAACTACGACACACCGCATTCCGTTCTTTGGGCTATATTCTACAACTTATACAATCCTTTTCACGGATTTGATAGCGGGAGTTTGAGAACGAGTGACGAAGCTGAAGGTGCCATGGACAGAGTACGGACTCCATAGCTTCTGCGGCGGCTCAGAAATTTGCTCCCAACTTCGTCATGTACCAATTTACAGCTAGGAGGACTGGGAAAAGCAGTCTAACATTGCAAAAACCCACGATATGTCCTAAGTAGGACGTGATTTGGACCTTGTACGTTCTTCTTCTACTTCTGCGTTCGTTCTAAATCTCCCGCTACCAAACACTGAAAGGGCTTTAGTAGCAAAATGCAGTCCAGAGAACGAAATGTGTCGTAGTTACAGCTTGACTGCGATATTTGCACCTTTCGATCAAACACATCCGACTTCAGCAAGCATTTTTTTAGTACCGGGTTAGCATTCCCTCTTCGATCCCTTATCCTTAGCCAGTCTGCCCTGCTGCAGCCTGTTATCCAGGATCACCGCGTGGAGGTGTAGAAGGGTCTTGGCAGCTATGGTTCGCTGGCCCTGATGCTTGCAGTCAGCTATTGGTCGCTGACCACTGCAGGTATTGCGCTGCTCAGCATCTTGATCCCGGGTGCGTTCATCTGACAACTTGTACATCATAGTTGAGCCAATTTCAGAAGTGTATGGATGCTCAACATGTTAGTTTTGCTAAGACTTTCAGAGTTAGGAACTTTGTCCTGTCACCTGATATTGAGCAGCATACGCAGACAGCTCAGGTGAAATCTTTTGAGCTGTCTAGCATGTCTGCTATACACTATAACATTTTCACTAACTGAAACCTAATTACAGCACAAGTCAGAGTGTCAGATCTTAGACGATTCGCAAAAATCTGTCTATCATGACACTGTTGCCATTATAGATTGCAATTATAATATAGTTTTTCCAAAACAGGCTTAGCACTTATGGGTCTGCCTGTAGTGCAGTAAAGTCGAATCGTTATGACAGATTACTACTACAATTTGTTGAACTGTGTTTCCCTCACAAAATCATGAACTATTTTATTTACCCTAAACTACCGCTTTACTTGGGAACTGAGACGTTAGTGTGATCAGGCACAACATATTGACCAGGGCGTCATGTCAGTCAGGCCCAATATACTTACCAAGACCACTCTCTCTCTTCCATGTAGCGTTCCCTGGAAACAGGCTGTTTCAAGAATCTAGTTGATGACACGTGGATCGACGAGATCTCCATAGTAGTGAGCATCACTCAGATGAAACTAAGCATAGCATAGCATAACAGTCTGGAGGAACGCGATCCACAATTATCAGCATGCTCGACATGTAAGGGACCACTTAATGTCCTTTTCAGGGCGCACAAAAGAGTAAACTTGCTCATCATGGTAATTAAACAACAACAACAGCTTTTCTCGAACATTATTTTGATACTCTCCTTTGTTTTGTTTTTAGTCTAATGAAAATCCTTTGGTATGTTGCTGTTTATATAAATATGCCTATGTAAAACCAACCGATTCTTCTGTTTGTTGTTTGTATTTGGTTTGCATTATCTGTCTTCTGCATTATATATATATATATATAAAA
Organism: Ariolimax columbianus; assembly: GCA_036924085.1. Lineage (NCBI taxonomy): Eukaryota > Metazoa > Mollusca > Gastropoda > Stylommatophora > Arionidae > Ariolimax > Ariolimax columbianus. The sequence continues at coordinate 82,891,654 of JAVGWX010000005.1, forward strand.
TAATAATAATAATAACAATAGCTGCCCATCTCTGTCGATGAGGACCGCCAAAATCATCCTTGTCACAGCTTTTCGTGATGGGTGTGGGTACAAAAATATCTGTTTCATAACAGGCACACAAGGTTTGTAGAAGGTGTTGATGTTTCAGCTGTTCGTGATTACCTGGTCTCGCATCTGCTCTGGGATTTCACAACACAGTGGTCTTCACTGCGCTTCTTCAGTCAGATCTGTTTTGTGCAAGACATTCCCAGGTGGTGACATCTATATGGCAACTTTTCAGTGAGTTCCTCCTGTCTTTAACATGTTTCTTTGGGCGCTCCATCCCTCTCTCAGCTCGCCGTAGAGGAGCTTCTTTGGAAGCCATTTGTCTGACTTACAGACGAGGTGTTCGGCCCGTCCTAGTCGTGCTTTTCCTAGCAGTACATGGATGTTGCGCATGTCAGCCTTCGAGAGAACCTCGATGTCAGTGACACGATCTTGCCATATATATGAACGTTCTAGAAGGAAGTCAGTTTAACTGGGGTGTCGTTAGCAGAACTTCAGAAGATGGCACAGAATAGGAAAAGATGGAGAGTACCAGACATCACTCTATGTTGCAAAGGGGTAAATGATGATAAGAAACACAGATCTGAAGCAAAGAACATGAACAACCAATAAATAGATGGCATTTGGAGAGTCAAAGTGGAGATGGACACAACACATCCTTAGAAAGAACAATAAAAATATAACCAGACCTGTACTGGGCTGGAACCAACAAGTGAAGAGAAACGTGAGGAGGCCAAAGATCAGTTAACAAGGTGCCAAGAGAAATAAGAGTCATATGCGAGGTTAAGATGACCAAAAATATAAACTGGGTGAGAACATCTATTGCTCCATGTGGAACCAGAAGGACTTAGTCAAGTCATGCATATAAAGCAGATAGACTAGCAAAATTATGAGCAAGCATGGTTGAAATAAACACACCAGCCAACATGCAGATAGCAAAACACATATTTCAAAACAACTTTAAAGAGGAATGGTTGAACTGATGGACAGAAGGATCCATTGGGCATGCCATGTAAAGAAATGACACACCCAAACAAAAATGACATCATCAACAAACTGCAATGCAGGGAACAGAGCATAATCTTCCATCTTTGGAAATGCAGAAGGAAGCAGACCCTTACATAAAATACATGCCAAAGTCAGATGCACTGGGCCAACAGGTGCAAATAAAGACATAGTGCAACACACACCACCTTGGGGAATAGAGAAATTAGGTGAACGCCAAAAAAAAAACACACAACAAATAAAATTACAGTACATATTTTTATTATGAATACTTTATGTCTCCCTCCGCTAGTTTAATTGTGTGTCTTAAGATTTTTAGGTCATAATTTTATCTAAGTTTGTTTAATATTTACAAATTTTATTTGCACAAAAATTATTTGACATACAGAGTTGGGGCACAATTCAGCAAAATAAGCATGGATAAGAAAAAGTTTTGCTGAAAATTTTTTCAAAAAATACTAAAACATAAAGATGAAAAGGAAGAAAGAATTGGTGCAAATAAAACGATAATGGGGAATGCATGGTCCATTCCACTTAGCCCCTACTATTAATCAACCACTTTTTTGAGTCTATATACCTCTTCGTCTCAGATTATCAGCATCATTTTCATGTATATCTACACGCACAGGAACTGGAACTTCATGTCTAAAATTATCATCGTCACCATTCCTGTAATTATCATCTCCATTAATTGGCCCTGGCATGGGAGGGTTTTCCCGATTGTCATCAAAGTCATTGACATTGTCCAAAGGCTTGTTGTTGTCAGGGTCAGTGTCAACAGCGCCTTCACAATGTGATGAAAAGGGCAGCTTTAAAATGTGAGAGTAAATTAAAACTCCAATAAAGATAACGCAAAGTCCAGGTACCTGTGAATAAGATAAATTATAATAGACAATATACATTAGAATAGACAAGGTACTTTAGACAAGATGCATTAAAATAGACAAGGTACTTTAGACAAGATGCATTTGAATAGAAAATATACTTTAGACAAGATGCATTAGATTAGACAATGTACTTTAGACAAAAATACATTAGAATAGACAAGATGCATTAGAATAGACAAGTTACATTAGAATAGACAAGATACATTAAAATTGACAAGATACATTAGAAAAGACTAGATAAACTAGATTGAATGAGATAAATTCTTCATTTTCTTCTTCTTTCTCCTATCACTCCACATGGTTGAGTATAGGTCAAAAACCTCATTTCGTTTATCCTAACCAGCATTATAAGATGCCTGAATCCAGATTTTTGCAGGTCGGTTTGATTAGCTCAATAGCAATAGTATTTTCGTGGTAAGGTTACCAACCCTCCTTAGTATTACAATATGCTAGGAAGCATGTCCTTGGTAGAACGTCACTCTCATCACAGCCACTCGATAGGAATCTCGATCGGCAGTCAGTCTACCAGCCTGCTCTGTGTTTATGTCATGTTTAATGTGTCCTTGATGTCTTGTGTCCATTTATGTTTTGGTTGGCTCTGCCTCATCTTCATCAAACAATGCTCCCCAGAACTGCTTTTTCCAGTTCGTCATGCACTTAATGTGGCAGAAAAATCTCAGTTTATGAGACATAACATGCTTTATAAGCCAGTTCTCTTTATCACTCACATCTAGCAGGATGGCTTTATTTGCTATTTTCTTTACCCAAGGTATTTTGAGGATTCTTCTATAATTTTGTCTCAAAAGTCCCGAACTTCTTTCTTAATATTTGTGTGATGGTCCATGTCTCGAATCCATACATTGCCACCAGGAATACGCATGTTCTGAGGATCTTCAATTTTAATTCTTTGTTAGTATTGTGCCACATATTTTGCATACTATTCAATTTCTGCATTGCTATGGACAATAGTCTTCTTATTTCTCTTGCACAGTCCCCCATCCTTTGTTATCAAAGAGCCAAGGTATTCAGAGTAATCCACAAGTTCAATTTCTTCCTTACCAATAGTTATCTTGGATTGGGGTATACAGAGATTGTGCCAACGAAGATTATCTTTGTTGTTTTATATTCAAGAAAAGATTCTGATCTTCACTGTGCTTCTGAACAGACATATGCAATTGAACTAGGCCCTTATCGCTGTTTGGGAGCATACCTGTGTCATCTGCATATCTTAGTTCTGGAATCTCTTTTCCTCCAATTGTGAATTGGTTAAAAATATTTAGATAATATAATATAACAATGAAATTGATAATAATTTAATTTATAACAATATTTATAAAAATGAGATAAATAAATTTAAGATAGTGTAAATATATGTTACTGTTATGGTAATTATCATGTGTCATGCCTTATGGGCATTGACAGTCAATTCTCTCCAAAATCATTCTCTTTGAAATTGCTTTTCTCCTGTTTTGTATCTCCATGTTGTTAAAGTAGACAGACTGTGTATTCCTTTGACCCCAATAACTATGTTGGAATTAATATAGCTACCGGCAGAGTCTCCTAAAGTTCTCAGTCCTCAGCATAGGGCATCAAGAAACTGGGCAGAAAATGTAGACGTTTTCTCACTTGTATCTTGGACTTGATAGATCTTCAATCCTCTTCTTCTGCCTTCATTCACAAACTCCCGCTACCAAGGACTTCACAAGTAGCAGGATGTAGTCTCCAGAACGGAATGCGTTGTGTCACTAGTTTACAGCTTGACTGCGATATTTGCACTTTTCGGTCCAACACATCCGCCATTGGCGGAATCTTCGATCCAAAAAGATATCTAACATATTATCCATATATACTCAACCACATGCTTTGGTGTACACCGTTGAGTACACCAAATTACTTCACTGTTGGAAATCAGGTCGTACCACTGGATTTCAAGGATGTGCCTCTGATAGCACAGGTGAAAGGCCTGTAGTAGTGTCCAGGCCTTGGAGCCTTACAGGTCGATGGGGACGAAACAGGAGGAGTATATATGGAGCCTGGTCTAAATATAAAAATGGATGGAACTCTTTCGATAAATAAATATATTCAATTTAAAATCGAGAATCCTATGATGAATTTAAATAACAATATACGATGGTCGATTTGCCGAAGATAGATGTGTCGGACCGAAAGGTGCATATTGCAGTCAAGCTATAAACTAGCAACACAATGCATTCCATTCTCTGAACTACATCCTGCTACTTGCAAAACCCTCTTCAGGGCTTGGTAACGGGAGATTGAGAACGAACAAAGCATAAGAAGAAGAAGAAGGACGATCGAGAAAGAACAATAATCAATAAATTGGGCACTGGTCACTGTTGGAATGGATAAATCCCTGTGGGTTCGTCACACTGGAATGTTTGGGAAGCCCTGTCCTTCACTGAACAGGGAGATGTGTAATGGCCAGACAAAGCAAGAAACATGTTGCCTTGCAGGCAGTTCATGTGTTATTTCTGCTTTACTGTTTGCTTGTCTTCCCTACATGGGTACATGACTGGGTGTTCCATTTTTTTAATAGTCCAACAGACGGTATCTGAATCTGCCACGACCAGTTTGAAGGGTGAATATCATCACTTTTGGTAACACATAGTGTGCCTCTGTTTAATGAGTAGTGTGTTTCTGTTACATGAGTAGTGTGTTTCTGTTACATGAGTAGTGTGTTTCTGTTACATGAGTAGTGTGTTTCTGTTACATAAGTAGTGTGTCTCTGTTACATGAGTAGTGTGTCTCTGTTACATGAGTAGTGTGTTTCAGTTACATGAGTAGTGTGTTTCTGTTACATAAGTAGTGTGTTTCTGTTACATGAGTAGTGTGTTTCAGTTACATGAGTAGTGTGTTTCTGTTACATGAGTAGTGTGTTTCTGTTACATAAGTAGTGTGTTTCTGTTACATGAGTAGTGTGTTTCTGTTACATGAGTAGTGTGTCTCTGTTTAATGAGTAGTGTGTTTCTGTTACATAAGTAGTGTGTTTCTGTTACATAAGTAGTGTATTTCTGTTACATGAGTAGTATGTTTCTGTTACATGAGTAGCGTGTCTCTGCTTAATGAGTAGTGTGTTTCTGTTACATAAGTAGTGTGTTTCTGTTACATGAGTAGTGTGTCTCTGCTTAATGAGTAGTGTGTTTCTGTTACATAAGTAGTGTGTCTCTGTTACATGAGTAGTGTGTTTCTGTTACATGAGTAGTGTGTCTCTGTTACATAAGTAGTGTATCTCTGCTTTATGAGTAGTGTGTTTCTGTTACATGAGTAGTGTGTTTCTGTTACATAAGTAGTGTGTTTCTGTTACATAAGTAGTGTGTTTCTGTTACATGAGTAGTGTGTTTCTGTTACATAAGTAGTGTGTTTCTGTTACATAAGTAGTGTGTCTCTGTTACAAGAGTAGTGTGTTTCAGTTACATGAGTAGTGTGTTTCTGTTACATGAGTAGTGTGGCTCTGCTTAATGAGTAGTGTGTTTCTGTTACATAAGTAGTGTGTTTCTGTTACATGAGTAGTGTGTTCCTGTTACATAAGTAGTGTGTCTCTGTTAAATGAGTAGTGTGTTTCTGTTACATGAGTAGTGTGTTTCTGTTACATAAGTAGTGTGTTTTTGTTACATAAGTAGTGTGTTTCTGTTATATGAGTAGTGTGTTTCTGTTACATGAGTAGTGTGTCTCTGTTACATAAGTAGTGTGTCTCTGTTACATGAGTAGTGTGTCTCTGTTACATGAGTAGTGTGTTTCTGTTACATGAGTAGTGTGTCTCTGTTACATAAGTAGTGTATCTCTGCTTTATGAGTAGTGTGTTTCTGTTACATGAGTAGTGTGTTTCTGTTACATGAGTAGTGTGTTTCTGTTACATAAGTAGTGTGTTTCTGTTACATAAGTAGTGTGTTTCTGTTACATGAGTAGTGTGTTTCTGTTACATAAGTAGTGTGTTTCTGTTACATAAGTAGTGTGTCTCTGTTACAAGAGTAGTGTGTTTCAGTTACATGAGTAGTGTGTTTCTGTTACATAAGTAGTGTGTTTCTGTTACATGAGTAGTGTGTTTCTGTTACATAAGTAGTGTGTTTCTGTTACATGAGTTGTGTGTTTCTGTTACATGAGTAGTGTGTCTCTGTTATATGAGTAGTGTGTCTCTGTTACATGAGTAGTGTGTTTCTGTTACATAAGTAGTGTGTCTCTGTTACATGAGTATTGTGTTTCTGTTACATAAGTAGTGTGTTTCTGTTATATGAGTAGTGTGTTTCTGTTACATGAGTAGTGTGTCTCTGTTACATGAGTAGTGTGTCTCTGTTACATGAGTAGTGTGTTTCTGTTACATGAGTTGTGTGTTTCTGTTACATGAGTAGTGTGTCTCTGTTATATGAGTAGTGTGTCTCTGTTACATGAGTAGTGTGTTTCTGTTACATAAGTAGTGTGTCTCTGTTACATGCGTATTGTGTTTCTGTTACATAAGTAGTGTGTTTCTGTTACATGAGTAGTGTGTCTCTGTTACATGAGTAGTGTGTTTCTGTTACATGAGTAGTGTGTTTCTGTTATATGAGTAGTGTGTTTCTGTTACATAAGTAGTGTGTCTCTGTTACATGAGTAGTGTGTTTCTGTTACATGAGTAGTGTGTTTCTGTTATATGAGTAGTGTGTTTCTGTTACATAAGTAGTGTGTCTCTGTTACATGAGTAGTGTGTTTCTGTTATATGAGTAGTGTGTTTCTGTTACATAAGTAGTGTGTCTCTGTTACATAAGTAGTGTGTTTCTGTTACATGAGTAGTGTGTTTCTGTTACATGAGTAGTGTGTTTCTGTTACATGATTAGTGTGTCTCTGTTACATAAGTAGTGTGTTTCTGTTACATGAGTAGTGTGTTTCTGTTATATGAGTAGTGTGTTTCTGTTACATAAGTAGTGTGTCTCTGTTACATGAGTAGTGTGTTTCTGTTATATGAGTAGTGTGTTTCTGTTACATAAGTCGTGTGTCTCTGTTACATGAGTAGTGTGTTTCTGTTACATTAGTAGTGTGTTTCTGCTATATGACTTGACTTAACTTAACTTATCTTTATACTGGTTTAGAAGACTCTGCAGAGTCTGTATACAACCAGTTTCATTTACATTACCTTGCTCTAAAGCTATGCGCATCCAATTTATTCTTAAATGCATTAATTGTCCCTGCCTCCCCTACTTCCTGTGGCAATGCATTCCAAGCATTCACCACTCTCTGACTAAAAAATATTTCCTAATATCTAATCTGGACCTTTCTTTAGTTAATTTGTAGCTATGCCCTCTTGTTCTTGAAGATGGTTGTATTTTGAAAAACTGCGGAGGGCACCAACAAATTCATCTATCTCAGTAGCATGATATACTTAACTTAACATCTTTATACTGGTTTAGAAGACCCTGCAGAGTCTGTATACAACCAGTTACATTTACATCACCTTGCTCTAAAATCTATGCGCATCCAGTTTATTCTTAAATGCATTAACTGTCCCTGCCTCCACTACCTCCCCTGGCAATATCATCCGATAGGAATGACTAGCTGCGTCCGGTATGCATGACCTCTGATATGTGTGGAGTAATGGTAGGATCTCCCTCAGGACAAAAATCTGCATCTACCAGTCCTGCGTGGTCCCAGTCCTGCTTTACGAATCCTTCTTCTTCTTCTTCTTCTGCGTACACAGTCAGACAGTAACCATTATTTTTTCGAAAAAAGCGGCGGTCATCCTGAGGCTCTCGCCACTGCCATAGAGCTTGTCTTGCAGTTCCACTGGCAATGGCCACATCTGCTCTCTCTGATCCTCGTATGTCGGGCAGTTCTGCAGCAGATGTTCAGTGGTCATTTTACCAGTACCGCACGGGCATTCGTCGGTACACCCTATCTTCAATTTGTTGAATAGGTGGTATCTCAGTCTGTTGTGGCCAGTGCGAAGTCTGAAGACAACGACCTGCTCTCTTCGGTTCAACTGGTAATAGGCATCGTTTTTGGTGTAACCAGTATGTTCGGTTTCCCATTTGGTCATGTATCTGGCTTTGATAAGCCGTTTTGACTCTTCGTACGTCATACTGGTATCTGTTTGTGGTAGTCTTGCACCTTCTTTTGCCAGTCTGTCTGCCTCATCGTTGCCTTGGATGTTGCAGTGTGACGGAACCCACTGTACCACTACCCTTTTTGGTGCGGACTGCTGGCACAGTTTGCAGAGTGCTGCTCTTAAGTCATTAAGCTCAGTGTTTTTCTGGCTTTTTAGCGCTGTGACTACGGCGAGAGCATCTGTCAGCAGGACTATATGGCTCTCATTTTCACTGTTTGTCACCATTTCTTCCACTGCCGCCCTCAGTGCCTCTGCCTCCGCTCTGAAATTGCTTGTGTACTTACCAGTAGCGAATGACAGTGTTATTTTTCTGCCATTTGGTAGGTTCAGGAATGCTCCTGCCCCTCCGTTCTGTGTAGTGTTTGTTACAGAACCGTCGGTGTATGCATGGGTCCAGTCCATGCTTGGGTAGCTTTTCGTTATGAAGCTTAGGGTAGTGTCTCCTTTCTTTTTCAGTCTGGCAGTTTTTGTTTGCAATACCTGGTATATTTTCTACCACCTCTGGAAATATATCCTGCCTCCAGGTAGGTTTTCGTACAGTAGTGATGGGTTTTGGTGTTGTTAGTGCGTTTATGGGATCTTCGTGCATCTTTGCTTTGGCTATTTCTGCAAAGTTTCTCCGCTTTAGTTTCCCATTTCCCAAATTGTTTAGTCTCTGGTACATTGGATGGTCCGTCAGTCTTCAGAGTTTCTCTGACTGCAGCTGGGCTCTGCAGTCTCTTCTATCGGTCATGGATTGCAGTTTTGTAATATTTTCAAGTTCTACAATTGGCGTTGACTTCATGCCACCTGTTATAATTCTCATGGCTTGGTTTTGAAGTTTGTTAACTTTATCGAAGTTCGCCTTCGCTGCTGTTGTCCATGCCGCAATGCCATACTCGAGAACTGGTCTCACTCTTCCAGTGTACAGTTTCTTTAGTATGCCTTCGTCTGCTCCCCAGCTTGTGCCAGCAAGTTTCCTCATGATTGCCATTCTTTCTCTGGCTTTCATTCGGTTTCTCTCAATCTGACTTTTCCATGTCATGCGCCGATCAAATGTGACTCCCAGATAGGTTGGGTTGTCGTTTGGCTGCAGGATTTTGCCATTTAGACTTAATTTGGTACTTTGGGGTTTTAATGAGAGCGAGAATATTGTGCACGTGGTTTTCTCCTCGTTTATTTTGACCAGCCATGAGTTCGCCCACTCTTCCAGCGATGTTAGGGCCGTCTGCATCCGATTTCTTGCTATGGTGAGATTCTTTTCAGAGGTTCACATAGCCAGATCGTCTGCAAACATTGAGCTATGGACTCTTCTTGGTATATTCTCTGTAATATCGTTTATATATACCAGGAAGAGTGTGGGTGACAATACTCCCCCTTGGGGTACTCCCTGCTCGAGTGTCACCTTTTTGCTCATCTGCCCTTGTACTTGGACTCTGGCAGTTCTTTGTTTGAGGTAGTGGTTGATCCACTTGTACATCTTCCCACAGACATCACTTCTTCTTAGCTTGACTCTAAGTCCATCTTTCCAGACTTTGTCAAATGCCTTTTCCAGATCCACCCAAACAGCTACTGTGTGTTTCTGTGCCTGGTAGGCATCTTCTATCTCCTGGGCTATGAGGATGACCTGGTCCTCAGTGGATCTGTGCTGTCTAAAGCCGGCTTGCTGTGGAATTAGTATTCGTTTTTCTTCCAGATGCCACATCAGTCTGGTGTTTATCATCCGTTCCATCAGCTTGCCGACACAGCTCAGTAGGCTTATGGGCCTGTATCCATTTGGATCTGTTTTGTCCTTTCCTGCTTTACGAATCCAAAACCTGGACATTGCTGAAACATGACATGTCATGACTGGAAGCCTTTCACATGCGCAACCAGCAGCGTATCCTGGGAATCCAATGGCATGACTACATCCGCAATGTGGAGGTCTTTGCTAAAACAGGCCTCCACCCGATCTCAGTTACAATTAATTGGCGCCAAGTTTCTTTGTTCGGTCATGTTGTATAGCTGGACCAGGAAACCCTGGCCCACAAGATACTACACAAGTCTTTCCTTAGCGCCAAAAGTCTTTCCCTGATCAGCTGGAGGCGCAGAAGACGCCGTACCCAAACAGTATGGCTCCAGCAAGTAGCAACCTCCTCCTCCGCCCTGGATGAGACCTGGAACCACGCCTAAGCAAACATTATTATTATTATTATTTATTTTTAGCTCTTCTACATTTAACTACAAATCTAGTTATCCACTTTTTATGCTTGGTGTTTAACTCCTTACAAGGAACACATTCCATATTTAGTTGTTCTAAAACTGTTTATACTGTTTGTACCTCTGACAATATCCTTCAAGATTATGAGGCTGGCTGCCTATTTCATCTTCTGAACATCCGTCTTAAAGTAGTCGTATGCTTGCAAGTTTATGTTTACTCTTCTCCTTGCTATAAGATCCCAACGGATGATCTGATGGTTGCTTGAGCCAAATAGTTCCCCAATTATAACATTTTCAATTATATTTTTCTCTGTAGTAAATATTAGGTCGGGTATGTTTTTGCCTCTGGTAGCTTCCTCTACACCACATGGTAGAAGAAGGGTGACTAAGTAAGTAATTAATAACAAACCTGAGCAATGAAAAAGTGCTCCCAATTTAAGGCCAGGCATATGGCCCAGTAGAAGCTCCAGATTAAGGTCTCTGTCATGATTCTGCCCAGTGCACCAAGTTCTCGAATCAAGAACATTCCAAGGTATGTGTATAGGATGTAACTTGCAAGTGAACCTGCAAGACAAGTGAGTCAAGAATAAATATATTTGTAACAGATTAGAACTTATAGGAACTTTGTTGAGCTGAAAACAAACTTTTCTTGAATGTAAACATTTTATGTGGTACTCATGCTTAGCAATAGATGGACATGAACAGTGTTTCAAGTTCTTACAATCTTACTTACTTAGTAGCTCCTCTTCTACCCTAGGGCCTAGGGTATAGAGTCTTCTACTTAACTTACTTAGTCGCTCCTCTTCTACTTTAGAGTGTAGAGGTTTCTATCCACTCTTTTTCTATTGGCCTAGTTCCAATCTAGTCCTTGGTCTCTTATATTGTCATCCCAGAGGACTTTAGGTTATCCTGGTGGTCTGAACCCCGGTTCTTTGCTTCTCATGACTGTTTGTTAGCCAATCTTCTTTCATTCTACATGCATGGCAAACCACTTAAGTTGAAATTGAGTCTGAAAGGGCCGATTTTGAGATCATGCATTGCATGATTGTAGACTTTGTCTCTTCTTGTTATTTAAACCACCTTTCATCAATATATCATTTCAGAGGCTTGAAGCTGACTTTTTTGAGCTGTGGTCATTGTCCATGATTCCCATCCTTAATCAACACTAATACATATGATGTGTGGATCTGTATCTTACTTTTCTTACTCCTTTCTCTATTTATGGCATGAAAAAAGTTTGCCAGTTGCTGCTCCTTTTTGAATAGCCAACTTTTCTTTGATACCTTCTTTCTGGTAAATTATAGCTCCAAGGTATTTATTAAACTGTCAACTTGCAGGTCTTTGAAGAAGAGTTGAAGAAGAGAGGAATGCACATCAGCAACTCCAAAACAAAAACCATGGTGATCGCCAGAGATGAAAAGAGACATCAGATAACCATGGGAACATGAGCACTAGAGCAGGTCAGCAACTTTAAATATCTAGGAGTGGTAATAGACAGCAGGGGAGGAATCAAAGAGGAGTTAACTGCACGAAGGGCAGCAGCAGGTAGACTGTTCCATGCAATAAACAGAAGTTTCCTCAGTAGAAGAGAAATAAGCAGGAAGACAAAGATGGATGTATACTGCTCGAACTATGTGCCTGTCCTGACATATGGATGTGAGTCATGGGCAATGACTACAGCCCAAGAAAGGCAATTACAAACTTCAGAAATGAGGTACCTAAGAAAGGCGGTTCAGGTGACGAAAAGGGACAAGATCCGTAACCAGACAATACGTAGCAATCTTGAAGACCAACCCCTGCAGACACGAGTGGAGCAGTCCCAACTTCAGTGGTTTGGCCATGTCTGTAGAATGGAAGAAGATCGGATACCAAAGCGGTCATGGGAGATCAAAAGTCAAGGACGCAGACCCCGAGGACGTCCCAAAGTACGTTGGGAAGACAACATACGTCAGTCCCTAAGTGATAGAGGGCTGGATTGGAAAGAGGCCAGGAAAAAGACGGCGGATAGAGCAGTGTGGCATTCTCTTTGGTAAACCTCTACACCTCATGGTAGAAGAGGAGCAACTAAGTAAGTAAGTAAGTAAGTAAGGTATTTGAACTGCCTGACCTGTTCCCGAGACTGTTGACCCAGAAAAATGTGATGTTGTACTTCTCTTCTGTTGAAACTACCATGATTTTCATTTTTTAAACTGCTTATGGTCGTCTCGTCTTCTCCAGCTCATCTTTTCAGATTTGAAGGTTGGTCTGGACATGTGCCTCTGTTTTGGTAATCAGGGCCACATCATTGGCAAACACCAACTCTGATATATAGACTGGTAAAACTGATTACTTTGTGGTCATGTCATTACAGGTTTTGATGACGTCATCCACCTTCTGTCAAAAGAAGGAAACTCGCTTGGTACGATCACATATCGAGATCAAATGGTCTTAAAAATACAATCCTCCATGGAAAGGTGCATGACAGACGACGAAGAGGCCGTCCCAAAAAGAGACGGGAGGACAACATAAAAGAATGGTCCAATCTCCGACCAGAAGAGTCACAGGCAGCGACAGTTGACAGAGAAGGATGGCGTGGTGTTGTGAGGATGTCTTCATGTGTGCCCCAACGACCTCATCGGTTACGGGATGACCTGACCTGACCTGACCATCCACCAATAGTATTAAAAGATTTGGTGATATGTCAGCATGTCTCATGGCCCTAGTTGTTTTGACATGACTTTTGTTTGGTTGTCTATACTAATGCAATTTCTGCAAGTCTTATAAAAACTATGCATGGCACAGACCAACTCTGCAGGAATGATCTTCCCTTTCAATCATTCCCAGACTTTGCTTCAGGGAAACTTATCAAATGCTTTTTTCAGGTCCACGAAATAGAGGTGCATTTTATTATCATACTCAAGAGCTTTTTTCAGTCAATTGTGTAGATACAATCTTGAGTACATCAGTTGTCTTATGGGTTAGTCAGATTTGTAATCTCTTAGTGGTCTTGAATTTTGACATGAGAACTTCTAGATCATCGGCCAGTTTCTCTGCACTTTCCAATGATATTGATATTTTTAGTTAGTTTGTTGTGTTCACCTTATTTCTCTATTCCCCATGGCAGTGTGTGTTGCACTACGTTTTTATTTTGCACCTGTCGGCCCAGTGCATCCGACTTCGTCATGCATTTTATGTAAGGGTTTGCTTCTTCCTGCAATTTTTAAGGGTTTGCTTCTGGGGATAACGGCCTGTGCTGTGATTGGGGAGCGAACCCAGCACCTTAGGATTGTGAGCTGTCACTTAACCACTAGCATACGCTGTCGCTGCTGTTGATATAAGCCCTTGGTATCTGGTCCTAACTTCTGACTCTTAGGTTTTATGCCTTTATCCTTGCATCTTCTTTTCTGGCGTTTCCTACTTGATTGTTTTGGTGAGGCTACTCTTTCAGTTGTTCTCTTTATTGGCACTAGGTAGTGGTCACTTCTGATTTTTAGTCCTCTCCAGGCTCTACATCTCTCACATACTTAAATGAATCTTCTTCTTCTTTGTTCGTTCTCAATCTCCCGCTACCAAACCCTGAAAGGGCTTAAGTAGCAGAATGTAGTCCAGAGAACGGAATGCGTTGTGTCGTAGTTTACAGCTTGACTACGGTATCTGCACCTTTCGGTCCAACACATCCGACTTCAGCAAGCATTTTTTGAGTACCGGGTTAGCATTCTCTCTTTGATCCCTTCTCCTCAGCCAGTCTGCCCTGCTGCAGCCTGTTATCCAGGATCACCTCGTGGAGATGTAGAAGGGTCTTGGCAGCTATGGTTCGCTTGCCCTGACGCTAGCAGTCAGCTATGGGTCGCTGACCATTGCAGCTCATGCGCTGCTCAGCATCTTGATCCCCTTAAATGAATTAATACTCACGATGGCAAAATCAATGAAAGATTTATTTTTCCTTGTTGGTTCACATTGTGTGTACGTGTGTGTATGTACGCTTGTGATGGAACTTTGTACTTGTAATGATCAGGTTTTTCTCATTGTAGAATCTCAGAAGTCACCTTCTATTGTCATTCAGAACCTCTTCATCATATCTCTCAATCACTCCGTGCCCTCTATTTTGATCATTTACCACTCTGAGGGTTGGTGTAGTAAGTGGCATGGCTCACAAACATTATCCCTTTATTCTTTGTCACAATACAACCCACTCCAAATTCTTCTCTGCCAATAGTAGAAAATCATATTGCCCTCAAAATCCATGACCGTCTGATCTCTTTTCTTGGTTTCTCATAGAGCTAGGATTTCTAACTATGATTTCTTCCATGAGCTCATTCTCTTTCCCATGAATACTTCTAATGTTACAGTATTTAAAAAAATCTAAGCTCATCCTATTTTGTTGATGTTAAAGTCTGTCTGGTTTTCTTTCTGCATATACTGGTAATCTAGCATGTGAAGAACAGGTGACTGGACTATTGTGTCTTTGCATGGTGGTCTCCTTTTTGGCATCCATTCAGGCCACCTTTTCTGATTCATGGCTCTTTATATTGAATATTGATAGCTAACCTCCACATATAGGGATCAATCAGCTATCCACCACCCAGCTGACGTGCCAGGGGATTAGGACAGTATCCTTCTCCAGGGCATAAAAAACAATATTTACATAGTTTGTATTAAACATTTGAGAGTAAAAAAATAAAAAACAATATTTACATAGTTTGTATTAACAAAACATTTTAGAGTAAAAAAATAAAAAACAATATTTACATAGTTTGTATTAACAAAACATTTTAAAGAAAAAAAAAATGAAAAACAATATTTTTTTAGTTTGTATTAACAAAACATTTTAGAGAAAAAAAATATAAAAGCAATGTATGCTTGTGCAGTAAAAAAAACAAAAAGCAAAAGAAAATTACAATTTGATATGCATGTTAACAAAAATAATAAAATATCAGAAAAAAGGTGTGAATAAATACAAATAATCAGTGTGTTCAATTTTGCGAATCATGAATTAAAGTTTGGGCTTTTTGCCTTACCAAAAACTGCCAACATGACTTCCCAAGAGTTGGCAAACTGTAGTGCAAAATCTTTGAAATCTTCCAAACGTCCGTTGGGCAGGTTACTGTATTGTGCAGCATCCACAAAGTTGAAAATCAAAAGAAATACAGCTGCAAAGATGCTTCCATAAATTCCTTAGAGAGTAAATATAATTGATGATTAAAATAAGACAGAGCAGAACAGAAATTTGTGTAATTACAGCAAGGTCAGGGGAACTGAGACACTGGTCCAGTCAGGCACGAAATACAACCAGGACGTCGCATCAGAGTCAATACACTGACCAAGACCACAATCTCTCTTCCATGTAGTGTTACCTGAATACAAGCTGTTTTCAAGGCTCTCTGACTGATGAGATGTAGATCGATGTGATTCCCGTAGTAGTAAGCGCCACACAGATGACGCCAAGCATAGAACAACAGCCTGGAGGACCACAGTCCACCTTCATCCGCACGCTCGGGAAGTGAGGAAAGCTACTTAAAAAAGCCCACCACTTAATGTCCTTTTCAGGACGCACAAATAGTAAACTTACTCATTGTGGGCATTAAACAACAAACAACAACAGCAAGGTCAATAATGAAAGAATAATGCTATGTGGTCCACTGTTTCTAGTTTGTGTTGTTCTTGTTTGACCTGTCCTTGATAAAAGCCTAATTAAGTAAAAATGTCAGCTAATGTCTGCTGCTGTTTACATGTCAAACAACTTTTTAACCTTGTTCGTGTTTCAGTCACAAAACATGTTGTCACATTATGCATCCAGAAAGTAAGTTGATTTTATTATGTTGGGTGGATTGTGGTTAGTAACAAAGATTAGTATTTTCAACTGCAATGTCAAATTCATATTACTTTATGGATTGGAGGCTTGGAGGACGACAAAGACAATATTTAGTCAGGTTCTGACTTTCAGTATATTGTTGTTTATGTAGAATATTGGGTTTGAATGATATGACAAAGCTACTAACATAGATCTTCTTCTTCTTCTGTGTTCGTTCTCAATCTCCCGCTACCATGCCCTGAACAGGGCATTGCAAGTAGCAGAATGTAGTCCGGATGCGTTGTGTCGCTAGTTTACAGTTGACTGTGATATTGGCACCTTTCGGTCCGACATATCCATCTTCGACAGCTAACATAGATATGTTATGCAAGTCTGATCAAGGGCCGATTGTGAAATAGACAAAGAGGACACATTGGGACTGGATTGGTCATACCTTGAAGAAGAATACTGTAAGCATTACTTGGCAGTCTTTGTTCTGGAACCCAGAAAGAGCAATAGGGGCAGACCAAGGCACACTTGAGGATGAAAAGTGGAGGCAGACAGGAACGTTTCGTGGACAATGTTGAAACATTTGGCATATGATTGATGTACTTAGCAAATATTTGTTGAAGACCTATATTCTGTATGGAGTTGAAGGGTTTTAATTGATTGATTAATTGATTGCATTTCAGTCAACACTGGCATTAAGTTTACTGTATTCACTCATATACAGTCCAACCTTGCAACAATACGAATCTGCTTAGTACACAATGTAAATATGGCTCCCATTTTTTGTAAGCCGAAATGTGTTTCTAGTCAATAAAGGTTTAAAAAATTACATTTTCACCTTTCTACAAATACATGATACCCATTGTCATGTTACTCATGTGCTCGCTATAGGGCAGACAATTTTGTCCTTAGTGTGCCCAATGCCTGACATACATAACACTTTTCGCAGACAGACTTGTCAAAGCCAGTCAGGTGAGCCCTTTACAACACAATTATTGGCATCTTATATGTTTTATTACATAATGCATCAATAAAAGATTAAAACGATTTATATATATTGTTTTTTTTGCAACTATCGCATACATTAACAAGAGGCATGTGGAATGTATAGCAGGTTGAGTGCAGAAATATGGTTAAAATTTTCTAATGCAATTCACTTATATCTTGGAATAGGGTACAATGTTGCAAAGGTATTAGTCTATTCTGTTTTTTATCAATTTCACTACAACTTTTTGATGGTTTGTCATTCATTTATCATTGACCTAGATGTATATATATATATATTGTTATACTATAGATTAATTTAGGTCACTGTTTAGTCTGCATTGATCTTATTTGTCTAGTTCTTCATAAAGACCTATATTGGTGAAAACTAACTTTGTTTAACATCAGTTACTTTTCTCACATAAAACTGCTTTTATAACCTTATTTGTGTTTCTGCCATATTTACAGCAGCAATTTCAACAACGGATAAATGGATAAAAGAATTCTTCTTTTTCTTCTTCTTCTTCGTTTGATCTGAATCTCCCGCTACCAAGCCCTGAAAAGTTGTTTGCAAGTAGCAGAATGCAGTCCAGAGAACGGTATGCGTTGTATCGTAGTTTACAGCTTGACTGTGATATTTGCACCTTTCGGTCCAACACATCTGACTTCAGCAGGCATTTTTGAGTACTGGGTTCCCTTCCCTCTTCGATCCCTTCTATTTAGCCAGTCTGCTCTGTTGCAGCCTGTTATCCAGGATCACTGCGTGGAAGAGTAGAAGGGTCTACTGTCTACTGTCTCTTACATTGATGGTACAATCTGTAAAGTTTTTCACCTGTCCATCTTTCAATGGTATCCTCCTACTTATAGCTATGTTTAGCTCTGGTGCATGGGAGCTGAGACGGTAGTCTGGTCAGGCACAACATACTGACCAGGACATCACGTCAGAGTCATGCACAATATACTGACCAAGACCAATATCACTTTCCATGTCGAGTTTCCTGGAAACAGGCTGTTTTTAAGGCAGTCTGACTGACGAGATGTGGATAGATATGATCCCTGTAGTAATGGGCATCACACAGATGAAGCCAATAATAGCACAGTCACAGTCCACCTTCAGCAGTATGCTCAGAAAGCTACTACAACCCACGACTTAAGACTCTTTTCAGGGTGCACAAATGAGTAAACCTTCTCATTGTGGGGATTAAACAACAACAAGATCCTTTGGTACATTTGCCACTGTACTGAAAAAAACATAACGAGTGTGGAGTAGCCTTTGAGTTAGAAACAGTATCCTAAATTTATTATGGGAATACAAGAGTGAATAACATATTTATAGAGATAGGAAGAAGAACAAAAAATGAAGTGATTAATGTGAAGAAAGTAATTAGTTAATTTTCTTTCCATTTGTGCAGTTAAGCTTCGTGGGGAGCTTAAGTCATCTATCCTGTGGGGATTAAACAACAACAAGATCCGTTGGTACATTTGCCACTGTACTGAAAAAAACATAACGAGTGTGGAGTAGCCTTTGAGTTAGAAACAGTATCCTAAATTTATTATGGGAATACAAGAGTGAATAACATATTTATAGAGATAGGAAGAAGAACAAAAAATGAAGTGATTAATGTGAAGAAAGTAATTAGTTAATTTTCTTTCCATTTGTGCAGTTAAGCTTCGTGGGGAGCTTAATTAAGTCATCTATCCTGCGCCAATGTGAGCCCTTGTCGCTGCACTATCACTCTAATGTCTTCTATCCACCCACCTCGCGGCCGCCCACTTGTCCTGTAGCCAGATCTATCCTCATCAGTGGAAGTTGATGAGGGTGTATTCTCATGAGATCACCAAATCAACTTATTTTCTGCCTAGAGACGTAGTGCCGACCATACTTTGAATGTCGTCGTTCCGCATTCTGTCTCTTCTGGTAACACCGATAACTTTCCTCAAACACTTAATTTCCCAAGTCAAAATTCTGCTTTCGCGCGTTCTTGACAGAGGCCATGTTTGGCACTGGTAGCACAGAATCGGCATAAATATACTGTTTATCAGAAAGTAATATGTTGTTTTAACAAATACTACCTACCTTCACATCCCAGAAAGGACATTGGATGAATGGAATATTTGGTGATAAACTTTTCTTCATAAATAATTTTTGTGGCAAACATGATCTGTGACATCAAAATTAAGAGGTCACCTGAAGAAATACAATAATGAAATTCATTACAGTAATGAAAATGTGTGAGAGTCAGGGGCCTTTTATTCGGGTCAAAATAATAAAAACACTGGACACAACAAAGTTGTCCCATGCAAATCCTTAGGTCCTTAGTAGAGAAGATAGAATAGGTCCACTGGACCCAACTGCCCCATGCAAATCCCTAAGCCTCTTGCTAGTTAGGATTGAATAGGTCCACTGGACCCAACTGCCCCATGCAAATCCCTAGGCCCCTTGCTTGAGAGTATAAAATACGTCCACTGGACCCAACTTTGCATGTTATGAAAGATGACAATCATCAATCACAACCTTTTCAACTCCATATGAAGCATAGGTCTTTGACAAATACATACCAGCTCATTGAACATTGACCTGACTTTGTTAAAGTTTTTGTGGTTTAAAGTTTCCACAGGATGGAGTAGTCAGCTCCATACCGAACCCTTCTTAGTTGTCTTTTATGATATGCATGGCAGGTTACAATGCTATTCTTTGCTCTCCTTTCAGACTCTGCTAACAAGAAGTGTGAAGTGAGAAGTGTGTAAAAAAAGTGTTCAACTGGCAGAACAATTACAGTGATATTATTGCAATTTGCTTTAGTCTACTAGCATGTAAATAGGTATTTGGCTTGCAGTTTGGTAAGGCAAGGTGGTGAGCAGAACACACCCCTTTGTCACAAAAACTGAGGATTTGTCCAATGAAGTCTTCATCTGTCATAGTAGTCCTTCAACTGTTCTCATAACCAACAGATGGAGTGGTGTGGGCTAGTGGTTAAGTGACATGGCTCATAATCTGAAGGTGGGGGGTTTGCTCCCCATCACAGTTACCCTGTTACCCCGGGAAGCAAACCCTTAGAAAATGTAGGAGAAAGCTGACCCTTAAATAAAATGCATGCAGAAGTCGGATGCACTGGGCCAAAGGTGCAAAATAAAAACATAGTACAACGCACACCACCTTGGGGAATGGAGAAATAAGACAAATGCAACACAATAAAATAAGAAACAAAAAAACCCAACAGACTGGAGGGTGTCAATAACCAGGGTCGATTGCATCTTGTACATTTGACATGGTTAGCGAGTGCTCTATCATTTTGCTTCTCAGACACTCTCTCTAAGGTAGATATATCAAATGTTCTAGACAAATGCTAAGATCAACCAAGAACTGATTACCAGAACAACCAAGAACTGTTTACCAGAACAACCAAAAACTGCTTTCCCAGAACAAACATGAACTGCTTACCAGAACAACCAAGAACTGCTTACCCAGAACAAACAAGAACTGCTTATCAGAACAACCAAAAACTGCTTACCCAGAACAACCAAGAACTGGTTATCCACTTGCAAAAGGAATTGTTCCATGGGATTGGAAAGATGCAAGAGTGATCCCCTTATACAAAAAGGGCAAAAATCAGATCCAGTAAATTATAAACCGGTGAGTTTAATGAACATAGTCTGTAAATTGTTAGAGTCAATAATCAAAGAAAACATTGTAATGCATTTAGACAAGTTTAATCTGATCAGAAATAATCAACATGGGTTTACTAAAGGGAGATCGTGCTTTTCAAATCTATTAAAATTCATGGAGGAGGTTACTAAAATGATAGATTAAGGGGATCCTGTAGATGTTATTTGTCTAGATTTTGCAAAGGCCTTTGATGGAGTACCTCATCAAAGATTATTTAGAAAGTTAAAATCACATGGAATAGGTGGGGAAGTTGCCAAATGGATTGAAAATTGGTTAACGGGAAGAAGGCAAAGGGTGGGTATAAATAAGGAGTACTCTGAGTGGTGTGAAGTGAAAAGTGGAGTGCCACAGGGCTCGGTTTTGGGACCAATTTTATTCTTGATATATATAAATGATTTAGACATAGGTATGGGATCCATTATTGCAACATTTGCTGATGACACGAAACTATGCAGTAGTGTCTCATCTAAAGCAGAAGTAGATATATTGAGGTTGGATTTAGATAAAATTCGAGAATGGTCTGTAATCTGGCAAATGGAGTTTAATGTAGATAAATGTACAGTCATCCACATGGGTAGATCCAATATGGAACATAATTACAGAATGGGAGAGAACAATATTAGAAAGATAGAAAAGGAAAGTAACCTAGGGGTTATAATAGAACATACAAGTAAGGTGAGTGAGCAAGTCCAGGTAGCAGTGAAAAAAGCAAATGCAATGTTAGATATGATAAAAAGAAATATTAAACATAGGAGCAAGGAAGGGATAGTGGATTAGTTAGACCTAGATTGGAGTACTGTGTACAGGTGTGGAGTCCTTATCGTAGAGGGGATATAAACATGCTGAAAAGGATACAAAAAAGAACCGTTAACCAATTTTCAATCCATTTGGCAACTTCCCCACCTATTCCATGTGATTTTAATTTTCGAAATAATCTTTGATGAGGTACTCTATCAAAGGCCTTTGCAAAATCCAGATAAATAACATCCACTGGCTCCCCTTTATCTAACATTTTGGTAACCTCCTCCAAGAATTCTAATAGATTTGTTAAGCGTGATCTCCCTCTGGTAAACCCATGCTGACTATTTCTAATTAGATTAAATTTGTCTAAATGCATTACAATGTTTTCTTTGATTATTGACTCTAACAATTTACAGACTATGCTCGTTAAGCTCACAGGTCTATAGTTTGCTGGATCTGCCTTTTTGCCCTTTTTGAAAAAGGGGATCACTCCCGCATCTTTCCAATCCTGTGGAACAATCCCTTGTGCAAGTGATTGAGAACATAATATAGCCAATGGTTTTGCTAATTGGTCTCTAATTTCAAACAGCAATTTTGGATGAATACCATCTTGACCTGGACATTTATCCACTTTCAACCCCTCCAATTTTTTAAAAACCATTTCCTCTGTAATACAGATTGATCCTAATCCTGCTGTATCCATGTCTCTTTGAAAAATATCTACAGGCTCTGGGATCTTGGAGCAGTCCTCTTTTGTGTACACTGTGCCAAAGTAGTGATTGAGTAGATTTGCTGCCTCCCTATTTTCACTTATTTTTTTTCCTGTGCTGTCTATGAGAGGGCCTACTTTGTCCTTTGATCTTTGTTTATTTCTAACATAAGAGAAGAAGCTTTTACTATCAGTCTTGATCCTCTGAGCAAGTTTCTTTTCGAAGTCTATTTTTGCTGTTTTATTTGCTTTCTGAGATATGTTCTGCTTGTCCAAATATTTTAAATATGTTTCTTTTGATTTACCTGCCTCTATATATTTTTTCCATGCTTTATTTTTAGCTCTTCTACATTTAACTACAATTTTAGTGATCCACTTTTTACGCTTGGGGTTTACTTCCCTATATGGAACACATTCCTCTTTTAGCGTTTCTAGAACTGCTTTAAAACTCACCCACTCCTGTTCAACATCTGTTCCTCTGACAATATCTTCCCAGATTATGTGGTTCGCTGCCTCTTTCATCCTCTTAACATCTGTCTTAGAGTAGTCATATGTTCGCGTGTTTATGTTCACTTCTTTCCCTGCAATAAGATCCCATCGGATGATATGATGGTCACTTGAGCCAAACAGTTCCCCTACGGTAACGTTTTCAATCATATTTTCCTCTGTAGTAAAAACTAGGTCGAGTATGTTTTTGCCTCTGGTGGCTGCTACTACATGTTGAATTAAAAAATTTTCAGTTATGCACTTAAGAAAAGGTTTTGACTCTACAAGTGCTTCTGCCATATCCCATTTTATTTCTGGAAAGTTGAAATCCCCCATTAATAATAAATTCCTATCACTTGCCTTTACTATGCTACTAATCAGCTCCTCATCTTCCTCCTTTTGACTTGATGGACATCTATAGCATACTCCAATCACTGTTTTTTCACCCCCACTTTCTATTTCACCCCATACACTTTCATTTTTGTTACCACATGATAAATCCTCTCTGCTAGTTATATTAACATAATTTATACAGTATAATAAAACACCACCCCCCTTAGCCTTGTCTCCAACTACCCTATCCTTCCTTAACATTGTATATCCCTCTATTTCAAATTCACCATCTGCAATGTCCTCATATGCCCATGATTCTGTTAACCCTATTATATCTGGTTTTTCTTCCTCTACATACAGTTCCAATTCTTCTCTTTTATTTACAATGCTTCTCACATTTGCATAAAAACATTTTAGTTTGCAATTTTGTTGTTTTTCCACTTTTTGTTTTTGCTGCATCATTTTAATGTTTGGTTTTCCACTACTTAATTCCCACTTCTCTGACCTAAACTCTGCCCTTTGACTACATCCTCTATAGCACCCTATTTTAGGCCTATCTTTAGTCTCATACTTTGTGCGCAACTGTGTTGCCTGGACGGAGGGTGTGTTGACCAAGGTCCATATGGGATCCAGAGAGGGAACCCTATACTCCACTGCCTCGCGAGGAGGGAGAGTTTGACGAGTACTCCTTATCGTATGTGTCGGTGTGATATTTGTGGCTGTCTTTGTAGTGCCGAGTACAGTGTGGATTTTTCTAAATTTTCTTATTCCTCCTCTTTTTCCCCTTTTGTTTTTTGGCTTCCTTGTCCTTCTATTTTGTGCGGACGAGTTGTTTTTTTGGAGGATGTTGTGTTCCCGCAGATGTTTGAGTATTTTGTTTGTGCATGATGATATTGTGAGTCGTAGCCCTAAGAGATGGGTTCTTGAATATTTTACGGATTTCACGGCTGCTGTTAAACCGTTTTCTCCCGCTGGTCGGTTCATGGCAGGGTCGTTATCGCGTCATGCACCAGTGATTTTCTGACCGTAAACATGACCCAGATCCCCTTGCGTGGGTAGCTGTGATCCTTTAATGAATTTGGAAGTCAGAAATGCACTTTCCACGATCCTAAACAGTAGAAACACAGGTCGGAAACACAGGCCCAGTTAATTTTCACATCTAAATTATGCACAATTATATCCAAGAATGACGAGAATATCGCAGGATAATCCTAGTAAACAAATATAAATCACTCCGACATTGGGAGCAACACAATTCAGCAGCCTATAATGGCGCTCGAACCGGAAGCTACTTTAGTCAGAGAGTGGTGAATACTTGAAATGCATTGCCACAGGAAGTAGTAGACGCAGGAACAATTAATGCATTTAAGAATAAATTTGATGGAGCTTTAGAGTTTTAGAGCTTTAATTTTGCTTTAGAGCAAAGTAATGTAAATGAAACTGGTTGTATACAGACTCTGCAGAGTCTTCTAAACCAGTATGAAGACGTTAAGTTAGGTCAGAACAAACAAGAACTGGTTACCCAGAACAAACAAGAACTGCTTACCCAGAACAACCAAGAACTGCTTACCCAGAATAACCATAATGAGTGTCGAGGTTGGATTTAGATCATTTATGTTCCAAGAAGAGGCTCTCATACCATCATTAAAACAACCCGGCTATGAACTTCTGTAAAAGACTGTAAAAGAGAGAAAGATCTAAGATAACTTGGTGAAACGATATGATAAGATTACTAATGTGGAATAGTATAAAAAAACCAGACAGATATCATTGGAACATGACGTGAGGAGAAAGCACTGGTGTTGAATAGGACACATATTAAGGAATCCAGCTGATATCATTACAAGACAGTCTTTATTCTGGAATCCCCAAGACAAGTGAAGTATAAACAGATTAAAATACACATAAAGAAGAAAACTCAAGATAAACATAAAGAAGACAAGGAAGATGTGGACAAAGTTTGAACAGATTATACTGGAGGATGGTGTGCATCTGTAATTTCTTTTTTTAAATTACTTTTTTTGGCGTTTGCCTTATTTTTCTATTTCCCAAGGCGGTGTGCGCTGCACTATGTTTTTATTTTGCGCCTGTCATGCATTTTATGTAAGGATGTGCTTCCTCTTGCATTTTCTAAGGGTTTGCTTCCCCGGGGTAATGGACGGTGCTGTGATTGGGGATCGAATCCAGCACCTTCGAGTTGTCAGCCGTGTCACTTAATCACTAGCCCACATCATCCCCTGCATTTTCTAAATACCTGTGCTCCATATGAATCTAAACAGTTTTGATTAATTGATTGAATTTTGTAAAGAATCATGGAAGTCAAAAATAATCATGAACTACATTTGGGACATGGCACGAAAAATGATTACACACTGGGTAAAAGTTGTCAATGTTTCTTGCTGTCCTGAAAGATGTCATCAGGCATAATAGTCAGTATTTGCTTTGGCAGTCATTGACCAAGTCCATAAGAAGAAGTGGAAAAATGCATATTCCTTAGCATACTCACCTGCAGCAATGCCATACTTTTCGTAACCCATTGGGTTATTTACATAATCCGAAATGCCTGACACCGCAAAGCCTAGCGTTGCCACCACCACTCCAAACCAGACGTAGCAGGCCAGTGGTTGTGCCAAGAAAGCCAAAGATAACAGGGCAGTGAAAAACACTACCGTACCTGAAGATGAAGTAAAACACTACAGTATCTGCAAAGTGAAATATTACTCATTTTAAAAGCAGGCATCAAGATGCTGAGCAGCGCATGAGCTGAAGTGGTCAGCGACCCATTGCTGACTGCTAGCGTCAGGGCCAGCGAACCAAAGCTGCCAAGACCCTTCTACACCTCCACGCGGTGATCCTGCACTGGATAACAGGCTGCAGCAAGGCAGACTGGATAAGGAGAAGGGATCGAAGAGGGAATGCTAACCCGGTACTCAAAAAATGCTTGCTGAAGTCGGATGTGTTGGACCGAAAGGTGCAAATACCGCAGTCAAGCTGTAAACTACAACACAACGCATTTTGTTTTCTGGACTACATTCTGCTACTTAAGCTCTTTCAGTGTTTGCTAGCAGGAGATTGAGAATGAACGAAGCCAAGCCAAGCCATTTTAAAAGCATGTTTTATATAATTATTCATTAAGCTGAGATAGCAGCAGGATCAGTAGGGGCACTCTGATGTGGCTCTTGGTGTTCTAGTCAATCTATTTTATAGCTTGTAAGTAGCAAGAGGAGACTAAAGTCCGGTCAGACAAAACATACTGATCAGACACAACATACTGATCAGACACAACATACTGATCAGACAAAACATACTGATCAGACAAAACATACTGATCAGACAAAACATACTGATCAGACAAAACATACTGATCAGACAAAACATACTGATCAGACATGTTAGTCAGGGTCAGGTAAAATTTACTGGTCAAGACCCCCACTTCACTTCCACACGGAAACAGGCTGTTTTCTTGTGGCTAACAAGGTGGGGATCGACATGATCCCCGTTGTAGTGAGTGACACGAAGATGAAGCCAAGCATAGCACAACTGCCTGGAGGGCCCCAGTCCACCTTAATCAGCATGTTAAAGCACGTTCAACCCACAATTTAATTCCCTTTCCAGGGTGCACATAAGAATAATCTTACTCATTGTGGGGGAGGGCGAGGCTAATGTCTGGTCAGACAAAACACACTGATCAGACACTGTTAGCCAGGGTCAGGCAAAACACACTGATCAGACAATGTTAGCCAGGGTCAGGAGAAATATACTGGCCAAGTTCCTCCAGTCTGGCTAACAAGGTGAGGTTTGACATGATCCCTGTAGTAGTGAGCGACACGCAGATGAAGCCAATCATAGCCCAACCGCCTGGAGGACCCTGGTCCACTTCATCAGCATGCTTGAGATGTGAGGAAAGCTACTGCAACTCGCAACTCAATGTCCTTTTCAGGGCATACAAAAGAGTAACCTACTCATTGTGGGCATTCACAAACAACAATAATCATTGTGAGCATTCAACATAATATATGATAACGTAGAAATAATATATGCTCCCGCTTAAGAAACTTGTGCTCTTTTACTTCAGTTTTTAGGACCCATCTACCTTCTATCCCAGTGTTTCATACATCACTCCTCTATCTTCTATTACCTATCTATTTTCCAGCACCAAGTTACCTTCAAACATAATCTTACCTTCTAGCACCAAGTTACCTTCAAACATAATCTTACCTTCTAGCACCAAGTTACCTTCAAACATAATCTTACCTTCCAGCACCAAGTTACCTTCAAACATAATCTTACCTTCTAGCACCTACTTACCTTCCAACATAATCTTACCATTCAGTACCTACTTACCATAAAGTAAAACCACTAATCTTGGAGCAAAGTCAAATTCACACAAACTTATCTGTCAGAGAAGTCACCTGACTTTCAGCACCCACTCTACATCTCAGCACACACACACTACAATTCAGTCTAAACTCATCTTTCACCCTTTAACTCATCTTTCAACCTAAACTCACCTTTCAGCATTAATTCACCTTTTAGATTTA
Source organism: Ariolimax columbianus (assembly GCA_036924085.1). Classification (NCBI taxonomy): domain Eukaryota; kingdom Metazoa; phylum Mollusca; class Gastropoda; order Stylommatophora; family Arionidae; genus Ariolimax; species Ariolimax columbianus. Next base: position 82,919,100 of record JAVGWX010000005.1, read on the forward strand.
ATTCACCTTTCACCATTTAACCCATCTTTCAGTCTTAACTCATCCATCACTCATAACTCACCCTTAAACTCACCTTTCAGCCTTAACTCACCTCTCAGCCTTAACTCACCTATCACCATTTAACTCACCTCTCAGCCTTAACACACCTCTCAACCTTAACTCACCTCACAGCCTTAACTCACCTCTCAGCCGTAACTCACCTCTCAGCCTTAACTCACCTCTCATCCTTAACTCACCTCTCAGCCTTAACTCACCTCTCAGTCTTAACTCACCTCTTAGCCTTAACTCACCTCTCAGCCTTAACTCACCTTTCAGCATGATAAAGCTGGAGCTGTAAGTCAGCTTCAACCCAAAATATAGTAACAGGATATGTGTCAGGGCAAAAAATGCTGGTGGGAAATAAATCAACTTTGAAGGAGTCTTGTTCTTCCGTTTCTTGGGTGCAGGATCCGCTGGCAGTAGCAGCTCATCGTCATATTCTGCTCTATTTTGAGCAAAAACATCACCATCATGAGCATCAAGGCTGATGGGCTCATCATCAGTTTGTGCAGGAACATTTGTATTTTCTATATCAATGAATCAAAAGGAAAAGAGTTCTGGAATTATTTCACAGATTAAATGTGAGATTAATAAAGGAAAGAAAACAATTTTAATTTCCTCATGGGGGTTTTGGATCACTGCAAGAAACATAATAATGAGGAGGAATCATGCTTGGCAAAGAAAGAGGAAGCATAATGAAAACTTGAAGAAAGGGCAACATATAGAGAAGTAAAAACAATGATAAAAATGGCCTCAGATACAAACGTCACAGTGATCACCTAGAGTCTCTGTGTAACAGAAACATTTGCTTCTTCCCAAACCAGACCTAGTGACAATATTCAAAATGTTAACCTACAACTGCAGACTCAGATATGGCTTGGCTTCGTTCTCAATCTCCCGCTACCAAACCCTGACAGGGCATTAGTAGCAGAATGTAGTCCAGAAAAAGGAATGCATTGTGTCGTAGTTTACAGCTTGACTGTAATATTTGCATCTTTTGGTCCAACACATCTGACTTCAGCAGGAATTTTTTAAATACCGGGTTAGTTTTCCCTCTTTGATCCCTTCTCCTTAGCCAGTCTGCTATGTTGCAGCGTTATCCAGGATCACCACGTGGGGGTGTAGGAAAGGTCTTGGCCACTGTGGTTCTCTGGCCCAGATGCTAGCAGTCAGCTATCGGTCGCTGACCGCTGCAGCTCATGTGTTGCACAGCATCTTGATCCCAGACTCAGATATAATCTGTACAACAAATTGAAAATCTGACACAAAGACATGTACCATATGGGGAAGATGGACAAATAAGTGTATATGTACTTCAAGTATATCCACTTCAGGAGTGGAGCAGAGTGACATTATGGCCTTCTCCAGCCTTGAGGGCATAACCTATATGAGGACAAGATAGTCCTAAGGCAGGTAACATTATGTGAGGAAAATTGAGGCGATTATTTGAGGGAAAAGCTGTATGGAGACAAGTGAGTTGTGAGACAGACGATATATTTTGAGGGAAATTGAGATGATTATTTTAGGGAAAACTGTATGGAGACAAGAGAATCCTGAGGCCGACAAGAGAAGACAAGAAGAGTGACAAAACTGATAATGGGATTCCAGAATTACAGAAAAACTGACCTACAGTGTCTAGAAAAGAGAAGAATTTGAGGTGATTTAGTACAGTTTTATAAGATGATCAGAGGAGCGGATAAATTAGACTATTACAAGTTTTTCAAATTACAATCACCTACAAGAACAAGAGGGCATAGCTACATATTAACTAAAGAAAGGTCCAGATTAGATATTAGGAAATATTTTTTTAGTCAGAGAGTGGCGAATGCTTGGAATGCATTGCCACAGGAGGTAGTGGAGGCAGGGACAATTAATGCATTTAAGAATAAATTGGATGCGCATGGCTTTTAGAGCAAGTTCATGTAAATGAAACTGGTTATATACAGACTCTACAGAGTCTTCTAAACCAGTATAAAGACGTTAAGTTAAGTTAAGTTAAGTGCCACCTCCTTTTTTGGCCTTCATGTCGACCACTATTGACCACTTTGAAAAAAAACTTGCTCAGAGGATCAAGACTGACAGTAAAAGCTTCTTTTCTTATGTTAGAAATAAACAAAGAACGAAAGACAAAGTAGGCCCTCTCATAGACAGTACAGGGAAAATAATAAGTGAGAATAGGGAGGCTGCTAATCTGCTCAATCAGTACTCTGGCACAGTCTTCACAAAGGAGGACTGCTCCGAGATCCCAGAGCCTATAGATATTTTTCAAAGAGACATGGATACAGCGGGATTAAGATCAATCTGTATTACAGAGGAAATGGTTTTTAAAAAATTGGAGGGGTTGAAAGTGAATAAATGTCCAGGTCAAGATGGTATTCACCCAAAATTGCTGTATGAAATTAGAAACCAACTAGCAAAACCATTGGCTATATTATGTTCTCAATCACTTACAAAAGGGATTGTTCCACGGGATTGGAAAGATGCAGGAGTGATCCCCTTATTCAAAAAAGGCAAAAAATCAGATCCGGCAAATTATAGACCGGTGAGTTTAACGAGCATAGTCTGTAAATTGTTAGAGTCAATAATCAAAGAAAACATTGTAATGCATTTAGACAAATTTAATCTAATTAGAAATAGTCAGCATGGGTTTACTAGAGGGAGATCATGCTTAACAAATCTATTAGAATTCATGGAGGAGGTTACTAAAATCATAGATAAAGGGGAGCCAGTGGATGTTATTTATCTAGACTTTGCAAAGGCCTTTGATAGAGTACCTCATCAAAGATTATTTCGAAAGTTAAAATCACATGGAATAGGTGGCGAAGTTGCCAAATGGATTGAAAATTGGTTAACGGGAAGAAGGCAGAGGGTGGGCATAAATAAGGAGTACTCTGAGTGGAGTGAAGTTAAAAGTGGTGTGCCACAGGGCTCGGTTTTGGGACCAATTTTGTTCTTGATATATATAAATGATTTGGACATTGATATGAGATCCATGATTGCATGATTGCAAAATTTGCTGATGACACAAAACTATGCAGTAGTGTCTCATCTAAAGCGGAAGTGGATATATTGATGTCGGATTTAGATAAAATTCGAGAATGGTCTGTAAGCTGGCAAATGGAGTTTAATGTAGATAAATGTACAGTCATCCACATGGGTAGATCCAATATGGAACATAATTACAGAATGGGAGAAAACAATATTAGAAAGATAGATAAGGAAAGGGACCTAGGGGTTATAATAGATCATACAGGAAAGGTGAGTGAGCAAGTTAAGGTAGCAGTGAAAAAGGCAAATGCAATGTTAGGTATGATAAAAAGAAATATTAAACATAGGAGCAAGGAAGTGATCGTCAAACTGTATAAAGCTTTAGTTAGACCTAGATTGGAGTACTGTGTACAGGTGTGGAGTCCTTATCATAGAGGGGACATAAACATGCTAGAAAGAATACAAAAAAGAGCGACAAAGATGATAGTGGGATTCCAGAATTACAGTTATGAGGAACGACTCAGAAAAACCGGCCTACAGTGTCTCGAAGAGAGAAGAATTCGTGGTGACTTAATACAGGTTTATAAGATGATCAGAGGAATCGATAAATTAGACTATAACAAGTTTTTTAAAATACAGCCACCTACAATAACACGAGGGCATAGCTACAAGCTGATTAAAGAGAGGTCCAGGTTAGATATTAGGAAATATTTTTTTAGTCAGAGAGTGGTGTCTGCTTGGAATGCATTGCCAGGGGAGGTAGTGGAGGCAGGGACAGTTAATGCATTTAAGAATAAACTGGATGCGCATAGATTTTAGAGCAAGGTGATGTAAATGTAACTGGTTGTATACAGACTCTGCAGGGTCTTCTAAACCAGTATAAAGATGTTAAGTTAAGTTAAGTTATTGGATAGGAATTTAGTTAGAATTTGTTTGCACAAACAGTCTGCTCTTTTTTATTTTAAATTTATTTGCTTGCTTAGTTGCAACTCTTTCACCTTGGCCTGATCAAGTATTGAACAATCTATGAGTATTCCTATTTGCAGAGAAAATTTTGAGTCTGCTTCACTAATCCTAGTTTTAGTTTTCTTAATGTTAATGTCCAATCCATACAACTAACTAACCAACCAACCAACAAACCAACCAACAAACCAGCCAGTAAGCCAGCCAGCTAGCTAACTAACACTAACTAACTAACTCACTCACTCACTCACTCACCCACTAACTCACTAACACCTGGAGTTTGTTCTTTACTTAATCACACATCCTCATATGATTCATTTCTCATGCTGGAGTCTGTCAAAGACCTTTTTTTGTGAATTGTATGGTCACAAGAAAATCTTGAGATAGACTTAACACATATATGAAAGTTACATGTGATTATTTGAGAGCAACTATATCTCTCTGACAGGATTCTAAAGTTATTTGCAAATACCTCTAGCGATATTTTCAGGAATTCCCTGGCCCTGGCTTTTGGTCTGTCACATGGTATTCCTCATGTCTTGATACCAGACCTTCTTGTGTTTTAAGACATGAGGAATACCGTGTGACAGACCAAAATCCAGGGCCAGGGAATCCCTTAAAATACTGCTCGAGGTATTTGTACATAACTTTAGAATCCTGTCAGAGAGATATAGTTAATATAATGATCATTGTTCAGATACTTTGGCAAAGATCGTTTTAAGAGTGCACCCAGCCAAATTGGAATTCTCACAGTCTCCTGGGAAATGCCACACACTTTTAGGTCACATTGAAAGTTGAAGACAAGGTACTCTTTCTTTAGTGGTTCATTGGTCAGAGAATTTGGCGTGCCAGAACGGGACAAAGATAGAAGACATTGACCAAAGCAGGGAGAATATGATTTATTAGTTAGGGGATCATGGTATTCGAGATCAGACCACAGAATAGAAGGCCACCAAGCTAATAGTAGAGTAGCTAGAACAGAGCTAGATCATCAGCTGAGGTGAGTAGTTAGAACAGATAGATAGAACAACAGAAGGGCAACTGAGAACTACAACAGCAAACTCTAGTCACTGGGAGGGAAGATCTTGACAAAGCACTATGTTGAGTGGTACAGACTGTTAATTCAAACTAGCACTTCTATTCATTTGACTGTGTGTTTTATGCTGGTACATTGTTGCTGATCCAGCGAAATCACCAAGACTCACGCCTAAAATGGTCACATCTATTCTGATAATGAATGAAAACCTACCAGCAGCACCATAGGAGTTGTGAAGGAAGTCCAGTGTAACCAACTGTCAGCAAATAAACACTTTGAAGACTGACACATAGAAGTCAGACTGAAAGATGCAGACAAATATCTGTTTGGGGTGTATGATGGTCATTCTGGTTGTGCATGTGCTCATGCACTCAAAGACAGGCTGTTCCATTACATCACCATCTCTATGACAGATTCACATAAGTTGAACTTGTTATATCAAGGAGGCACGGCAGCTGTGGATCATCTGGTCGAATACCTACCAACTTCAGCAAAGGACAATGTTAGCCCTGACCTTGCTAGCATACACTGGCAGAGTACGCAGCAATTTATCCAGGATTCCATAGATATGTACAGTTTGAAAATCCCTGTGGAGGAGGCCTTTGCAGATGTATTTCTGTGTTTGGATCAGGACATTTCCACAGAGGCTAGTTTTCACCCTGGTGATGAGGGACTGTCGGCAGACCTGGTGAAAATTTCTTTGTCTGGTTCTGTTGGCTGTGTGGCTTTTATTGATGGACTAAATCTGTGTGTGGCTAATGTTGGACATAGTCAGGCTGTAGTTGGAAGTCCTTCTACCAAGTCAGAAACCTGGTCTGCAACCAACGTGGTTATTTTCATGACTATGAAAACTCTGCGGAGGTCAATCGTTTATTTTTGCGGCATCCAAATGAGTCAAATACTATTCTTAATAATGGTATATGTTTTAGTGAACGTTCCCCCCTGATAGCTTTTGGTGATGTTTGATACAAATGGACAAAACGTGATCTGATAGACCCAACAAAAATTGCAACACCAGAGTACTGGATCATTTTTTAGCGGATATAAGAATTTTAAACCTAATAACAACTATCTTACTCCACCATACTTAGATGCCCAGCCAGAAGTCATTCATTACAGGCTGTTCCCCAGGGACAGGTTCCTTATCATAGCTTCAGATTGGTTGTGGGATACGGAGGGCATGTCTCCCGATAAAGTGGTCTCGCTTGTCGGGCACCACACCGAGGGTCAGCAAGTCTTGACCCACTTTTAACCTCCTGAAGATGCTCCTTTTGGAGTCATCAATGAAACTCTACGCAAGTGCAAACATAACTTGGCCAAAAGGTCTTTGGATAAAAATGTGGCCACTCACTTAATTCGCCATGGTCTTGGCCAGGAGCATGGGCAGCTCTCAGCCCAGTTGACCTTACCAGAAAAAACTGGTTCGCTACTATCGTGATGACATCATCATTACTGTGGTCTACTTTGACACGGACTACATAATAGGTTATACTTGCATACACTAGATTTACCCTTCAATCTCATTTAACCCTTTCCAGTCCTGGATAATTTTTCCGATTTGTGTTTCTCAATCTGAGCCAAGTGCCGGAATTTTATGCATCAAAGTTTTAATAAAAATAAAATAAATAAATATAGAATAAATTGAGCTAAAATTATGATATAAACATAAAAAAACACATAATGAAACTAAATATTACATGCAGTATTCATAATAAAGATTATATATTAGTATGAAGCGTTAAATGACATTAAATTATGTGGTTTGTTAAGAGCAACTATAGATGGCGCATAAATGGCTGCGGGTCTACTTAGTTCTAGTGTTTAAGTCTATTACGATGGACTCGCACATCGGTTAAACCACCTTCCAAGAAACTGGTTGTATACAGTTTCTGTAGTGTCTTCCAAACCAGTATAAAGACGTTAAGTTAAGTTATTGCAAATAGTTTATCCCTCAAGTAACTACATCTATTTCTCTTATTTCTCTCACAAAATTAGTAGTCTGGATTAGTCTCCTCCCATTACAAATAGTTTATCCCTCAAGTAACCACATCTATTGCTCTAACAAACTTTGTAGATGGTCTCAGACTTCTCTTACTGCTGCACAGTTGATCTCTCCATTGTGTTGTAGTGTGCCATGCTGTCACTCTGTTTCTCTTTTGAACCTGCAAACTAGAAGAACATGTTCTACTTTGTGTCTGTTCTATTAACACGCCACATGACTGTTGTCAAATTTTAAAATTAATGGATAAAATTGATTTCAGTTTACAGTCTGTTTGCAGTTTGAATATTGCTTCTTGGTCTAGATAAAGATAAAGTATATATCTGTTTTACCAGACTGTGTGTGTTCTCTGTGCCATTTGTCTCGGTAGTGGATAGTTTCCATGATTTTATTTCTCAATATTATTGCAGTCTTCAATTAGGGAGGGAAACCGGCTCTTCAAATTAATATTGACTTTAGGTAGTCTGTGATCTTGAAAAGGATGGAAACAAATTGATCTATGAAGATTTTGTCATGAAAAAAATGTTCAATTTTTCACAGCTTTTTTGTTTTCAGAATATAAGATCTATGCTTAAAATTATGAATTCATACAATACCTTGGTCACGCTCTCCATGCATTAAGCGAGAACATCCAAACCAATTATTTTCAATGAACTTCCACAAGAAAAAGAGGCCTAACTGAAGAAACTGTTTCAGTGTCCACTGTTGAAATTAATTGAAATGAAAACTGTATAACTTTGTAACAAAATGTTTTATTTAATAAAAATGTGATTAATATACAGTAAGGTTATGTATTACGATGAAGTTAAATTCCTAAAAAATTCAGTTGAAAACTAAATTTCCATGAAACAAATAAATGTTTTTTATATATTAGTCACCTAATTTTATTTATTCAAGTGTATCAGTGAACTATTTTTATTTATGTAGGTGTATCAGTGAACTATTTTTATTTATGTACATGTATTAGTCAACTATTTTTATTTATTCACATGTATTAGTCAACATTTTTTTAAATGATAAATAACAGATACATATTATACAAGAACTTAAAATGAAAACCTTAAAATTATGATAGCAATTTTAAACATGTGTCATTGTCATGGAAGTTGACAGTATCGTTGCTAAAGACTTCAAGAGTATTCTGCAGGTGATATCACAGTACAGATAGATAAGCCCCATGATGTCACAGTAGCCACTTAAAGATGGCCCCTTCATTAATGCTATGCACCAAAGCGGAACACTGTTTTGTAATCCGTCATTTGAGCAGTAAGGGCAAGAAAGCTATCTAAATTTATTTATCTTTCCCATCCATCTTTTCATACAATCAAATATCTAAGCCCTCAATATTTTCATACCATTAAATATCTTTCCCACCCATCTTTTCATACAACCATCTATATTTTCACACAATCAAACATCTTTTTCATCCATCTTTTCATACAGTCAAATATCTTTCCCATTAATCTTTTCATACCACCAAATGATGAGCTGTGGTGGTTAGCGATCCCTAAATGACTGCTAGCATCAGGACCAGCGAGCGAACCAAAGCTGCCAAGATCCTTCTACACCTCCGCCTCCACACGGTGATCCTGGATAACAGACTGCAACAGAGCAGATTGGTTAAAGAGAAGGGATCAAAGAGGGAAGGCTAACCTGGTACTCAAAAATGTCTGCTGAAATCGGACTGAAAGTGCAAATATTGCAGTCAAGCTGTAAACTATGACACAACGTATTCCGTTGTCTGGACAACATCCTGCTACTTTTAAAATCCTTTTCAGGGTTTAGTAGCTGGAGATTGAGAACGAACGAAGAAGAAGAGAAGAAGAAGATACCACCAAATATCTTTGCCATCCATCTTTTCATACCATCCAATTAATTTCAAATCCTTTTTGTCATGCCATACAAAATCTTTCCCATTCATTTTTCACGGTCTCTCTGGACTTTGATCTGTCTCACTTTCCCCAATTTGCCATATTACAGTTTAAATATTATTTTCTTGTGAAACAACATTTTTGACTTTTTAATATGATAAGATGTGGTAAGTGGCCCTTGAATTATTTTGATAGTATATTATAGTTTTCAATGACTTTTTAATTTAATTTTCTTGTAATACATCATTTTTAGATTTCATAGATGATAAAAGTATACATAACAATCTTCTCAAGGTTTATTTTTGTCTTCCTCTAGGTAAATCGCTTGTAGCGAATATGATATGAAGATCAACACACGCAAGACAGAGACTATGTTGATTTCATGTGAACAATTGCTGAAAAGTTTCCACATCAGTGACATTGGTATCAAGCAAGTACAGAAGTTCAAATACCTAGGTAGTATGTTCACTGATGACGGCAGAGTGGATAGAGAGATCGTACATAGAATTCAGAAGGTGAATTTTTATTTTCTGGAAGTCTGCTTTAACTTATGCAATACTCTTTTTTTTTCTGTTATACATCTTCCATCCTGTACGATGGTATCTGGGTATTTAAATGTTGTTGTTTGTTATATTATCTTTAACTGCCTTAATTTTCCATTCAGTTGATGTTGACCTGTTTGTTAAATGCAGAAAAACTATCATTACAGAATGTATCCTGGATTCTGCCGGCTGAGGAATAAAGCCAGTCTGCCCGTGCAGTAATTACATTATTTGAACACATATAAATTCAAACCTGTCTCCAAACTAAGGGGTTGAGTATTCTAACCTGTCAGCCCCCCCCCCCCCCCCCCCCGCCCCCCCCACAACAACAACAAAAAACAACACATAAATCTTACTGGGTTGAAAATATGTCTCCAGTCCTGGTACTCTAACATCTTGAATACCCCAGATAGAAAAAAAAAAAGCCAAGACATGGGCTTCAACCACTGCCACCAAGATAAGAACATGGTTTTCCAGCAGCTGTGCCATATGCTTCTCTAGGAAGTACATACCATTACAAAAAGATGATCAAATCTGTGAGGCTTCCTTGTAATCACACCCTGAACTATCAGTTGTCTCTGCCATCTGGAAAGAAAACAAGTCAACATTACTATTATGTACAACATGTAGGCATGTAAAGCTATGTACCATACTGACATATAAACAGATATTTGAAAACAAACTAAATATTAAATAATAAACACATAATAGTGGCTTGTTGGTCTATGGGTGTGATTCGTGCATCGGGTAGGTGAGGTCCCTGGCTTAAATCCTGGATGGGACTTTCCATTTTATTTTTCGTCAAGTTATACACAATCAACGGTCCTGCACTCTCCGCAGGCACATAGGTGCTCCACGTAGATACATACCATCATGTGCTCAGTCTCTCAGTTACAGGTAAGTTCATGAAAAGTTTCTGCGGTTTGCTGCCTGCAGACACTTCTTATCCACATTCTCTCCTTTCTCTCACTTTGGTTTCCTCGTATGTTTTTATGGCAGCCTGGCTAACATATCGAAGCATTTTTGAAGCCATGATGCTTGCCCATCCATTGCTGTTAACATTGAGAAATTACAACTGCCCCATCACCCACATGTGCCTGCACATAAAGCTGAACATATCCTACAAGAATGCTATATTCTTTCACAACTGCATACTGAGCCCTTGCTGACTCACGGAAACAAACCTCTAAACAAAGCTATCCAGGAACCTAAAAGAACTCCCCATCATGGCAACCTTTATCCAGATGACTGGACTTCAAGTGTAGACACAATAAATAAAGGGTGAACGAGAAAAAGAACTTTCAAATGATAGACAGGGGACGGCGTGGCCTAGTGGTTAAGTGGCATGGTTCACAACCAGAAGGTGCTGGGTTCGATCCCCAACACAGCACCGGCCGTTACCCTGTGGAAGCAAACCCTTAGAAAATGCAGGAGAAAGCAGAGCCTTGCGTAAAATGAATGCTGAAGTCGAATGCACTGGGCCGACAGGCGCAAAATAAAAACCACAGTGCAACGCACACCGCCTTGGGGATTAGAGAAATAAGGCGAACGGATAAAAAAACAAAAAAATGAAAGGCATAGTACACAAAACCTAAAGATATGAGCTCTAACATAATATGATTGAAGGTGTTCTACATTATGGATAAATGGGCTCAAAAATTTATAGAACAATAACTAAACAAATGTGACAAAGTTTGCTTTGAATGATTTGAGTTCATTGATGTTGTTCAGAGCATGCTGAGCTCATTGATCTTTATAATGTTCCAAGGGAAGGAAGACTAATGTCTGGTCAGGCAAAATATACTGATCAGACTAGTCAGGTTCAGGCAAAACATACTGGACAAGAACCTCACCTTGACTTCCTTGTAGCCTTTCCTGGAAACAGACTGTTTTTATGGCAGCCTGGCTAACAAGGTGAGGAATCTACGTGATCCCCATAGTAGTGAACAGCACACAGATGAAGCCAAGCATAGCACAACCGTCTGAAGGGCCCAAGTCCACCTTCATCAGCACGCTCGGGATGTGAGGAAAGCTGTGACAACCTGCTACTTAATGTTCTTTTTAGGATGCACAAAAAAATAATCCTACTAATTGTGTGCATTTAACAACAATAATAATGTTTTATTCATAGCAGATGACAGTGGCTTTTCTTATATCCTGAAGCATGCGGAAGAAGATGGACCTGGGTCCTCCTGGGTGTAGTACAATGTGGGTCTCTTTGTTAAGCTCACTTCCATGCAGATTGCAGTGGTGTTTCCAACCTCATTGACCAAACCGCTGTGATACAGACTGTTTTGAGGAGCACAAACAAGAAAGTGAGGTGTGGTATCAATCAGTATGTTTCATAACACCCCAATTACTCTTTGCTCCCAAAGTTAAGTGATGAATTACGATAATTATTATTTACCTATAGCCACCCGTAATCAGTTGATCAATTAATTTGTAGATGTTATTAACATCGGGAGACGTTATGTCTTTTCCATGTCTTGGAACGCAGCTTGTTTTGGAGAAAACAGCAATTTCCACAGGTTGTTTGGGGCACTTTAAAAATCTGAGATTATTCCGCATATAGCTTTTTCTATTGCTATTATTTCGACAAGCAGCTGAAGTAAAATTCACAATAAGTTGAGACCTTGCACAATTAAGTCCGTAACACTTTATCCACGATTGCAGCGTCCTCTATGTGACTATCTTCAGCTGATGTGCTCTAATTTAATTTAACCAAGAAGACTAATGTTGGAAGTGTTGAACCTTTGCCAAAAATCAAAGTTCAACCTTTAACACAATAACATTCAAACAAAGCCCACCCTTTGCCCCCCCCCCCTCCTCTCACTTACTTTGACGAAGAGAATAGTACTACTGCACCTCCATGTATGTTGGAGAAGGTGACTAAAGAGAGTTGTGCATGGGGATAGCAATAATCTCATGTAAAACAAATTATTACAACCACCACTGAAAAAACATGCAAAGTGTTTTGGTGTATATCTCCCAAAGGAGGCCAATTGTAGTGGTGGCTTTATGCCCCTGATGAAACAGAAAGGGGGCAAGAAGAATGCAGTGAAATTATCACCTTTATTTTCAGTCATTTTTTTGTTTGTTGTAAAAATTATTTTGGATGTAAATTCACTGAAGTAAAAAAATTTCCTTACTTGTCTCCATAGAGTTTGTCCCAAATATTTGGGTAGTATGTCCCCACAAGATGGAAGGACAGACCCTGCCGAAGACGGATGTGTCGGACCGAAAGGTGCAAATATCACAGTCAAGCTGTAAACTAGCGACGCAATGTATTCTGTTTTACTAGCTACATCCTGCTACTTACATTGGTTTTGGTCAAGTGGATGTTTCAAAATAATATGTAATTGTAAATAGCTTATCTACCGTACACTGCTACTAACTGCTAGTATTATATTCTTATCTTTAAATTGTTTAAAATGTTAATTTGTTTGTTTTCCGCCGTAGGCTGTGAAAATGACCAATTGTTCACTTTTGTTGATTTAATAAATATGTATTATCTGCATCTAGTTTTATTCATGCCAAAATAGCTAACGATTGGTTTCCTAGGCAAATATAATTAATATTACAGTTTACTTCGTTACATGTTGGAGGCAGACGACTAAAGAAGGTTGTAGTTGGAATTGGACACTTCGCCATCTTCTTCTTCTTCGTTCGTTCTCAATCTCCCACTACCAAACCCTGAAAGGGTAAGTAGCAGAATGTAATCCAGAGAACGGAATGCGTTGTGTCATAGTTTACAGCTTGGCTGTGATATTTGCACTTTTCGGTCCAACACTCCGACTTCAGCAAGCATTTTTTGAGTACCGGGTTAGCATTCCCTCTTCGATCCCTTCTCCTTAGCCAGTCTGCCCTGCTGCAGCCTGTTATCCAGGATCACCTCGTGGAGATGTAGAAGGGTCTTGGCAGCTATGGTTCGCTGGCCCTGACGCTAGCAGTCAGCTATGGGTCGCTGACCACTGCAGATCATGAGCTGCTCAGCATCTTGATCTCCTTCGCCATCTAAAAACCGTTGCTATAAAACAGCACTGCTAATGACGGAATCAGGCTTTCCCGAGAGATGGTTAAGGGAATCAAATACAGTGCTGGGTCATTGCTTCAACAAATGGAGCGACTGGAAAAATTAGTTCAAATAATCAACAGTTTAAACACGTTTCTAATAATATGTCAAGAAATTGATTTCTTACCTGTCAGATAGGGCATATACTAAGCCGACTAAAACAAAGGCGATACCAACACAGATTGTTGAGAAGATATTCATTGTTGCTTGCTGTATGAGGACAAGTACTGCTATACTGAACTACTAAGTTGTTTAAGTTTCTTCTCTGTACAGGAAACTTTTTCTGTTCTATAAATACATCAAGCTTCCTAGTACAGATGCAAAGGCGTAACCATAAAAATGTCACTGCAGGCTTGTAGCCTGTGCCCGAAAAGGAGAATCGTTTATAAGGCTGGCTTATCACGTTAAATATGCTGGTTCAATCCCTAGACTCAACACGCTCCAGCTTACCTAGGTGTAAATTGAAAACGGACTGACTGATAGTGAAGGAAGGAAGCATAGATCTGTAGGGGGTATTGATCTAATCGGCGCGTTTACTTTGAAAAATTAGAGTGTTCAAAGCAGGCCTCGGCTGCCTGAATAATGGTGCATGGAATAATGGAATAGGACCTCGGTTCTATTTTGTTGGTTTTCGGAACTGGAGGTAATGATTAACAGGGACAAACGGGGGCATTCGTATTGCGGCGTTAGAGGTGAAATTCTTGGATCGCCGCAAGACGAGCTACTGCGAAAGCATTTGTCAAGAATGTTTTCATTAATCAAGAACGAAAGTCAGAGGCGCGAAGACGATCAGATACCGTCGTAGTTCTGACCATAAACGATGCCGATGCGATCCGCAGGAGTTGCTTCGATGACTCTGCGGGCAGCTTCCGGGAAACCAAAGTGTTTGGGTTCCGGGGGAAGTATGGTTGCAAAGCTGAAACTTAAAGGAATTGACGGAAGGGCACCACCAGGAGTGGAGCCTGCGGCTTAATTTGACTCAACACGGCCAACACTGAAATGACTGACATGCCGAGACCACTTTTCTGGGGTCTAATATGGAACTGGTGCTGGATTTAGACCCTCAGAAATCTGGGGTTATGCCCTCTGAGGCTCGGTTAGTCTGCATTCAGTGTTTGATAAAGGCATTGACGGAAGAGCACTATCAGGAGTGGAGCCTGAGGCTAAAATTGACTAAACACGCCAATAGTGTAGAATGACTGTCAAAAGAGAGCACCTTCGGGGGGTCTAATAGTGAACATGTGCTGGAATTAGACCCTCGAAAATATGGGGCCACCCTCTAAGTAACTTGATTGTCTCGCTAAAGGAATTGACGGAAGGGCACCACCAGGAGTGGAACCTGCGGCTTTATTTGACTGAACACGCCAATACTGTAGAACGACTGACAAATCGAGAGCACTACCGTTTGGGTCTAATAATGAACGTATGCTGGTATTAGACTCACGGAAGACAAGTCAGCTCTCAAACACTCTAATGAAAGAACGCCACGGAAATCGTGTTTAACCCGGCAGAAACCGCAGATTTCAAATACCTGGTCATTGACAAACAAAAGCCCTCAATAAATTCGTCTGACCAAATAGTGAACGGGTGCTGGAAATAGACCATCTGAAGACAGGTCAGTTTTACCCTACTAATGACAGGGCGTTGCTACGGACAACCAGCTCATATCGAGAGGAGCCGCAGACACTTTGATTCACGTACCAGGCTGATAAGCCAATGGCGCGAGGCTACCATGTGGGGGATTACGGCCGAACCCTTGTAAGCCGCAATCCCGCCCAAAATCTCAGCACCACTGCAATGGGAGGCTCCTACATGCTCGATACCTGGGGCTTGCGCCCAAGCCATATCCGGTAGAGCCGCAGCAAGAGGTCCTTGCCGTCCGCCGATCAAAGCGGGCGGACAACTGCTTGATACTCACCTTATACGGCGATGGGGTGCGAAACCACCAACTAAAGACTTAGTACCTGGTTGGGGTGTCGAAAACAGTAGAGCAGCCACCTCACTGTGAACTGTCGAGACTCAACCAATGACCATGAGAGCTGTCCGCACACCAGGCGAACAACATCTCTGTGACATTACCAGGCTTGTCCTCTGGCTAAATGCACGTCGGCTACGATATCTACCTCTGTACGTTATCAGCCATATAACTATCATGCTGGACGTAGAAGAGATGCAGACCAGCGGACATTGCACACCTGCCCCACTGTGTCAACACCCCAGGTGGCGGGGAATGCTAGGCGTACCATCCCTGCATAGAAGCTAAGAAAATAAAGGGAAAAAGAGATACCCCACTCACATGCAAATGCTACGTTTCTCGCAGGACGTGACGATCCTGGGATACAGACACACTGGACTGCCTCTCTTCCGGGTAAACCAGTCCATCTCATATATCATCTCACATATCATCATTGCACCCTATAGACACGAGTAGTGAAGACTCGATAGTCTGGTAAGACAACTTCCATAAGAGAGACAACTCTGATCATAAACAACTGCTGCCTTGCAGATAGGCTGGGGACAGCCAAAGGCTAAGGAGGGCATCCCTACAGAAACACCTGTTGAAATCGGATGCACGGGGCCGCAAGCCTAACAAAACAGTGCAACGTAAATCGCAGCATGATGGCAGTACAACCTATTAGAAAAACGCATGGCGCTCATCCTGCGGAGTCCCGCCAGGCAGCGATAGTGCCGGGCCTCACGCCTCGAAGGGGCCCACCTTGACTACTGGTGGTCACCCACCCATGTGTCGTGGAGTCAAGGCACATGGCTATGGGGCAACTTCTATTGGCCAAAACCTCAAGACCCTCAAAATACTACAGTGGAATGTGGAGGGAGTCATTAACAAAAAACATTCCCTAATACACCACCTGCATGAAGGTAAGATTGACGTGGCATGTATCCAGGAAACGCACCTCAACAATAACCATAAATTCTCAATCAGAGGATACCAGACCTTCCGTCTAGATAGAGAAGGCCACAAAGGAGGGGTCCTGATACTGACCAGAAACTGCATACCGAGTAGCGCGGTATCTGTCAATCACACCGGACAAGCAGAAATTGTAGGAGTTGACATAATGGCTCAAGAGACGAAGCTCCGCATTTTCAATCTGTACGGACCACCAAATAGAGACCTATCGCTCTCGAGTATGGAGGTCAGAGACTCCAACTGCATAGGAGTTGGAGATTTCAACAGCCACTCGGAGAGATGGGGATACTCTGACACAGACAGCAGAGGTGACGAAGTGGAAGATTGGGAGATAGATGCAAATCTTTCCCTAATCAATAGGCTGGAGGATAGCCCTAGCTTCTATTCAAGAACATGGCATACCACCTCGACTCCAGATTTGGCCTTCTCCACACAGGACATACACCATAAAATAGACCGCCAGGTGCTAAACCAACTGGCAGGTAGCGACCACAGGCCGATCAGGCTAACCATTGACATGGAAGTAGGCCCACAGGAAACAAAACCGCTCCCACGTTGGAATTACAAACGAGCCGACTGGGACAGATTTGCAATCCTGACAGATGGGCTGTGTGAAACCATCAACACACGAAACACCAAAATGAAGCCCATGGTAGAGAGCCTAAGCAAGGCAATAATGCAAGCCGCCACTGAAACCATCCCAAGAGGAGCTAGGAAAAACTATAAGCCCTACTGGAATGATGAGTTGCAGAAAGTGGAAGATGCAGTAACAAATGCTAGGAACATGGCAGAGCGAGAAAAATCCATGGAGGCAAACATCGCCCTCAAAGCCGCCGCGGCGAAGTACAAACACACTCTCAAGCAAACAGCAAGAGAAAGCTGGAAAAATAAAACGGAAAGTCTAAACCTGGACAAAGACGGGAACAAGCTATGGAAGCTAGTCAGAGCCATGAACGACGAAACCCCGTCAAATAAACAAATTACTATCAAGCAGGGCGAGAACTTGATCACAGGTAAGAAAGCCGCAAACGCCTTTGTCGATCACTATGCCAGAGCAAACCACATCGAGGTCCCTGCAGATAAGCATACAGACATTAGCGAAGAGCTAAAGGGACACGAAAACATGAATACGGCTCCTGAAGAGCACATGATGGCCAAACTAACAATGCGCGAAATGGAAGAGGCTATGAGAACACTAAAGAAAAGGAAATCTCCCGGAAAAGACGGGATAACAAACGAAATGCTGATGGGGCTGGGCCAAACAGCGAAGAAGAAACTGCTATCGGTCCTGAACCAAAGCTGGAAAAGGGGAATTGTACCACAGGCATGGAAAGATGCAATACTGGTACCAGTACCAAAAACAGGAAAGGACAAAACAGATCCAAATGGATACAGGCCCATAAGCCTACTGAGCTGTGTCGGCAAGCTGATGGAACGGATGATAAACACCAGACTGATGTGGCATCTGGAAGAAAAACGAATACTAATTCCACAGCAAGCCGGCTTTAGACAGCACAGATCCACTGAGGACCAGGTCATCCTCATAGCCCAGGAGATAGAAGATGCCTACCAGGCACAGAAACACACAGTAGCTGTTTGGGTGGATCTGGAAAAGGCATTTGACAAAGTCTGGAAAGATGGACTTAGAGTCAAGCTAAGAAGAAGTGATGTCTGTGGGAAGATGTACAAGTGGATCAACCACTACCTCAAACAAAGAACGGCCAGAGTCCAAGTACAAGGGCAGATGAGCAAAAAGGTGACACTCGAGCAGGGAGTACCCCAAGGGGGAGTATTGTCACCCACACTCTTCCTGGTATATATAAACGATATTACAGAGAATATACCAAGAAGAGTCCATAGCTCAATGTTTGCAGACGATCTGGCTATGTGGACCTCTGAAAAGAATCTCACCATAGCAAGAAATCGGATGCAGACGGCCCTAACATCGCTGGAAGAGTGGGCGAACTCATGGCTGGTCAAAATAAACGAGGAGAAAACCACATGCACAATATTCTCGCTTTCATTAAAACCCCAAAGTACCAAATTAAGTCTAAATGGCAAAATCCTGCAGCCAAACGACAACCCAACCTATCTGGGAGTCACATTTGATCGGCGCATGACATGGAAAAGTCAGATTGAGAGAAACCGAATGAAAGCCAGAGAAAGAATGGCAATCATGAGGAAACTTGCTGGCACAAGCTGGGGAGCAGACGAAGGCATACTAAAGAAACTGTATACTGGAAGAGTGAGACCAGTTCTCGAGTATGGCATTGCGGCATGGACAACAGCAGCGAAGGCGAACTTCGATAAAGTTAACAAACTTCAAAACCAAGCCATGAGAATTATAACAGGTGGCATGAAGTCAACGCCAATTGTAGAACTTGAAAAGATTACAAAACTGCAATCCATGACCGATAGAAGAGACTGCAGAGCCCAGCTGCAGTCAGAGAAACTCCGAAGACTGACCGACCATCCAATGCACCAGAGACTAAACAATTTGGGAAATGGGAAACTAAAGCGGAGAAACTTTGCAGAAATAGCCAAAGCAAAGATGCACGAAGATCCCATAAACGCACTAATAACACCAAAACCCATCACTACTGTACGAAAACCTACCTGGAGGCAGGATATATTTCCAGAGGTGGTAGAAAATATACCAGGTATTGCAAACAAAAACTGCCAGACTGAAAAAGAAAGGAGAGATACTACCCTAAGCTTCATAACGAAAAGCTACCCAAGCATGGACTGGACCCATGCATACACCGACGGTTCTGTAACAAACACTACACAAAACGGAGGGGCAGGAGCATTCCTGAACCTACCAAATGGCAGAAAAATAACACTGTCATTCGCTACTGGTAAGTACACAAGCAATTTCAGAGCGGAGGCAGAGGCACTGAGGGCGGCAGTGGAAGAAATGGTGACACACAGTGAAAATTAGAGCCATATAGTCCTGCTGACAGATGCTCTCGAAGTAGTCACAGCGCTAAAAAGCCAGAAAAACACTGAGCTAAATGACCTAAGAGCAGCACTCTGCAAACTGTGCCAGCAGTCCGCACCAAAAAGGGTAGTGGTACAGTGGGTTCCGTCACACTGCAACATCCAAGGCAACGAGGAGGCAGACAGACTGGCAAAAGAAGGTGCAAGACTACCACAAACAGATACCAGTATGACGTACGAAGAGTCAAAACGGCTTATCAAAGCCAGATACATGACCCAATGGGAAACCGAACATACTGGTTACACCAAAAACGATGCCTATTACCAGTTGAACCGAAGAGAGCAGGTCGTTGTCTTCAGACTTCGCACTGGCCACAACAGACTGAGGTACCACCTATTCAACAAATTGAAGATAGGGTGTACCGACGAATGCCCGTGCGGTACTGGTAAAATGACCGCTGAACATCTGCTGCAGAACTGCCCGGCATACGAGGATCAGAGAGAGCAGATGTGGTCATTACCAGTGGAACTGCAAGACAAGCTCTATGGCAGTGGCGAGAGCCTCAGGATGACCGCCGCTTTTTTCGAAAAATAATGGTTACTGTCTGACTGCGTACGCAGAAGAAGAAGAAGAAGATACCGCACCGAGACGAGAACACAAACAAAACCTACGTTACGACCAATAGGCCTTCATCAGGGACAACAACACTGAACTAACAAATCAACATATAAGAAAAAATGGTCAACTCATCTGTTTCAGGTAGGAGACTTCTTGCAGAAGTTACTGTCATTAAGGGCGGCGTTGTGAGGGGGCGGGGAGGGGGGAATCTGAGAAGAACCATGTGGGGGTTCAATGGTTCAAGAAGAGCTATTGCGGGGGTTCTCAAAATGCAATGTGGGGCCCGGAAAGACCCCTGTGGGGGACCTCAAAGGATAATGTAAGTTTAAGAAGAGCGTTGTTGAGTTTGAGACGAAGCGTTGTAGAGTTTAAGAAAAGCGTTGTAGAGTTTAAAAAGAGCGTTGTAGAGTTTGAGAAGAGCGTTGTAGAGTTTGAGAAGAGCGTTGTAGAGTTTGAGAAGAAGGATGTGGAATTCCAATTTGTGGACCCGAGAAGAGCATAAGATTGTTCGGAAGAAGTGAGGTTGTTCGAGAAGAGCATAAGGGTGTTCGAGAATAAGTAAGGTTGTTCGAGAAGAGCATAAGGTTGTTCAAGAAGAAGTGAGGTTGTTCGACAAGAGCATACGGTTGTTTGAGAATAAGTAAGGTTGTTCGAGAAGAGCATAAGGTTGTTCGAGAAGAAGTGAGGTTGTTCGAGAAGAGCATAAGGGTGATCGAGAAGAAGTAAGGTTGTTCGACAAGAGCATACGGTTGTTTGAGAATAAGTAAGGTTGTTCGAGAAGAGCATAAGGTTGTTCGAGAAGAAGTGAGGTTGTTCGAGAAGAGCATAAGGGTGATCGAGAAGAAGTAAGGTTCGAGAAGACTTAAGACTGTTCGAGAAGAAGTAAGGTTCGAGAAGACTTAAGGGTGTTCGAGAAGAGCATAAGGGTGTTCGAGAAGACTTAAGGCTGTTCGAGAAGAAGTAAGGTTCGAGAAGACTTAAGGGTGTTCGAGAAGAGCATAAGGGTGTTCGAGAAGACTTAAGGGTGTTCGAGAAGAAGTAAGGTTCAAGAAGACTTAAGGGTGTTCGAGAAGAGCATAAGGGTGTTCGAGAAGACTTAAGGGTGTTCGAGAAGAAGTAAGGTTCGAGAAGACTTAAGGGTGTTCGAGAAGAGCGTAAGGGTGTTCGAGAAGAGCATAAGGGTGTTCGAGAAGACTTAAGGGTGTTCGAGAAGACTTAAGGGTGTTCGAGAAGAAGTAAGGTTGTTTGAGAAGAGCATAAGGGTGTTCGAGAAGAGCAATAGGGTGTTCGGGAAAACTTAAGGGTGTTTGAGAAGGGCATAAGGGTGTTCCAGAAGAACATAAGGGTGTTCGAGAAGACTTAAGGGTGTTCGAGAAAAGCATAAGGGTGTTCGAGAAGACATAAGGTTGTCCAAGAAGAAGTAAGGTTGTTCGAGAAGAGCATAAGGGTGTTTGTGAAGAGCATAAGGGTGTTCAGGAAGAGCATAATGGTGTTCAGGAAGAGCATAAGGGTGTTCAGGAAGAGCATAAGGGTGTTCGAGAAGAGCATAAGGGTGTTCGGGAAGAAGTAAGGGTGTTCAAGAAGACTCAAGGAAGTTTCATGATTGTGACAAGGCTGGCAACTATACATATAGAAAATGGTTCATTGAACCGAGCAAGATACAGTTAGTTACATAAGTAGATAAAAGCATACGTCGGTAAAGGCTAATTGACCGCACCAGGACAAAAACAGAACTATACCTGCATTACAGCAACAAGGCCTTAGTCAGAGGCAAAGAATGAACGAAAGAATGCACAAAACAGGCACCGAGATCATGGACGAAGTTGTTAGATACTTGTTTTCCTCAAGTTTCTGTTTGTTAATAATGTTAAGTGGCAAGTAATCTGGCTCGACGAACCTTACATTCCCTACTCTATGTCACAAAGGAGGATAGATCTAGCTGTGCTGGGCCGAAGGCGTAACGAACTAGGTGACAGTATGCATCGAATCATATATGACTGCTTGCGTCAGGGTCAGCTGACCAGAGCTTTCCAATCCCCCATTCCGTCTCCAAGTGGGCGCCCTAGAAACAGGATGCATCCGTGCAAGCTGACTGAGATAATAAGGGTTGAAGTGGAAGAGCAAACCAGATTCCAAACAACTGTGCTGTCGTTAAACTAAACCGGATCGGTCGATACAGCAGAACGTTCTTGTCAGAACGAACGATGAAATCAAAGAAGACCCAACTCTTAGTGGTATTTCACAACCTACTCTTAGTGTGTCAGTCGTTCTATTGTCGCCTGTGTTACACATATAGATTCTTCTACCTTAGACAATGATTAAACCCAACTATTAGTTATCTCTCATTCATGCTGACAGTGTGAATGTGGCCCTGTTCTCTTCTGTAAGGTGTAGAAAGTCTTTTACCCTTGTAAGGTTTGATTGTACCGCTAAACATCTTTCACGACATGCTGTGGGTGCGACAGTGGACTTCATCTCGTATAGTTATCAAGGGAACTACTTTTCTGGCAGAGTATTCTTTTATTACACACCAGGCCTAACTCGTTCGACTAGTCTCAACTTAGCCACAGCGTGTTTGTGTGTATACGCCTTTGGGAACGACCAGCGACGCCAGACCAAGACGACAGTCTTTTCTAAGCAGTGCTATTGAACGTTAATAACAGTGCTTCCCAAACGGTTCAAAATGACAGACTGGCATGGATTTTAATTTATTGCAGTATGGACATGTGCCCAATTTATTGTTTAATGTTTTTGATTTTCTTCTTGATCCTCGTAAATTTGCATTAACATTTTACTATTGTATATGATAGAGTACCTTTGATAGAGTACCTCATCAAAGGTTATTTAGAAAGTTAAAATCTCATGGAATAGGTGGGGAAGTTGCCAAATGGATTGAAAATTGGTTAATGTGAAGAAGGCAGAGGGTGGGTATAAATAAGGAGTACTCTGAGTGGTGTGAAGTGAAAAGTGGAGTGCCACAGGGCTCGGTTTTGGGACCAATTTTATTCTTGATATATATAAATGATTTGGACATAAGTATAGGATCCATGATTGCAAAATTTGCTGATGACACAAAACTATGCAGTAGTGTCTCATCTAATTGCAGAAGTGGATATATTTAGGTCGGATTTAGATAAAATTCGAGAATGGTCTGTAAGCTGGCAACTGGAGTTTAATGTAGATAAATGTACAATCATCCACATGGGTAGATCCAATATGGAACATAATAAAAGAATGGGAGAGAACAACATTAGAAACATAGACAAAGAAAGGGACCTAGGGGTTATAATAGTTCATACAGGTAAGGTGAGGGAGCAAGTTAAGGTAGCAGTGAAAAAGGCAAAAAATGCAATGTTAGGGATGATAAAAAGAAATATTAAACATAGGAGCAAGGAAGTGATAGTCAAACTGTATAAAGCATTATTTAGACCTAGATTGGAGTACTGTGTACAGGTGTGGAGTCCTTATCAGTGAGGGGATATAAACATGCTGGAAAGAATACAAAACAGAGCTACAAAGCTGATAGTGAGATTCCAGAATTACAGTTATGAGGAAAGACTAAAAAAACCCGGCCTACAGTGTCTAGAAGGGAGAAGAATCCGCGGTGACTAAATACAGGTTTATGAGATGATCAGATGAATGGATAAATTAGACTATAACAAGTTTTTTAAAATACAGCCACCAACACGAACAAGAGGGCACAGCTACAAGTTGACTAAGGAGAGGTCCAGATTAGATATTAGGAAGTATTTTTTTAGTCAGAGAGTTGTGAATGCTTGGAATGCATTACCAAGAGAGGTGTTGGAGGCAGGGACACTTAATGCATTTAAGAATAAATTGGATGCGTATAGCTTTTAGAACAAGGTGATGTAAATGGAACTGGTTGTATATAGACTCTACAGAGTCTTCTAAACCAGTATAAAGATGTTAAGTTAAGTTAAGTTATATTTCGGAAGAGCTTTATCCGTTGTTATATACAAATATGGCGATTATTATGTTTTGTTTGAAAGACAAAAGCGATTTTTTAATATCGCTATAAGCCGAGGCCCATGCGAGAAAACGCCTGACTTCATTGTCCAGAAGGCTCACGGAACCGGTTTCCGCCTGCAGACCACCACTTTAGGAGCATTTGTTTATAGCTTCTCTCAACATGCACAGCTTATCATTGCTTGTGACTTCTCCGCTCTTCTACCTGTGTATTATTGTTAACGTGTATGATTCTCTGAAGATTGTCCTACCCCATGTGGTTACACTGATCGCTCAGCTCATCTGTGTCGCCTTCGGGGTTTCCTCGATGAGCATCTTGGGTCGTCTCCTGTAACGCTCCTCTCCCTTCTCCTCCCTTTCATCAATTTGCCATACTTAAGCTGCTTTAGTAGCCATATGGAGACTATATCTGGTGTGCCATATAGATAATATGTCGGTGTGCCATATAGATATGTCTGGTGTGCCATATGGACAATATGTCTGGTGTGCATTATGGACAATATGTCTGGTGTGCCATATGTCTTGTGTGTCATATTGATTGTATGTCTGGTGATTTTTATGGACAAAATGTCTGGTGTGTCATATGGACAAATATGTCTTGTGTGCCATATGGACAAATATGTCTGGTGTGCCATATGGACAAATAGGTCTGGTGTACCATTTTGATTGTATGTCTGGTGGGCCATATTGATTGTATGTCTGGTGTGCCGTATGGACAAACACGTCTAGTGTGCCAAATGGACAAATATGTATGTGTGCCATATGGACAAATATGTCTGGTACGCCTTATGGACAAATATGTTTGTTGCTCCATGTGGACAATATGTCTGGTTTGCCATATGGACAATATGTCTGGTGTGCCATATGGACAATATGTCTCGTCTACCATATGGACAATATGTCTGGTGCGCCATATAGATTGTATGTCTGGGCTGTGATATCTGGATCGCTGTGTGAACACTAGGTATATTTATTCTTAACAGGGCCTCTGTTTCTGAAATATGGTTCTGCCGGTGAATATGAAGCAGGCGTAGCTGACAAGTTGTTTGAACGTTATTTAACATCCTGGTATGTCAAACGTATACGGTCCAATTCTCGCATACGGATAGTAGCGCAGGCATAACAGCGACACGCATACCTTCTGTTTAGTCTTTAAACCGATATTTTTGCGTTCCCAAACTGTGGGAACGCAGTCGTTCAAATATTGTACTTGTCTTTGCCAACATGTTTGACTTGACACCTCAAAATCCATGTTGACGACTAGCGACAGCGTGCTTCCTACTGTCTCCATAGCAACCATTGCATGGGCTGCTGTGGGAGCGACGTTCTACAAAGGACATGCTACATGATGATGATGATTCAGTGCATGGTCCCTCGCTGCTGTTACAGACTCCTGGTTAGTGCATGACCCAAATTGTCGCACTGATCAAAGAATCTACCTGCATACTATACTCTGAGCTGCTGTTACAGACTCCTGGTTAGTGCATGACCCAAATTGTCGCACTGATCAAAGAATCTACCTGCATACTATACTCTGAGCTGCTGTTCCCAGTCGTCGACAAAAAAGGATTTGCGGACCATCTGGCGGCGTACCTGGGCCTGCAATCGGACGTGGTTAATGAGTTCGCAATTCATGCGAAACTCAAGAGGTACAGGAATGTCGCTTTCACCGAACACATGTCAACATTGCTGATAATATCATGATTAACAAGGTCACAGTAAGTACACATCCCTGTTTTATTCCGCTCGTTACTTCAATCGTGTTGAAAGTCTCTCCGTCGTCCATAACACAAGCACTTTTTCAAGAGTTGAAGTTAACTCTGTGGCTTCCATGTCAGCAACTCTTGTCGATTTTTCTTTAGGGATCAAGACGCTGAGCAGCGCATGAGCTACAGTGGTCAGCGACCCATAGCTGACTGCTAGCGTCAGGGCCAGGGAACCAGAGCTGCCAAAACCCTTCTACACCTCCACGCGGTGATCCTGGGTAACAGGCTGCAGCAGGGCAGACTGGATAAGGAGAAGGGATCGAAGAGGGAATGCTAACCCGGTACTCAAAAAATGCTTGCTGAAGTCGGATGTGTTGGACCGAAAGGTACAAATATCGCAGTCAAGCTGTAAACTACAACACAACGCATTCCGTTCTCTGGACTACATTCTGCTACTTAAGCCCTTTCAGGGTTTGGTAGCGGGAGATTGAGAACGAACGAAGAAAAAGAACATTTTTATTTAGTAGCAGGTTACAGCAGTTCTTCTTACATCCCGGGGTCCACTTGATGTGAACTAGTGTCCTTCTGGTTGTTCTGCAATCCATGGTTTCTCAGTAAGCTCACAACTGGGTCTGGGTTATAGTGTCGTTTTCCATGTGACTCAACGGGCACTGCAATGAAGTGAAGATTGAATGCTGATCAGAGTCTCACCTAACTCTTATGTTACTCTTCGCTTCCATTTCAGTACCAATAAACAGACATTAATTACGCACGTCACTGACTCACGGACTGTGCATTGCTTTCTATTTAATTTTTTTTCGTTCGCCTTAATTTTCTATTCCCAAGGGCAGTGTGCGTTGCACTGTTTTTTAAAATATTTTTACACCTGCCAGCCCAGTGTATCCTACTTCAGCATTCATTTTTCTAAGGGTTTGTGAACCCGGCACTTTCGAGTTGCAAGCCGTGTCACTTAATCACTAGACCACGCCGTTCCCATTTCATTTTGTTAAAAATAGAATTCTGTAATAGTATCTGTTTCTGTTTCTAAGAATCGACGTCACTGCACTTGGGGCATACCAATAGGTGCTCAGTCTCTC
The DNA here is from genome assembly GCA_036924085.1 of Ariolimax columbianus. Classification (NCBI taxonomy): domain Eukaryota; kingdom Metazoa; phylum Mollusca; class Gastropoda; order Stylommatophora; family Arionidae; genus Ariolimax; species Ariolimax columbianus. The sequence goes on from JAVGWX010000005.1 coordinate 82,945,885, forward strand.
TCATCAAATGGCGTAAGGTATGGATGCTGATGGTCCCTGTAGCTCGCTGGTTGTACACTCTCCTGCTCCGTCCTCTCATGTGCCCCACTCCGCTCGAACCTCGTTTAATGTCAAAACTTTGCAATCTGTGGATTGCTGCTTCATCTATTGTGGTGTCCTCTTCTAGCAGGCGGTCATATATTGATTTCAAAATGTCACTTCTATCCATCACTGATGTGTCCATGATGGGAGCTTGTGAAGCCAAGATATCAGCTCTTTCATTGCCCTGAATCCCAGCATGAGCAGGACAGTAGATCCATGTCAACCCCTGGAGATGTAAGGCCTGTTATCCACTCGTACCTAAGCCATCCCTTCTGTACTTTCTGAAGTACGGCTTGCGCGTCTGTCACGATGACTGCCCTTGTTATAGAAGTCTTAGATATCCATTTCAGTGCTGAGGTCACTGCTTCCGTCTCCATTCTCAAACTGGCGGTTGTTGACATGTATGCCCTACTGCGCTCAGCAACGACCTCTCCTCTCACTCTAGCCGAGAAACTCCAGCCTGATGTCCCACTGCGAACGACTGATCCGTCGGTGTATATGGCAGCGTGACTCTCCTGGGTGTTTTCATTTATCAGCTGATCCACCTAGCGCTCTTCTCTCCGTTGCTCCGTTATCTGCATTCCATACCTAATGTTATGGTGACTTTCTTGTACCTTATCATTCTATCAGCCGTATGGACCCCTTCTTCCCCTTTGGCCATTATCTCAGCTGGAGTGACGTGCCGATTGTTGTATCTGCCTGTGCCATCCATCACGCCCCTCTCTTGATTCGTGATCCCTTGATGTACAGAGGGTGCCGCGTGTCTGTGGTGACACGAATACAGGCTTTGACTTGTACCAGTTTATGTCTGGATGTCACCGATAACAATCCCAATATGTACCACATCATCACAGTCGAGGTATCTCTAGTGCAGCCCAGAACCAGTCGCATACGTTCATTCTGGGTGAGTTCCAACCGTTCACACTGTGTTCTGGATAGTGTGAGGATGCCTAGTCCGTAATCGATGACAGACAACACGACCTGGCGAAATAGGATAAACAGGAGGCGTTGTTCCAAGTCGGCAGCAGTCTTGAGTGCTCCTAACCCTCTCTTACATCTTTGAACCATATGGTCAACATGGCAATTATAGGAGAGACTGCGATCAAATGTCACTCCGAGATTCAATCTGTCCCACCTGTCAATTGTGTAACCATCAAAACTGATGCCCGGAAGTTCAGCCTTTCTGTACATCATAGTAAATGGTGGTTATCTGCTAAAAGGCAATACACATTGTACTGACTGCTCAAATTAGATCATTCCAATGTCCTGATCCACTACTAGTTAACGGAAAATATTACTTAGGACAGCCAGTCTCGGGAAAACGAACACTCTACCAAACATGCCCACTGTCCATCGATCACACGATTATTAATTGTATTAATAATAACAATAGTTATCCATGATAAGCAAAGATTGTGACAGCGTCAGGTGTAGTCAGGTGTGCTTGCTTATATGTCATGTAGTACGAAGATTGCGTGGTTCGTCTGTTTGTCCGACGCCGTGACTTCTGTTTAAAATAAACACAACTGTCCGACTTTTTTGACATTCATTGGATTAGTCAAGAGGTTATTAGGCAGACGAGTGTGCTGGCTATGCTTGTTTATTTCACCCCCAACTGAAAAGCAGCAAATGTCTTACAGAGGATTCGATCCCCTGTTCTTCTTGCCAGTAGACAGGTATCGAAACCGTTCAACCACGCGTTGCCTTTGTGACTTCTGCTCAAACAGAGTTAAGTAATGAAAATGTGCTCTGTCTTCAACCTCACTCTCTCATCCTGAACTACCTTGGTCCAGTGGCAATGTACAGTCGAAACGACTTGAAATAGCACAGGATGCAGATTTTTTCTCAGGGTTTACTCCTGAAGCCATTCTCGAGGACAGGTAATCCACAAGGAAGAAGGGAAATCAGGAACAAGAAGTAGATAGAAGTCATATGAAAGGTAAACAAAACATATAATTCACTACTGCTACGTTGGTTCGGTAATTTGACTCCATGTTTCTACAATATGCTCATAGTTCACGACTCATTATTACTCTCCTGTTTTATTTATGTTCCCAATCACCTAGTCATGCCACAATGAGAACGAAATATTCTTTTATCTGCTACTTATCTCAGCGAAACAATTATTGTTATAACCGCAGTAACCCAGGGATCTCATTTAACTAACATTTTATTATATTAGAGCAGCGGTAGCACAGTACACTGGCTGTCCATCCGAGCGATCTATGGTCACTCTCCATTTTAAGCAGGATTTTTTTAAACCACAAATGACTCCGGTTATAAAAATTGGTACCACTCTATTTTGAGAAGGAAAGGCAACTGCCGTGATGCTGCTCTAGTGTAACATTTGTTACATCTGTAACATCAGATTTCCAATTTGCCACAATGGGTATAAATGGGACTTTTGCTTATGTCTTTTTTATAATCTTTAGGTTAATGGAGAGGCACGATTTCCAACTTGACGGCCGTAGTAGACTCACATTGTTTGAAATAGTTTCAAGAAACTGACACCATTAACACAATTTGTGCGAAGGACAACAATTCGTTACACATTAATTATGTTGTTTTATAAGTGTTATACATACATTTGGTAGTTCAATTCAAGTGCCATCTCTGCATCGAATATCTGCTGCAATGGATCTCCAGTGTACTCTATCTCTTGCCATAATGGTACAATCTGACAGTTGGTGTTTCGGATGCCCACAAGGAGTAGGTTACTCTTATGTGCGCCCTGAAAAGGGCGTTAAATGACGCAGTAGCTTTCCTCACATCTCGAGCGTGCTGATGAAGGTGGACTGAGGTCCTCCAGGCAGTTGTGCTATGCTTGGCTTTATCTGCGTATCGCTCACTATTACGGAGATCACGTCGAATCCCACCTTGTTAGCCAGACTGTTGTCCTCAACAACATCACGTTTCCAGAACGACCAACGAGGAGGTCAGGTGAAGGTCTTGGCCAGTATATTTCTTCTGACCCTGGCTAGCATTCTCTGATCAGAGTGTTTTGCTTGAACCAGATGTGAGCCTCAACGTCCCAATCTGACAGTAGAAAGACAGTTGAACATTTTTTTACAATTGAATAAAGAAGGTCAAGGGATGCAACCGTATAAAAATGATTACTTTGGAAGCTGTACAACAGTTATTTGCCAGTGTCAAACCATGGCATCTGTAATAGATTTAAAGTAGGTCAGGGTCTAGCCTTGGTCCCACGTTTTCTCATTTTGTCTTCTGTCTTTCCAAGCATCTGCTAATAATAGTTGCCAATCACAATTGAAGTTGGTGTCAGTGTCATAGGTGTTGTTACACGTAACCGAAAGCGACGTTACAACGTTACCTGAGCGTTACAATTTTTGCTACACATGAACACTCGTCATTAATTGCTCTGTCTTGCATTCTGCCATTTCGGTCTGCTGGCTTCTTTTTGCTCCTTAGCAATGAATCTCATGCTCAGGATCCGAACACTACGTGTGATGGCACGACGTTAGACAGAGCGGGCATCTATCGGATGGCGATATCAATGAGGAATTTGCTCACATATACTTTCAGCGGAACTGTGTCGTTACTTCTGTGGAAAAGCAACATATGTCTTGCCGGGGATTCGATCCGATGCCATCCTTGTCACCAGGCAGAAATAAAAAATATTCGGCCACGGCCTTATGTTGTTGTTGGGAATGCCCACAATGAGTAAGTTTGCTCTATTGTGTGCCGTGAAAATAGCGTTAAGTGGCACGTTGCAGTTACTTCCCTCACATCCCGAGAGTGCCAATGGAAGTGGACCGGGGTGCTCCATGCAGTTATGCTATGCTTGACTTCCTCTGCGTGTCGCTCACTACTACGGGGATCGTGTCAATCCTCCACCTCATTAGGCAGGTTGCCAAGAAGAACTGCCGGATGAAGAATATAATATCAGAACATTGACAGGAATAAGTTCAGCGTTGACTTTCGCATGAGTAGTGTTTAGGGTACTTTCTGTTGTCATTTGTTTCATGGTGAGGTTGCTAGCAGGACGAACAGCATCGTAGGGTCTGAACAAATCAATATTTTGGGACCACTACATAAAATAATAATAATAATAATAATGTTCGATTAGGTGTCTGATGGCAGTTGTGGAGGAAGAGGTTGCTACTTGCTGGAGCCATACTGTTCGGGAACGGCCTCTTCTGCGCCTCCAGCCGGTCGATGGAAGCCTTTTGACGCTGAGACACGGCTTGTGTTGTATCTTGTGGGCCGTGGTTTCCTGGTCTAGCCGCACAACATGACCAAACAAAGAAACTCGGTGCCGGTCAAGTGTTTCTGAGATTGTGTGGAAGCCTGTTTTAGCAGAGACCTCCACTTTGCGAATGTAGTAATGCCATTGGATGCCCAGGGTACGCCGCTGGTTGCGCATGTGAAATGCTTCCAGTCTCGACATGTTCTGTTTCAACAATATACATGTTTCGGGGCCGTAAAGCAGGACTGGGACCACGCAGGACTGGTAGATGTAGATTGTTGTCCCAAGGGAGATCTTGCTATTACTCTACACACGTCGGAGTTCGTGCATAACGGACGCAGCTAGTCCGATCCGACTTGACATATCGGGACCGCTGCGCCCATCGGATGATATCATGCTACCGAGATAGTTGAATTCGTTGAATTCGTCGAATGACCTTGAGTTTCAATACCATGGGAGGTTGTGTCGGAAATGAGGTTTTGAACTTTGATCTTGGCCTAGGATATATACATGTATAGGAAGGGCTTTTCACTGTTTAACATTTCCAGAGATCGCTGCAACGCAGATCTGTCTGTGCCGAACAGGACAATGTCGTCCGCGTAAATGAGATCAGTTAAGAATGACCGATCAATAGCTTTACCCTCCTGATGCGGGTTGAGGTGGTCAAGAAGCCAGTCGGCTGGCCGGCAGAATCGGTCGGGGGCAAGAACACATCCTTGTCTGACACCCGAAGTTGTGGGAAATTTGTTAAGAGAGAGAGAGAGAGAGAGAGAGAGAGAGAGAGAGAGAGAGAGAGAGAGAGAGAGAGAGAGAGAGTGCCAACCAATCGAATTGTGGCGTCGGTGTCCTTGTGTAGCTCCTTGATCAGATTCAACAAGGGATGGGGGGGGGGGGGGGGGGGGAGCGCGCTTCGTGCCTATTCCCTGAAGGGCTTTTCATAAAGCCGGCTGATCAATCTAGTCGAAGGCGGACTTCAAGTCCACGTATGCAGCGTACAAGGGGCGAATGAAGGCCCGGTGCAGTTCGACGAGGAGGCGCAGAGCAGGAATAGCGTCGGTTACAAAACAACCCTGGGTGAAGCCAGACTGTTCTGGGCCACGTTTTGTGCTCAAGAGAGGCTTGAGTCTAGCCAGTAGTACGTGGGCAAACTACTTCTCGGTATCTAGTGTAGTGTTATAGGTCTGTAATTACTACAGTCTTTACGACTCCCCTTGCCTGTGTACAGGGAAACGACGATTCCATCGCGCCTGTCGGCCGGGACGGGTCCTGTCCTCCAAACTTGCAGGAATAAATGATGGAGGGCAGAGCTGATCGGGTCGATGGCGTGTTTCAACAGCTCCGGTGGGATATGATCCGGGCCTGCCGCTCGTCCATCTTTGACTTTCCGAATAGCAGCAAGGACTTCAGCTATAGTAGGGGGATCGATGTTAGCTTCCGTCTTTGCGGGAGGATCAGAGATTCAGTAGACGGATCTGGACATGTCGTTGCTGGTGGGTGGTTAAGAGCATGCGTGTAGTGCTCCTTCCACCTGTTCGCTACCTCCTGGTATGACGATGACATGGAGCTGTCAGACTTATTGATGAACCATATGCTTTTTTCTCGTTCTGCTTGCCTCCAGGATGGAGAAGCCTGATAGCCTGAAAGGCGGGTCTGAGGCCATGAGACCATCTTCTACTTCGTCAGCAATTTCGTTGAGAAAGCGTTCCTTTTCTGCCCTGGCCTCCGCGCGGAATTGGCCCTTCAGCGTCATTGCGTAGCCTGGCTGAGTTCTTCTGGAGGTTGATGTCATACGAGGTATCGGAGAGCCATTGCTGACGCTTTGGGGTCCTTGAGCCGGTGATTAGCTTAGCTGCTTCGAATGTTGTGTTCTTTATGACTGCCCATGCTGCCTCAGGAATGGATCCCGATGTAGCCAGGTTTCCCCAGACACTATTGGCGTATTTCTCCGCGACACTTGGGTTAGCCTTGAGAAGCTGGATATTGTACCTAGGGGTCGGCACAGGTTTTGGAGGGGCATATGGGCTGATGAGCAACAAGCGATGGTCAGTGTAGTCAGGGGTTTCAGCACCGCGAAAGACACGACATGAAGTCACCCGATCGAAATTTCTCACAAGGATGTGGTCGAGTTCGTTCCTAGTCCTTCGGTCGCTAGAGATCCATGACTATATAATCCTTCAACCTAAAAATAAACATGAATTGAATAAGCTGGTGTAAATTCATCACGGATTATTGGATGACCAGTCTTTCAGCGGCAGTTATGCCGTTGGCGGTCCAAACTTCTCTTCCAACGGTCTCTTTCATGGGCCACGGTGGACCAGTGGATAACGAGTTGGCAATCTGTGGCATCGTGAATGTTGTTGCGGGGGTGCAAGGGAATCCGAATCGGACCAACGCATGGAATGTGTGGTCGTTTCTTGTCTATCGGGTACCATATTGCTGTCCCTGTGCTGTATCGATGGTCCATTCTTCGCAGTAAAAATCACGGGCCACCAAAAAAACATGGGATCTCTGGACAGGTGGCCAGTGTACCCTTGCATCCCATGCATCAGTCATTAGGTTAGGATTATACCGTACGGCATTTCCCCACTGCGTCACTCACAGTTACAGGTTGTTAGACCTCCGCAGGAAATAGGAAGATAATAATAATAGTATAGAGTATCTCAGTCCTCAGTATCATCAGTATAGACACTAGACAGTATAGTAATACACTAAAGCCAACATATATATACATTATATATACTATATAATGTAGTCTAGATGAAATCATTTCAGAAATGGAACAAATATATACTACAGAGAGTATAATTAACCATAATAATACAAATTTGACAGACTGCAGCTAATTTGTTAGTTCAGAAAGACGGTTCTGATTAAACAAAACAATAAACATGTAAATAAAATAAGGTTACATGTTTGAATGAACAGGAGCCACTTTCTTTGTAAGCACACCAAACATATCGGCTCGTTGGTCTAGGGGTATGATTCTCGCTTAGGGTGCGAGAGGTCCCGGGTTCAAATCCCGGACGAGCCCTAATCATTTTTTTTTCTCACTCATTTTCAGGTTAGTTATTTTTCTTTGAAATCTAATTCCGTTTGTTATATAAATTAATTTTCCAGAGAACTTGTACAGATATAACATTAGTAAACATACGCTGTTCTCGCAAAAGTTTACTGTTAGAACACATAGAAGAATCCACGCAAGGCAATCATCTACATCTATTATTGGCTTTCAAAATTCATTTGATAGTCTTCATCGTCCAACACTAGACCATTCTTAACACTTATGATTTCCAACTAAAATACATAAATATAATAAAAGCTGTATACTTCTTCTTCGTTCGTTCTCAATCTCCCGCTACCAAACCCTGAAAGGGCTTAAGTAGCAGAATGTAGTCCATAGAACGGAATGCGTTGCGTCGTAGTTTACAGGTTGACTGAGATATTTGCACCTTTCGGTCCAACACATCCGACTTCAGCAAGCTTTTTTTTAGTACCGGGTTAGCATTCCCTCTTCGATCCCTTCTCCTTAGCCAGTCTGCCCTGCTGCAGCCTGTTATCCAGGATCACCGCGTGGAGGCGTAGAAGGGTCTTGGCAGCTTTGGTTCGCTGGACCTGACGCTAGCAGTCAGCTATGGGTCGCTGACTACTGCAGCTCATGCGCTGCTCAGCATATTGATCCCAAAAGCTGTATACGATAATTCAAAATGTTGTGTGTGGACAACGGATGGCAAATCTGAATTGTTTCGCATTGAAATAGAAGTGAAACTTTTTTCTTCTTTCTTCTTCGTCGTTCGTTCTCAAACTCCCGCTACCAAGACTCGAAAAAGAAATTTGCAAGTAGCAATATGTTGTCCGGAACGTTGTGTCGTAGTTTACAGCTTGACTGTAATATTTGCACCTAACGGCCCGACACATCCGACTTCAGCAGAAATTTATTGGTACTGGGTTAGCTTTTCCTCTTCGATCCCTTCTCCTTAGTCAGTCTGCTCTGTTACAGTATGTAAAGGATCACCACGTGGAGATAGAGAAGGATCTTGGCAGCTATGGCTCGCTGACCCTGACACCAGCAGTCAGCTTTGGGTCGTTGACCGCTACAGCTCGTGCACGGCACATAATCTTGATCCCGAAACTGGATTGAAACACGACTGCATTACATCACATGTGCCTCTTGCCACAGCTATCGATTGGGTTATGAAAAACTATGCCATTGACAAACACTTGGGCATAAAATGATCTTTAGAAGATCTTGATTTCGCAGATGGCTGACTTAAAATTGTGAGAGAACACAGGACTAGATAGATATCACCCCCCCCCCCCCCCCCTCCCCCTATAAGAACAAATACGACTCGAAGTAAATGCCACAAAGACGGAAGCTGCTGATATGAAGCTGAGTGGAGAACTGTTTAAGAAGATTCACCTGTTTGAAAAGTAAAATGACGATAGATGGACATAGAACAAAAGAAATGTTTCCTTCCTATCGCTTTGCCCACATGTGCCTTCAGCTAGATGATTTGGAAATGGACATCATTGAGCAAACAGACAAATCTCAGGCTGTTTAATCTCCAACGTCATATCAGTGCTAACACATGAACGTGAAAGCTGGAAAACGACAAAATCACTAGAAAATTAAGTTAATGCTTTTGAAAATAAATGTCTTAGAAAAAAAAATAATTTTTTTATGAGTTCCTCAAATATGTTTTCTCAGTTCCTCATGTATGTTTTCTCAATTCCTCATGTATGTTTTCTCAGTTTCTGATGTATGTTTTCTCAGTTCCTCATATGCGTTTGTGTTCTTCATGTATGTTTCCTCAGTTCCTCAAATGCGTTTGTGTTCTTCATGTATGTGTTCTCAGTTCCTCATATGCGTTTCTGTTTCTCATGTATGTTTCCTCAGTTCCTCATGTATGTTTCCTCAGTTCCCCATGTATGTTTTCTCAGTTCCTGAAGTATGTTTTCTCAGTTCCTCATGTATGTTTCCTCAGTTCCTCATGTATGTTTTCTCAGTTCCCCATGTATGTTTTCTCAGTTCCTCATGTATGTTTTCTCAGTTCCTCATGTATGGTTTCTCAGTTCCTGATATATATTTTCTCAGTTCTTCAAATGCGTTTGTGTTCTTCATGTATGTGTCCTCAGTTCCTCACGTATGTTTCCTCAGCTCCTCATATGCGTTTCTGTTCCTCATGTATCTTTTCTCAGTTCCTCATGTATGTTTTCTCAGTTCCTGATGTATGTTTTCTCAGTTCCTCATGTATTTTTTCTCAGTTCCTCATGTATGTTTTCTCAGTTCCTGATATATGTTTTCTCAGTTCCTCATATGCGTTTGTGTTCTTCATGTATGTTTCCTAAGTTCCTCATGAATGTTTCCTCAGTTCCTCATATGCGTTTCTGTTCCTCATGTATGTTTTCTCAGTTCCTCATGTATGTTTTCTCAGTTCCTCATGTATGTTTTCTCAGTTCCTCATGTATGTTTTCTCAGTTCCTCATGTATGTTTTCTCAGTTCCTCATGTATGTTTTCTCAGTTCCTCATGTATGTTTTCTCAGTTCCTCATGTATGTTTTCTCAGTTCCTCATGAATGTTTTCTCAGTTCCTCATGTATGTTTTCTTAGTTCCTGAAGTATGTTTTCTCAGTTCCTCATGTATGTTTTCTCAGTTCCTCATGTATGTTTTCTCAGTTCCTCATGAATGTTTTCTCAGTTCCTCATGTATGTTTTCTTAGTTCCTGAAGTATGTTTTCTCAGTTCCTCATGTATGTTTTCTCAGTTCCTCATGTATGTTTTCTCAGTTCCTCATGAATGTTTTCTCAGTTCCTCATGTATGTTTTCTTAGTTCCTGAAGTATGTTTTCTCAGTTCCTCATGTATGTTTTCTCAGTTCCTCATGTATGTTTTCTCAGTTCCTCATGAATGTTTTCTCAGTTCCTCATGTATGTTTTCTCAGTTCCTCATGAATGTTTTCTCAGTTCCTCATGTATGTTTTCTTAGTTCCTGAAGTATGTTTTCTCAGTTCCTCATGTATGTTTTCTCAGTTCCTCATGTATGTTTTCTCAGTTCCTCATGTATGTTTTCTCAGTTCCTCATGTATGTTTTCTCAGTTCCTCATGAATGTTTTCTCAGTTCCTCATGTATGTTTTCTTAGTTCCTGAAGTATGTTTTCTCAGTTCCTCATGTATGTTTTCTCAGTTCCTCATGTATGTTTTCTCAGTTCCTCATGAATGTTTTCTCAGTTCCTCATGTATGTTTTCTTAGTTCCTGAAGTATGTTTTCTCAGTTCCTCATGTATGTTTTCTCAGTTCCTCATGTATGTTTTCTCAGTTCCTGATATATATTTTCTCTGTTCCTCATATGCGTTTGTGTTCTGAATGTATGTTTCCTCAGTTCCTCATATGCGTTTTAGTTCTTCATGTATGTTTCCTCAGTTCCTCATGTATGTTTCCTCAGTTCCTCATATGCGTTTCTGTTTCTCATGAATGTTTTCTCAGTTCCTCATATGCGTTTCTGTTTCTCATGAATGTTTTCTCAGTTCCTCATATGCGTTTCTGTTTCTCATGAATGTTTTCTCAGTTCCTCATATGCGTTTCTGTTTCTCATGAATGTTTTCTCAGTTCCTTATATGCGTTTCTGTTTCTCATGAATGTTTTCTCAGTTCCTCATATGCGTTTCTGTTTCTCATGAATGTTTTCTCAGTTCCTTATATGCGTTTCTGTTTCTCATGAATGTTTTCTCAGTTCCTCATATGCGTTTCTGTTTCTCATGAATGTTTTCTCAGTTCCTTATATGCGTTTCTGTTTCTCATGAATGTTTTCTCAGTTCCTCATATGCGCTTCTGTTCCTCAAATAGGTTTTATTGGTACCTAGATATGTTTTTTTAGTTCCTCGTAAATGCTTTCTCAGTTTCTCATATTTGTTCTCTTAGTTCCTCATTTATGTGTTTTTTCTAGCTCAAATATATCTTTTCAGTTCCTGAAATATATCGTTTAAGTTCCTCAAATATATATATATTCCTTGTTCCACGTATATGTTTCATCAGTTCCTCAATTTGTTTTTTTCTGTTCATCAATTATATTTTCAAAGTTCCTTGTACATGTGTTTTTTTGTTGCTTCTCAGATATCTTTTCTCTGTTCTTTAAATATTTTCTCAGTTCCTATAATATGTTATCACTGTTTTTTATATGTGATTTTACTGTTCTTCATATGTATCGTCCTCATACGGTCCACATAACATTCAAGACTCCCCTTCCCTTTCTCTATCCATCAGAAACATGCGGTGAGCCTCTTCGAAACAAGTGGCCCCGGTTCCCTCATGCATGTAGTGGGGGCCCACTGGATGAACAAATATATGTTAATCCTGTCCAGCAAAAGTCAGGTTTCGTTCGGTCCCTGGCCTAGTGTTTACGATTTTATCCGTCGTGTCGGGTCACGGGTGCATCATGTGGTCGATATGATATCATTCCGGTCACTGCAGCAAATGTACACGGGATCAAAACCTAGGTAAGGGTTATGTTTTTATTCTATGATGGATGCAAATAAATACATATTCTGCAAACTGCATGGGAATTTCATGAGCAAGCGATCTTATTTTTCAGTTCAATATTTCCCCTGAAATGACCCCAGCATGTTGTTGTTGTTGTTGTTTAGATGTTTGCCTCACTAGTTTCTACTGGCGGAGGCGCGCCATTGTCCACCTCAGACCGTAGTCCATTGGGCGATATCAGGACGCATAAACCAGTGCTTGGATGAATGTATGCGTCTGTATGTACCTATGCTAGGTTTGTGCGCCCTCAGAAGCTAGCCCAATCAAAGTGCAATAGAAGGGCCTCACCATGAGGGCGCGTGTGAAAGTTGTGCAGGAGTGTGACTGTAGAACAGAGTCAAATGAAACAGAGTGAGGGGAGAGGGGAGAGAAGGGGAAGAGTTGCCCCCAGGGTGAGCATTCGATCCCAGCAAGTGGAAATGAACATTATAATTTTCAAGCGCTGACTAGGTTATCCTTAGTCAGCTACTGACTGTTCCGGGCCTTCCTAAATGGGAACATGTACTTATCACTAGGAAGCAAACCCTTAGAAAATTCAGGAGGAAGCAGACCCTTACATAACATGGACTACGAATTCGAATGCACTAGGTCGACAGGCACAATATAAAAACATAGTGCAACGCATACCACCTTGGGGAATAGAGAAACAAGGCGAACGCAAAATAAAAACATAGTGCAACGCATACCACCTTGGGGAATAGAGAAACAAGGCGAACGCAAAATAAAGAAACAAAAAAAGAACATAAACTTATATCGCTTTGTATATTCTTCTGCCTCTTCTTCTTAGATCCTTGGTAAGTGGCTGGCAAAGGTTTCAGTGACCATCTTGTCTGATGATTTTTTAATGGCAGCAGCTAACTCCTTCCACTTCTTCTGGTCAGCAACCACATTTCGTACAGTGCCCCAGCTCTGATTCACTATTTTCATTTCGACTTCTGTAGATCTTTGCCAAGTTGTCTTAAGGCTCTCTTTAGCCTTTATCTAGAGCACATTGTGGGGTGGTTCCGCTGGTGGTGTCAGCTTCTCTTTTTATGACATCACCTCTTCTTCTTCTTTGCGTTCAGGATCTTTTGGCCATGCTAAATCTGCAGGTCAGTCGCCATGATGAAGTCTGTAGTCTTCATCAGGTCGGAGCGGCTGCCCCACAACTTTTATCTCAGCTCCGCACCCTCTGACAAGGTCTGGCATCTCATTTCCCTATAGATTGGGCTTTCTTGTAGAATATGCTCAGGGTTCTGGCATCCTGTTCCACATGGGCACTCATCGGAGTGTGAGATCTTCAGTCGGTATTTTATTCTAGTAGTCTGCAGTGTCCAGTTCTCAGGAGAAATAAGGTAGTTTGTTGATTTCTTTTGAGATAGTGAATTGGGTCTGGTGTACTGCTTATGTTTCTGTCTTCTCTTCATTGGTGTATATACCGATTTCTGATGGTGCTCTTGATTTCTCTATATGGTACTCGATGATTAAATTGTGCCTTTTTGCTGCCATCTTTTGCCAGAGCATCAGCTCTCTCGTTTCCCGTGATTCTGCAATGTGAGGGTAGCCACTGGAGCGCTATTGTTGAGGATCTCCCAGTTCTGATCTGATCTCCGATAACAGTGGTTCGTTGTTTGTTTTTTGTATTGTCTCTAATAGTTCTCTGCAGTCCGTTATAATACAGCTATTTTTGTTGGAGGTTGCCTTTCTGTTTGAAGTATTCTCAATGCTCGCACGAGGGCCATCGATTCTGCTCTAAGGCTTGTGGACAACTTTCCTGTTGGGAGGGCCTCTTCTGTTATATTTTCTCTTTTGTGTCTAATGAATATGCCTCCTTCCCCGTTTCGGCCTGCCCCCTCTGCTGAACCATCTGTGTACACCTGTGTCCACCTGTGTCCATTCCTTGGTATTATATTTCTCCTCAATCATTGTTTGTGCAAACATTTTCAGCTCGTGAACACTGTGTTGGTTTTTTCTTCTTATTTCTGGGATCTCTGTACTTATTTCGATGTTGTTTATGTTGCAGTTTGGCTCTTCATAGTTAATAAGCATTTCTATTTCTGTAGGTTGGTTGGGAATTAGTTCTGCATATTTTTGGTGTAGGTGGTTTGAAATATGAATGAAGCTGGTTCTCTTTAGCCTATTTTTAACTGGGTGTTTTAGTTTGATATGTATGGGATGATCAGGCATGCGTAGCATCTTTTCACAATGTGTTAGCACTCTTTCCTCTCATCTAGTATTTAGGGGTCTTATATTTGTATATGTTTCCATTTTCTGGATTGGTGTAGTCTTCATTCCTCCTGTTATTATCCTTAAGCCTGAATTTTAAATTTTGGTTTGGCGTTCCGTGTTTGTTTTTGATGCTGTGGTCCAGGCTGTCATGCCGTATTCAAGTACTGGCCTGACTGTGCCAGTGTATACATTTTTGAGGATGTTGCTATTTGCACCACAGCTTGTTCCGGCCAGCTTCTTCATGAGGGATAGTTTTCTGGTTGCTTTTTGTTCTATCTTCTGTTTGTGTTCCCTCCATGTTAGTCTCTTGTCAATTTTAACTCCGAGATACACATGGGTATTTTCTTGTACAAGCTCTTTGCCATTTAGGATACATTTTGTTACTTCCTTGGTGTTGGACAGTGAGAAGCCTGTTGTAATTGTCTTTGAGATGTTAATCTGAAATCCCCAATCTGTAACCCATTTTCCAACAGTGTCCAGTGCTGTCTGCATTCTATTTTCAACTGTAAGTAGTTTTTCGGCAGCACTCCACATTGCGAAGTCGTCAGCGTGTAGGGCACTGGATACTTTCTTTGGGAGTTTTCCCGCTATGTCGTTTATGAACAGGATAAAGAGGGTAGGAGAGATGACGCCTCCCTGGGGTACGCCTTGTTGGAGAGTTATTCTATGGCTCAGTGATCCATCTAATTTGACTCTTGCTGTATTGTATCGGAGGAAATCTTGTATCCAGCTGTACATTTTCCCTTCTATTTTATTGTTTAATAGGTTTAGGAGGAGTCCTTCTCTCCATACCTTGTCAAAAGCTTTTGCTATATCCACAAAGACCGCAACAACTTTTTCCTTACCTTGGAATGCATTTTCTATTTATTGGGTTAGGTACACAAGTTAGTCTTCTGTGTTGCAGTTTTTCCTAAAGTCTGACTGTGAATTGAGTAGGAGATGTTTTTTTTCCAGATGTTTTATTAGTCTTGCGTTTCCATTTTTTCCATGACTTTTCTAGCACAGCTGAGCAGGCTTATTGGCCTATAACTTTTCTTGCTTATCTTGTCCTTTTTTGGTTTTCTGAAGGGGATAATGATAGCCTCCCTCCACTGGTCTGGGATCTTACCCTTGCTCCATCATTGATTGAGGATTTTCAGGAGTTTTCTTCTTGACCCTTGGTCTAGGTTTTTAATCTTTTCATTTGTGATGCCATCTTTTCCTGGAGCTTTCTTGTTTTTCAGTTTCTGAATAGCAGTGTTTAACTCTATCATTTTGAATGATGACTTCATGCAGGGATCCGCATTCTGTGTTTTCAGGTTCTCTTTTATCTCTCTTTTGACTTCTAGTCTGCGTTCTCGTGTCAATGTTGTGGTACTCTCATCTCTGAAAAATTCAGCTAGGATGTTTGCTGCCATTTTCGCTATATGATGTTTCTCATTTTCCTTAATGACCGTCTTCCCATGGCGCCCTCTGGTTTCCTCATTTAAGGCTCTTGTCAGGTTCCAGAGTTTACTTGTATCCCTGTCCATGTTGAGGCTTTCAATCTTTTCATGCCAACTTCTTTGGATCTCCTGCTTCTTTTGCTCTATGAATGTGTTTTTAATTTAGTTGTTGTTCCCTATGTTTTCTGGTGAAGAATTTGTTTCCATGGTATCTCTTGCCTCACTTAGTTCCTTGTGCATTTTCCCTAGTTGTTTGCTACAATAGGGTTTATAATTTATCCGTTTTCCACGTGGAATTGATTTCTATGCTGCCTGGATGATATCATCCGTCATGATGGTTACATTTTTATTTAAATTTTTGGCATGGGATATATCTTGACAGAGTTTATTTACAGTTTCTCTAAATAGAGTCCAGTTTGCTCTTTTAAAATTCCAGCTTGGGTGCATATCTGTTATCTCTGTTTGTCCCATGTTACATATTTCTAAAGTTATTGGGACAAGGTCGCTCCCACCCAGTTGGCTGTTGACTGTTCTTGCTATTAGTCGGTGAAGGTCGTCCGTTGCCATCGCAAGGTCTGGAGCACTCATGTTTTTCAATATTCTATAGTAATATGTGTGCCTATCGTCTGGCCTATTTATTAGGATGAGTTTGTTTTCTATCATCCAATCTTCTACCTCCTCGCCTCTCTGGTCCATTGTTTCGTATCCCCAGCTTGGGGAGTGACTGTTAAAATCTCCCACTATGAGGTGTCTCGATTCTTCAATTTTGACTTTGTGTATTGTCAGAGCTGTGGCTGGTGGACTATAGCAGTTTGTTATCATTGAGTCTCCACTGGGTAGGATTATCTTTACTGAGTTGTATTCTAATTAATAGGTCCAGATCTATCTGTTTCTACTGCTGGTATAGAATTATTATTTCTCCTTTGGATCTTTTTTTCTTATCTTGGCGGAAACATTCATATTCTCTAATGGACAATTTTTCAGTTTCTTTTAGGTGTGTTTCCTGAATACAAATGATGTCTATATCGTTTTTCTTTCGAAATTCTTGCAGTTCGGGTTTCTTGTTTCTCACACCCTCTGCATTCCATTGTACCACTTTTAGCTTCCTTGTTTGTTGATCAGTCGCACTACTCTGTCTCCCCCTGACCACTAGGTTTGAAAAGGCACCGGTTGCTTGGGTGGGTCCCCTCGAGGCTTGGGTCCCGGCACCGCTCCACCCCGGTTGTAACTTGTAGGAGCGACACCTTGACGATAGGGTAGACTGTCGCATGACCATACCCTGTTGGTGAGTGTGTGCCCTGATTTTTCTCGGTTCCTGCGCCGTAGCTGACACACTCCGTCTTCGGCAGGTCGGGTTGAGTTTTCTGTTTTGGGCTGTCTCCCATAACCTTTCCATCTCCCGATGGTACATGCAAGGCAGTAGGTTGGTTTGTCTACCGTGGTTTCCTTCCCGTGGTTAGAGCATATAGCGGCTCTAACCCGCTTGGTGCACCCGTCATAGGACACATGGGGTATTTCAGTGGGGAAAGCAGTGCCACCTGTTGTCCCACCCCATCCTTCTGGAATACACCGCCTATTGGTTCATGACTGCTTATTCGTCCAGTTATTATACCTGGCTTATATCTCAGCTGACGCTCTATATCTGGAGGTCGTTCCATTATCCGCCACATGTGGACGTGGCTGGTTGGGGTCAGTCACTCCTGTCCTTCAGGATGACATCACCATCTGATTGGTCAATCTTTAGACTGGTTGTAAAATTGTCTGAGAATGTCTCTCCATTCAACGCTACCATCAGGTCTCCTCAGTTCAGCATTGTTTCGTAGTTTAATTTATCTGATCATTGGAGGACAGGGTCGACCGACTTCAATCAGTCCCGTCCACAGGGGGCGGACAGTGGAACGACCCCCATATATGGTGTATTTGCTTTGATCTAAACCAGTTATAACAAGGCGAATAAGCGGTCGCGGACCAAACGGCAATGTATACCAGCAGGGCGGGTTGGGGCAACAGGTGACACTGCTGCCTCCACTGAAATACACAAAACGTCCTATGACGTTCTAGCGAGCAATAGCCGCTTAAAACTCTAGCCACGGGGAAGGAACCTTGGTAGACAAACAGGAAATGGAAAGGCTATGGGAGACAACCCAGAATTCATAACACAACTCGGTCTGCCGGAGATGGAGTGTGTATCTGCAGACATCAGGAAACATTTGGACACACACGCATGGTCATCAAAGGTTATCCCAGTATGGACGAGCTTGACATCGAACCATCTATATAAGATCTAAGATATAATATAAACAGAATGGCCTTGGACAAAGCATCAGGCAGCGACGGGATCTCACCTGATTTGATCAAACGCTGTAAAGATACCCTTTTGCGACCGCTGTATATGATGTTATGTCAGTGCTGGAAAGAGGTCAGAATAGCTTAAGATATGAGAGATGTACAAATTGTAACATTATTTTAAAAAAAACAAGGGTGATAAAAGTGACTGTAATAGCTATTGATGTGTCTCTGTTTAGTGTTGTAGGCAACTTCTTTGCCAGAGTTATTTTACCAAGGCTACATAAATAGGCAGAACGTGTGTATCCGGAGTTACAGTGTGGATTCGGGTCTGAAAGATCAATGATTGTTATGATCTCTCTTCGACAACTTCAGTAAAAGTCACGTGAGCAGAGTCAGCCATTTTATGTCGTCCTCATTGGCAGACAAAGGCATTTGATTTGGTTAGTAGAGATGGCCTCTACAAAATCCTCTCTAAAATAGGCTGCCCAAACAAACTGCTGTCACTAATAATATCGTTCCATGAGGGCATGGCAGAAACAGTCCAATGTGATGGTAGTATATCACAAACCATTTTGAATTCTAAGTGGTGTTAACCAAGCATGTGTTCTGGCCCGACACTGTTCTTAATCTTCTTTGCTCTGTTACTGAAACATGCATTTGGTAACGCAAATGAAGGAATCTGCCGTCACACTAGGTCGAATGGTAGGCTGTTTAACCTTGCAAGGCTCAAGGCCAAAACGAAGATAAGGGAGATCACCATCAGGGACTTGCTTTTCTCTGATGATGCTACAATTGTCACACACAGTCAGCAGGAACTTCAGGGACTGATAGGTCGCATCTCCCAGGCTTGCGAAGATTTTGGGCTCACAATAAGTCTCAACAAAACAAAAGTTCTGATACAGAAAGTAAATACCACGCCAAGTCTCAGCATCGATAATTATGAACTTGCAGCTGTCATCATCGGGATCCCTAATCAATAACAAGCTCTATCTAGACCCAGAAATAGACCTCACATACCTGGGATCCCTAATCAATGGCAAGCTCTATCTAGACCCAGAAATAGACCTCACATACCTGGGATCCCTAATCAATAACAAGCTCTATCTAGACCCAGAAATAGACCTCACATACCTGGGATCCCTAATCAATAACAAGCTCTATCTAGACCCAGAAATAGACCTCACATACCTGGGATCCCTAATCAATGACAAGCTCAATCTAGACCCATAAATAGACCTCACATACCTGAGATCCCTAATCAATAACAAGCTCTATCTAGACCCAGAAATAGACCTCACATACCTGGGATCCCTAATCAATGACAGGCTCTATCTAGACCCAGAAATAGACCTCACATACCTGGGATCCCTAATCAATAACAAGCTCTATCTAGACCCAGAAATAGACCTCACATACCTGGGATCCCTAATCAATGACAAGCTGTATCTAGACCTAGAAATAGACCTCACATACCTGGGATCCCTAATCAATGACAAGCTGTATCTAGACCCAGAAATAGACAGTCGCATTGGCAAAGCTGCTGCTGCTACATCTGCTGGCCTCACAACCCGTGTTTGAAAAAACCAGAAGCTGACAATTAAAACAAAGGCCATGGTACACAATGCATGTGTTGTAAGCACATTTCTATAGGACAACTTAAGCCAAACAAGAGCACAGGCTTAACACATTCCATCTACGGCGTCTGTTATCCATTCTTGGAATTACATGGAGGGACAGAGGGACAAATACAGAGGTACACTCTCGCACTGGTCTTCCAGACATGTATATTCTACTTAAGCAGCGGGGACTACGATGGCTTGGTCATGTTCGTCGCATGGAAGATGGTTGAATTCCCAAAGAATATCCTCTATGGACAGTTGGCGGATGGCACGAAAACAGTCGGCCCACCACAGTTGAGGTTCAAAGATGTACAAGCGTAATATGAAGGGTCTAGACTTGAATCTGATATACTGGGAAGACGCAGCTGCAGACCGATCCATGGGGGTATGTGCCCTGAATGGCCAACTCACGCTTGGTGAAGGGAAGCAATTACAATTATAAAAATATTTTAATTTGTCCAGCAATTATCAACCTCTTTGAATCGACAGATTCTAAATGATTAATATAATCTTTTGTGGACATACTGATTAGCAGACTTCTGTGAATTACCTTATGTATATCAAAACAAATTAAGAGTACATACAATGACAACAAATATATTTCAATATTCAAATCCTTTTTAAGCAAGATAAAATTAGCTGCGCAGTTGATACAATCTTGGGGTCAAATGGTGACCAAAGGACTGGACCAGGACCAGGCTCACCCTGGAAGTGTGACATTTTTACACCTAGGGTTGGCAACTGCTTAGGAGCCGCCTCTGGATTGTCTCATGTTCTAGAATACAGTACGTTTTGGGTCAGTAAATGGACCAGAAATGTAAAGATCTGTAGTTTCGGTTACTTTAAATTTAGCACAGTGAGTTGAGGTGGATAAAATAAAGCGATGCATTTTCTAATCACTGCTAGTATATGTTTCTCTCGTTAAGACAAGACAGCTTCAATAGCCAATCAGGCCAGTTATTATTTTCTCACGGAAAGTTGTTTTCAAAGTTCAATTTACATCACTGTGACAGTCTTGGTGCTGACCCTGATAAAGAGTGAATGAATGTATGTATGCTTGAGACTTTTCCCATTTTTTTTCTCCACACAAACTGAAATAATACAAAATTGTACATGTGAGATAGAATGAATATATTATTTTTTTAACTGGCATCCTAATGTCTGAACACTCTGAATATGCCTTGCCACTTTAACAATGTGAAAACACGATGGAAACAAATGAGCCATAAAAGTCGTCCCGGAACCAAAACCTGTAAAATGATACTCAGAACAGGGGAAAAGTATCAATTCCTCAAGGATTAACCAGATGGGTGCGTTAAAAATGTATTGTTTAAAAAAAATCTATCTCACTTTTAAGGTTTTCATTTGAAAGTATATATATATATATATGTATATGTATTAAAATAGACATGTATATCATTCTTTCTGCAGGGTTAGTTTCCTATATATATTTGTTGTCTGACAAGCGCCAAATGTGTTTTCATTTGTTATGGATTACTCTTGCAATAAATGTCACGAATTGCCAACATTTAGTAGAACTGACTTCCCTTAGTTTCACGTATTCTGGATACGACATTTGAGACGTCACTGACAGTCAGCTCAGCGAATTCCTTTGCACTGTTAATAATTAGCGAACCCTGGGTTCTGGAAGATTATGTAATTTTTAAACGACTGTTCCATGTCCTTCAGTTTGACTTCAGTCATTTATCAGAAGAATTATAAGCAACCATTTTCGTTGATGTCATTTGTACAGAGCTTAAGAATGGGAGAGAAAATATTTATTTTTAATTTTCGGGAGATAACCCCATTACGAAGTTGCATGACCCCCACATTTTGGGAAATAATTTTTCTAAAAAGGACGTATTCCTAATTGCTGCTTTCAGTCTTTTATACGTTATTCATCTATCACGACAAATTTGCTCATTTGAAATTAATTTATTAATCAAGATACTGTTTTTGTAGAACACATAATTAAATATCATAAGAAAATGGCACGTGCTTGCACACGCCCAGAAAATTAGAAGTTAGTTAAATCATACTTACCTGGCACGGGAAATTACCGTTATCAACTAGGCGGTATTCCCAGGTTGAGGCCCTTCCATTGCACACCGGTTGGGTTGACGCCTGCGATCGCCCCAAATGTGGACGACTCGAGTGCGTAATTTATGCGTAAGGGGGACTGCGTTCGCGCTATCCCTATAAATCAATAATGACGTCAAATGAATAAGTTTCTCACAGTTTCATATGATCATTACACTTTTATACTATCAGTCATTAAAAACAAATCGCTTTAAAAAAAAATAATCATACACACAAGAAAATGTGCACGCTAAATCCCTTTTTCCTATGCATGTCGTGTTTACTTCCAATTTTGCGTGCAAAACACCGAATTGATTATACTTTTATTATACTGGTTTGACCTGCAATCTCTACTTGCATGGACCCAATTGAACACGCGTGGGATGAACTGAACAGAAGGGTCCGCTAGCCTGACATCAACAATGTGAGTGAACTTTACAGAGCACTCTGCAGAATGGAACGCCATACCTCAAATATTTTTCGAGACACGGGTCACACAGAGTATTAATAATAAGAGAAGTGACTTCATGACAGTGAGTGTGACAATTTTACACCTAGGGTTGGCAACTGCTTAGGAGCCGCCTCTGGATTGTCTCATGTTCTAGAATGCAGTACGTTTTGGGTCAGTAAATGGACCAGAAATGTAAAGATCTGTAGTTTCGGTTACATTAAATTTAGCACAATGAGTTGAGGTGGATAAAATAAAGCGATGCGTTTTCTAATCACTGCTAGTATATGTTTCTCTCGTTAAGACAAGAAATCTTCAATCAGGCCAGTTATTATTTTCTCACGGAAAGTTGTTTTCAAAGTTCAATTTACATCACTGTGACAGTCTTGGTGCTGATCCTGATAAAGAGTGAATGAATGTATGTATGCTTGAGACTTTTCCCATTTGTTTTCTCCACACAAACTGAAATAATACAAAATTGTACATGTGAGATAGAATGAATATATTATTTTTTTAACTGGCATCCTAATGTCTGAACACTCTGAATATGCCTTGCCACTTTAACAATGTGAAAACACGATGGAAACAAATGAGCCATAAAAGTCGTCCCGGAACCAAAACCTGTAAAATGATACTCAGAACAGGGGAAAAGTATCAATTCCTCAAGGATTAACCAGATGGGTGCGTTAAAAATGTATTGTTTAAAAAAAATCTATCTCACTTTTAAGGCTTTCATTTGAATGTGTATATATATATATATATATATATATATATATATATATATATATATATATATATACATATATATGTATATGTATTAAAATAGACATGTATATAATTCTTTAAAAAAACAAAAAAACTGGGGGCAACTCTTCCCCTTCTCTCTTCTCTTACCTCCCCCTGTTTCATTTGACTCTGTCCTACAGTCACACCCTTGCACAACTTTCACACGCGCCCTTATGGGGAGGCCCTTCCATTGCACTTTGGTTGGGCTAGCTTCTGAGGGCACACAAACCTAGCATAGGTACATACAGATGCACACATGCATCCAAGCACTGGTTTATGTGTCCTGATATCGCCCAATGGACTACGGTCTGGGGTGGAAAATGGCACACCTCCGCCAGTAGAAACTAGTGAGGCAAACATCTAAGCAAAAAAAAAAAAACCAAAAGTACTAACTGTTGCATTTTGGTGTCAAGGGGACGGCGTGGGCTAGTGGTTAAGTGACACGGCTCACAGCCAGAAGGTGCTGGGTTCGATCCCCATCACAACACCGGCCGTTACCCCGGGGAAGCAAACCCTTAGAAAATGCAGGAGGAAGCACTCCCTTACATAAAATGCATGCTGAAGTAGGATGTACTGGGCCGACAGCCGCAAAATAAAAACCACAGTGCAACGCACACCGCCTTTGGGGATTAGAAAATAACGCAAACATTAAAAAAAATAAAATTTTGTTGTCATTTTTACGATTGTTTGTACATAAATGGCAATACAAACAACAAATTGATCTATCAATCCATTTAGGAGATTCAAACAACAAATTGATCTATCAATCCATTTAGGAGATACAAACAACAAATTGATCTATCAATCCATTTAGGAGATACAAATAACCAATTGATCTATCAATCCATTTAGGAGATACAAATAACCAATTGATCTATCAATTCATTTAGGAGATACACCAATGAACAAAATACTACAGAAAATTAAGCTGCGTACTGAAAAATCTTAAAATGTAATGCCATTTCTTTGCAATGGTCCTAAAAGATCAAAGGAATTCGCTGATGTACACATGTCTTAATATCTATGGACTAAACAATTTCATTGTTTTAGCGTTAAGGATATTTCAAAGCTGCTTCATTTGGATATGACATGTGGTTTTGTAGAAAATTGCTTCAGATCTTGTTTATGAATTAAAAGACGGATAATAGATGACAGCATACTGGTCGAATTGAATGGAAGGTTGATGTAGCTCAGAAAAGTATGATAGTCACTTAAATGCTGATCGGTTATCGTTCAAGGTTTCTTCTGCTCGATTGTGTTCTTTCAAACAACCACATGAACTATCAGCACACACTTTGTGCATTGTCTCAGGTTTCTCTTTTCGTCACAGTCTACACTAGAAATATTTTACGTGACATACTCTTTCCATAACAAAGTCTCCATTACAGCAGCCTTGAGCACATTTCAACAACCCGCTTCACACGTTGACATCTTCAAACCGCCAGAACTGTCCTGATATCATCTTCCTCTCGGACGACCTCTTCCCTTTCTCCCAGGCACCGTGCCCTCCACTATCTTTCTCTCCGGGTCATTGTGTCTTTGATATGTCAGAAATAGTCTAACCTCTGTCTTGTGATGTTATTTACAGGCCAGTTTTCGTTTATACCTAATTGTTGCAAAATGTATCAATTTGAAATAACCACGAAATTGGTAGTCTGTCTCAGACTTCACGTGTCGCCACGCAGTCCTCTCTTGAAATAAGTACATCTAGTACCACTATAAATATGATGCTTTGTCTCGTCACCAACAGTTTACCCCATGGCGGTCTGTCTCGTCCCGAGACAGTCCTGGCGGTCTGTCTCGTCCCTAGACAGTCGTGGCGGTCTGTCTCGTCCCTAGAAAGTCGTGGGGGTCTGTCTCGTTCCCAGACAGTCGTGGGTGTCTGTCTCGTCCCCAGACAGTCGCTACGGTCTGTCTCGTGCCCAGACAGTCGTGGCGGCCTGTCTCGTCCCTAGACAGTCGTAGCGGTCTGTCTCGTCCCTAGACAGTTAATACATAAGCCAACGTTCGGGGAAGGATCTAGTGAAGAAGTAAGAAAAGATGTAAAAATTAAGGGCCCGTCCGGGATTTGAACCCGGGACCTCGCGCACCCAAAGCGCGAATCATACCCCTAGACCAACGAGCCGCTGTATTGTGGTTGTTTCTATGTATATAAATATCTTCCGAAAAAATATTGTACGTTCATTTCTTGCAGTCACAAGCTTGTCGAATCCTTCACAACAGCAACATGTGTTGGTAGATTGACCTCAGTCGATAATTCACAGAGCTCAATCATTGTTGTATCGTTAATACATTCATCATCTTGAATGTCTTTGAACTTCTTTCTATATTGTATCTCATCGTCATCATGATCATCATTATCATCTTTTTTGTTCCTCCTCTTCTTAGCTTCTTCTTCTATTCTAGCTCTTCTTTTTTTATTCATCATATCTCAGGAGAAACACACTATTCACATTGTAATTACTGGTTCACAAGGTTTGCTGTTTCCAGAGCTTTCTTTCAGTCAAAAGGTTGTTGACCTGTTAGAATGAAGAGATATGTAAGTATAAGTTGGGCAGTCTTCTACCTTAGAAGTATTAAACTGCACATTTGGTCGTACCTTAAACATTGCAATCGGTATGGTAGTAGTCGTAATTATTATTACACTGAACCCCCCAATAGGCACATATATTTCACTCATAAGTAGTCTGTATCATGTTTCTCTTGTTACCAAAACTGTTTATTCATACTCTAGGTTACCGTCGCTCAAACTGTCACTCTGCTCTTCTTGTGGGTACTAAAGACTTTCTGAAGCCTGTTTTATTATTTTATTGTGGGAGCATATTGTAACTGGGTGTGGTGAAACATACAAATCAAAACCCCAAACTCACGTCCACAATCATCGTCATGGAAACAGGCTATTTAACACAGCAGCCCGATCAACGAGGTAGAAATTAATACTTTGTAAGGAGCTTACTCTGCCGAAGACAGATGTGTCTGACCAAAAGGTGCAAGCTGTAAACTAGCGACACAACACATTCTGTTCTCCGGACTACATGCTGCTACTTGCAAAGCCAGAAGAAGAAGAAGAAGAAGAAGAAGAAGAAGGAGCTAACCAATGAGCCATCAATTGCCCTACAGTCAGGAGTACACAGGTTAACCTTCATCAGTACGCTTCGAGATGAATGAACCACTGTAACCCGCTACTAAAAAACCGTCGAGTACATCAACAGCAATATCAACAACAATAACACCAACAACAAGTACAATAATAACAACAGCAACAATGACAATACCAATAGCGACAAAAACAACAACACCATCACCAACAACAACAATAACAAACACCACTATGTGATTGTAATTCGCCCACAGCGCATCATGTCTGTGTTTGATCCTCTTGAAACAGATGATGTTCCATTCAGGAGTGCCCGTTGTGTGGCTTAAATATTGTCACTTAATCTGTTCTTCCCCTTGAGTGTTCCCACGGACCGAAAGGAGAGTAAAGAACAGTAATACTGTCACCTGCCAGATATGTCCTATTGCGCGCCTACTGAGTGTTGGCTGACTGCTCTATCCTTTTGAAACTTAAAGCCACAAAAACTTCAATAGATACGATCAGGTCAACATTTTTTGGGTTGACGAGTATTTCCTATGAACCTATGCTCAACAGGAAGCTCAAAAGGTTTTGTATTTGAATTTGTTCTTGATAACCAGTAGTCTAGTTTCTCTTAGACCAGACTTTAAGCTTCCTCTGTGACATTTCTTTCTATGTTCCATTCGTGACACTTTAGCTTTCCTTTGTGACTGTTATTTTTATTTTTCCTTTGTGACAAATCTTTCCAGCTTACATTTGTGACATTTCTATATAGCTTTCCTTTGTGACATTTCTGATTGGGTTATCTCTGTGCTGTTTCTCTCTGGATTAAGCTGTGTAATGTATCTCTGGGACAACTCTGTATCATTTCTATCTGAGTTTCATCTGTGACACTGCTCTCTGGATTATCTCTTCTGACTTATCTCGGGTCTGCCATGAGCAACACTCTTTCGCACGAGATGAAGATTGGCAGTGGGCTTGACGGGGCGAGTACCGTCATGGCCGGTCTTACGAAAAGAGTCTGGGAGAACAATGCGCTGTCTCACTACACCAAAATGCGGTTTCTTTCAGACCTGCGTTCTTGGCACTCTCATGTATGGAAGCGAGACTTAGAGCACTTGTGTAACAGAGTTACAAGAGTCGAACGAGCCAACATTAATTCGAGAGGAATCGCAGGTCGCAGACATTTGGTCCACGTACTTGGCTGATAAGCCAATGGTGCTAGGCTACCATCTGAGGGATTACGGCCGAACGCCTCTAAGCCGGAATCCCGCCCAAAATCTCAGCACCACTGCGATGGGAGGCTACGATATGGTTGGGACATGGGGTTCGCGTCTCAGCCCGACCCGGTCGAGCCGCAGAAAGAGGTCTCTGCCGTCCGCCGATAAAAGCGGGCGGGAAGCTGCTCGATATTCACCCCATTCGGCGATGAGGTGTGAAACCACTAGTAGAAGACTTAGTTTTCGGTCGGGGTGTCGTAAGCAGTAGAGCAGCCACCTAATTGCGAACTGTTGAGACTCAACACTTGATCATGAGATATGTCCGCACACCAGGCGAACAACATCTCCGTACCATGGCCAGGATTGTCCCCTGGTTAAATGCACTCCTGCCTCGCTCTTTATCTCTGTCTGCTATCAGTTATCCCAATCCCAATGGGCGCAGAAGAGATGCAGGCCAGCGGACATTGCACTACTGCCCTATTGTGACAACCTCCCAGGTGGCGGGGAATGCTAGGCGTGCCATCACTGCAGAGAAGCCGAGAAAATAAAGGGAGCAAAGAGATACCCCACACACATGCATATTCTACGTTTCTGGCAGGACGTGACGATCCTGAGACACAAACACACTGGAGTGCCTCTCTTCCGGGATAGTACAAACTAGTACATAGTCCATCATATCATATCATTGCCACACCCTATAAACACGAGTGGGGAAGACTCGATAGTCCTGCAAGACAACTGCCCTAAGAGAGACAACTCTAACCAAAAATAACTGCTGCCCTGCAGATAGGCTGGGGACAGCCAAAGGCTAAGGAGGGCATCCCTACAGAAACGCGTGTTGAAATCGGATGCACTGGGCCACATGCCTAACAAAGTAACACAGTGCAACGTATATCGCTGTAACCAGCGTACGAAGAAGAAGAAGAAGAAGAACGAACCAACGCCAGGAAAGCCTTGAACATACCGCTCGTGGTACCCACACATAATTTGAGAACCCTGTCCAAGAGATTGCATTCATTAAACGGGTCACTGTTCTTAATTCTAAAAAAATACAGCGAAAGACTGTCATCCAAAATAGTTACCTTCCCACCATTTCTACTGAGAATTTCACGACCTTCTAGATCACATAGGTTAAAAAACAAGCTATCCATTCTCTGGCGACACGGGAATAAACACAAGACAAACACGTTATTAACAGAAGCGGACAGCCTATAGTATAAACTGGGATATGAGGGTTCCTGGGACATAAGAAAGAGCAGAGAAGAGAAGACTACCGTGCAGTTAGTAGGTAGGAGATAGACGAGAACATGTAGTTAAAATGGACTACAGAACATAGCCAGTGAGTGACAAGAATGAAGAGATAGAATTAGAAGTCACCGAAGCAGACCTACACCGAATAGCAACGAGAGACCACACACGTGTAAGAATCTGTCCGTGTGTGATGTTCTATTTGATTTGTCGCTAACATCTGCCATACGTGACTCGACGTCCAAGTCCCTGAGTAGCATTCGTCTGCATTCTCGTCAGAGGGAGACGTGTTGCTTCCACACGAAGCTGTCGTCCTAGATAACACGTCGTGACACATGTGTTACCTTGGCCTGACAACCACAGTAACAGAACCACTGTCCTTTGTCATATGCACGTGCGCAATTGCAGCCACCGAGTTTTTGACAGCAGAAGACGAAGAAGAATAACTAGCAGATCTGATCACTTCCTTACGTTGACACAAGACAAGAGACCCAGAAGACATCTATGTTGTATAACCTGACAGGTGGGACATAAGGCCCCCAGATGAGCGACGACAGAGAGATTAGGACTGAGAATAATTTGCTAGATCCGACCACATAAATAGAACAATTTGCTAGATCCGACCACATGAATAGAACAATTTGCTAGATCTGACCACATGAATAGAAAAATTTGCTAGATCTGACTACGCAATTAGAACTCTGGGTAATTTTAGTGCAAGATAAAGACCTGTGTTAATTGCACGCAACTATTGAAAGTCATTATAGTTACTTAGAGAAGTGTTGATAGCGAAACTCTTAACGATTCTCATGCTTAGTACTACTATATTATAATGTGTATTCAACAAATTCAATTTGAGAATTCAAAATTTAATTCAAAAATTATTCAACAAATAAACATTAATTGTTTTGCTGTTGTTAAAACAATTATTTTTGGTTTTAATGAGTAAGTGGGAGTTAAGGAGTGATAGTGGTAATGGAGAAAGTTAGTGATAAGTGGGGATAGAATACGTGGGGGTTAACCATGCCACATATAAATAAAAATTACTTAGAATGATCTATAACATTGTATATTTTAGTCATATAACAAGACATACCTCAATGTTGAAGACCCTACTGGAGGGTAGGGTGAAAGGCAGTCATTCAAGAGGCAGACAACGTTTCAAGGGGGGGGGGGGATAACACCAGGAGATGGACTGGAAAAAGCCTCTCAGATTGCACCCTTACGGCAAGATATAGAGCACACCGGAGATCCATTGCAGCCGACCTTCGATACAGAGATGGCACCTGGACTAAACTGAATGTGTTTTTTTCTTGGATAGGAGGGAAAATTAAAAAAGGGAGGAGATTTAGAAAATAGAAAAGAGAAAAAGAGGAAGAGGATGATGATGACGATGGTTGTAATGGTGATTATGAAGATGATGATGGTGATGACGAAGAAGAAGACAGACATGCGTTCAAGGACATTGAAAATAATGGATGTGCCAGCGACACAACAACGACAGAACTCTGATATCTCGACTAAGATCAATCTACCAACATATGTTGCTGTTGTGACAGATTTAACAGGTTTGTGACTGCAACAAATGAAAGTACAATATTTTTCTGAAGATATTTATATTCATTGAAACATTCACATTACAGTGGCTCGTTGGTCTAGGGGTATGATTCGCGCTTTGGGTGCGCGAGGTCCCGGGTTCAAATCCCGGACGGGCCCTTAATTTTTACATATTTCCTTACTTCATTTGTTCCCGAACTCGTATGTATTAACTGTCCTGTGACGAGACAGACCGCTACGTTCATCCTAGATATAAATGAAATGTGTAAACTGCAATGACGATCAGAAGATTGAGAAATGCCAACAGGGAAATAGAGCTGTCGCTACCAGTGGTGAACGACGGGAGAACAAGAACATTGGTGGAGAGGAAACAACATATAAACGTTGGGTCACGTCTTAAACAAATCGTCGAACACCACCAGGGAAAAAGAATTGTCACTACCAGTGGTGAACGACGGGAGAACATGAACAGTGGTGGAGAGGAAACAACAGATAAACGTTAGGTCACGTCTTAGACAAATCGTCGAACACGTTTAGCTGGTTTAAGAAACGTAATGTTGTTTGCGAATGCCCACAATGAGTAGGTTACTCTTTTGTACGTCCTGAAAAGGACATTAAGATTTGCAGTAGCTTTCCTCACATCCCGAGCGTGCTGATGAAGGTGGACCGAGGTCATCCAAGCGGTTGTGCTATGATTAGTTTAATTTCTGTGTAACTCACTACTACGGGGATCATGTCGAACTCTTACCTCGTTAGCCAGGCTGCCATGAAAACAGCCCGTTTCCAGGGAGGGCTACTAGGAAGTCAAGGTGAGGGTCTTGGCTAGTATGTTTTGCCTGATCCTGACTAATACGTTTGATCAGTATATTTTGCCTGACCCTGACAAACATGTCTGATCAGTATATTTTGCCTGACCCTGACCAACATGTCTGATCAGGATATTGTGCCTGACCCTGACCAATATGCCTGATCAGTATATTTTGCCTAACCGTGTTAGTCTTCCTCCCCAAGAAATGTAACAATCAGTAACATTTAAAAAAATGCACGTACAACATATTTTAAATTATTTAAAATCCTGAAAAACATGTACATTATAAAGGTTCGTTTGTCCAGGGGTCTCATTTCAGTTTTGAGTGCGCGAGGTCCCGGTTCAAATGTCCAGATGTTGTCTTACTTGTTAACATCTCTACGTACCAGTGTCCACATTTTACAGAACGCTTTTACAGAGACAAATATCCGACAAAACATCTGAGCCAGAGACAAATGTCCCATAAAACACCTGACAAGAGACATATGTCCCACATAACACCTAACCCAGAGACAAATGTCCAACAGAACACCTGACCCAGAGACAAATGTCCAACAGAACACCTGACCCAGAGACAAATGTCTAACAGAACATCTGACCCAGAGACAAATGTCCAACAGAACACCTGACCCAGAGACAAATGTCCAACAGAACACCTGACCCAGAGACAAATGTTTGACAGAACACCTGACCCAGAGACAAATGTCTGACAGAACACTTGACCCGAACACAAATGTCCAACAGAACATTTGACCCGGAGACAAATGTCCGACAGAACACTTGACCCAGAGACAAATGTCCGACAGAAGACTTGATCCAGAGACAAATGTCCGACAGAATCTCTAGAGTCTGGCACAGGAGAAATATGCCAACGTTGCCGAAAAGAAATCAAGTTACAATATTCATATAGCGAGCCATCCGCTGCAAACTCACACAATAAATGTTCAACAAATTATAAAACGGCCACACATATATATGCCAGCGTGTTGTGGGCATGATTTTGAATCCTCAGATCTGCTGACTCTACGAGAAGAACTTATTAATAGCACGTGGTATACAAAGTTTGATACACGCCATCATTTTTATTATTTAAATAATATTAAATAAATATAATTTTCCCGTCGCTCCGTTTGGCCCAACACTGCATTTTGGTCTCATAACCAGAGTTTAGGAAAGTCTGATTTTAGTAACTGGTTGAAGCACAGGTCTAGCGCAACCTTCGACTTACCCAGTGCGGCCCTTCCGAAAGTCTGATTCCAGTAACTGGTTGAAGCACAGGTCCAGCGCAACCTTCGACTTACCCAGTGCGGCCCTTCCGAAAGTCTGATTCCAGTCACTTGTTGAAGCACAGGTCCAGCGCTACCTTCGACATACCCAGTGCGGCCCTTCCGAAAGTATGATTCCAGTCACTGGTTGAAGCACAGGTCAAGCGCAACTTCGATTTACCCAGTGCGGCCCTTCCGAAAGTCTGATTCCAGTCACTGGATGAAGCGCAGGTCTAAGGCAACCTTCGACTTACCCAGTGCGGCCCTTCCGGTTGCCTGTTTTTAGTCATTTCCAGTGCGGTCTCGTAGCAATGGTTTCTACATGATCAAGTTAACTTTCACTGAAACAACCCTCTTTAGTCGAAGAACAAAACAGCTGTGCTTATTGCCAAACAAAAGGAATGTTCCTGCTCTTCTTGAACATTTTGATATTAACATTTCAATTCTCGTATCCTCTTGTGGGCTCTATTTTAAAAAGGCATTTGTCTGTCGTTACATGGCGACCCAATCCTATCTAATTCAAAGGGAAATGAAGACATTGAAAATAGATTCTGAAGAAATGGTTCTGAAGGGCAGAGACCAGTTTTGCTATACAAAATAATGCAATTGTAAGCCAGTTCTTATGTTCTATTTCTTTCTAATTATTTATGTCTCCACGTCAGCCTGTTAATCACTTTCTCTCTGACCTGTATCTGTTAAAAGTGAAGAGAGAGCTAGACTATTTATTGAGGGCTGGAGCAGACGACATTTACGAGTCAGATCAATGCTCGAACACATGGCGCATGTCTCGCGACTATCAAAAATACACTTAAAATGTTTGGAAACATTAAAATGATTTAAAACATACATATTACAGTGGCTCGTTGGTCTAGGGGTATGATTCGCGCTTTGGGTGCGCGAGGTCCCGGGTTCAAATCCCGGACGGGCCCAAAATTTTTACATCTTTGCTTATACTTCTTTATATTGTCTAAATGTTCCAAATGAATGTCCATATTTGACTTCATTCTCTTACCAGTTTGAAGAAATGCATCTGGTCCTTTCCCGACCACAGGGAGTTTGAGGGAGGGGATCGAGAGCAAAGATGCTCAAACGCAATTAACTAGCTAAACTAGGCACGTCATCTCGAATCGTTGACCCAGAATACATGACAAGAGAGAAATGTCCCACAGGACCCAGAGACAAATATCCCACAGAACACGGCCCAGAGACAAATGTTCGACAGAACACACGGCCCAGAGATAAATGTCCGACAGAACACAGGACCCAGAGACAAATGTCCGACCGAACACAGCCCAGAGATAAATATCACACAAACACATTGCCTAGAGACAAATGTCCGACAGAACACAGCCCGGAGACAAATGTCCGACAGAACACAGCCCAGAGACACGTGTCCGACAGAACACACGACCCAGAGGGTGTGCAATGTCAATGCCAAGATAAACAATTA
The DNA here is from genome assembly GCA_036924085.1 of Ariolimax columbianus. NCBI lineage: Eukaryota > Metazoa > Mollusca > Gastropoda > Stylommatophora > Arionidae > Ariolimax > Ariolimax columbianus. The sequence continues at coordinate 82,979,181 of JAVGWX010000005.1, forward strand.
TGAGGAACCCCTATCGTCTTCACCAACATATATGATCTCTAGAGAAACGTGTATCCGTCAGTTCCATCGTGTTTCAGTTTTGCAAAAGGACGTACTTCTCGGAGATTTATGCTGAGTTTAGCGCACTCTATTCTGTTGGTTTACCGAGCTGGTACCTAAGTCCTGGTGAAACATATTGATCAAGACCCCTACTCAAGTCTCCAAGCGTGCTCCTTGTAACAGTTAGTGACACAACAGTTTGACCAACGAGATGGGAAGTGACTCTGTAATCTTCAAGTGATGAGGCTACTAATAAGCCTTACTTTGCACTGCAGATTGAAATGGTCCATGTGACATTGGTTGATAGATATTATGGGTAAAGATTAAACGTCAATTTAACAAGATGATGGTAACAGACGATGTCTAACGTTTAGACCAAAACCTATCCTCAGTCGGTACCAGACAAAATACGAAAAGTACTAATAAAACACATTGAATTGATTTTTCAAAAGATCTAATGATTTTCCATTAAGTGATGAAGTCTTGCATCAATCAAACAATCAATCAAACAATCAATAAATCAACCAGAACCGTTCAGACCCCTCCGTCGCAAAGGTCTTCAAGAACTACATCCAAAGTACTCCTGCCCTATGCCCACATTTAAAACAGTCCATGTCGTTCCTGCTCCCTTTATGTTTGTCGCGACCTTATTCTTTTCATATTTGTATTGATCTGCCCCTGCACTTCTTGCCTTGGGGATTCCAGAACAGAGACTATCTTGTTGTTCTATCAGCCGGTCTCCTTATTGTGTGTCCTTTCCCACACCATCGTCTTCTCTTCATGATTAGTGTCACTATATGTCCTGTCCTTTCCAACTGTGCTGTATTCTCCATTGAAATAGGACTCTGCCTTTAGTGAGTCTTCGCTATTAGTTCCTCTTCTCAATAAGGCATGTACCAATTTAAAGGTTAGTAGACTAAAACGCGTCGAGGTAAGGGATTTTATCAATCTGATCATATGAAGTGAAACCCTAACCCAGCGAGAAATGACACGACTAGAATAGAGAGAAAGGGAGACATAACACCGAACGAACAGAGAGAGAAATGACACAAACAGAACGGAGAGAGAAATGACACCGATCAAATGGAGAGAGAAATGACACACAAAACGGAGAGAGAAATAACACTAGTAAAACGGAAAGAGATAAAACAGAAAGAAAAATTACACTAATAAAACAGAGAGAGAAATGACACTAATAAAACGGAGCGAGAAATGATACAGAGAATTCCCTGAGACAACTGTCACATAGATAGCACAGAGAGAAATGACACAGAGAATTCCCTGAGACAACTGTCACATAGCACAGAGAGATATGACACAGAGAATTCCCTGAGACAACTGTCACACAGATATCACAGAGAGAAATGACACAGAGATCCTCATCATTGGTGTGTATGTCTCTGTAGGCCATGCACGTGACGCCCTGTGAGTTTTGTCCAGATCTGCCTCCTGTATTTCAACAGTCTGCTATGACTATAAAGGCCTATCAGCGACTGACAGATCCTGGATTACATCATATAACCATGCTGAGGTCTTCTGTCTTTCTTTTTCTCTGCAGCCAGAAGGCCTCTTCGAGCGCCGGTGGTCACTATTTTCCTTCCACGCGACTGTCTCCAAAAATCTGATTCTCAGTAATCGGCTCTTTTGTCTCGGATGGGACGTCGCAAGTCCAACTTGCATACGTTCCTGAATCGCTGTGTGGGACGACCGACTCCTCTAGCTTCAAAAGCTTTCTATCCTTTGAGGATATCCGTTGGGATCCTCTCATCTTCCATGCGGTAAACATATCCCAACCTTCGAACGCGTTGTTGGCTCAAATTTATGGGATTGTTTGTTCGCCGTAATATCACATTATGTGGCAGTCTCACTTGCCACACAATCCTCAAATTACTCCATACGCACATCATGTGATATTGAGCCGCCGCCCCTGCTTAGAGCAAATGTATCAAGGGGAACGTTATTGCTATACTACGTCCCGGTATTATGTATTTATATGTTGCAGAGTTACTGTTATAGCTCATCCTAAGTCACGGTACGGCAGCACGCTCGGGGTGGAAGGGAAGCTACTGCAACCTGCCACTTAACGTCCTTTTCAGGGCATACAAAAGAGTAACCTTCTTTTTGTAGGCACTCGCAAACAACAAACAACCATTTCCATGATGATCTGTCTGGGGTCAAGATGCTGATGAGTGCATGAACTGTAGTGGTCAGCGACCCATAGCTGATCAGTGCATGAACTGTAGCGGTCAGCGAACCAGAGCTGATCAGTGCATGAACTGTAGTGGTCAGCGACCCAGAGCTGATCAGTGTATGAACTGTAGCGGTCAGCGAACCAGAGCTGATCAGTGCATGAACTGTAGTGGTCAGCGACCCAGAGCTGATCAGTGCATGAACTGTAGTGGTCAGCGACCCAGAGCTGATCAGTGCATGAACTGTAGTGGTCAGCGACCCAGAGCTGCCAAGACCCTTCTCTACATCTATTTGGTGATCCTGGATAACAAGCTGCAACATGGCAGGCTGGCTAAGGAGAAGAGATCGAAGGGTGAAGACTAACTCGGTACCCAAAGATGTCATTCTGAAGTCGGATGTGTCGGACCGAAAAGTACACATATCTCATTCAAGCTGTAAACAACGACACAACGCATTTCATTCTCCGAACTACATCATGCTACTTACAAAGGCCTTGATAGAGGGAATTTGAGAACGAACGATGAAGAAGAAGAAGATGAACAACACATAGTAACATCACAATCATGATGCCTTACCTCAAGCGTCTCTCACCACCGCACAGCTTACCACATTTATTTCTTTGATGAACGTGGCGGCCTTTCTCGTCACCAGACAGCTAAAACATAAATAAGTGTTCAGGGACAAATGTGACGAGGTAAGGACAGTTGCAAAAATGAAGGGCCCGTCCGGGATTTGAACCCGGGACCTCGCGCACCCAAAGCGCGAATCATACCCCTAGACCAACGAGCCGCTGTAATGTGTATGTTTTTGTGCATATAAATATCTTCAGAAAAATATTGTACGTTCATTTGTTGCAGTCACAAACTTGTTGAATCCCCCACATCAGCAGCACGTGTTTGTAGATCGATCTCAGTCGATAACTCACAGAGCTCAATCATTGTTGTATCGTTAGTACATTCATCAACTTAAATGTCTTTGAACTTCTTTCCGTCTTCTTCTTCTTCGTCATAATTATAATTATCATCCTCTTCTTCTTCTTCTTTTTTTTCCTTTCTTTCTTTCCTCCGGTAGTAGGAAAAACTAGTTATTCAACTTTAAATTCCCGGTTCAAAAGCGTTTCCTTTCCAACAATAATTATTCAACAATGCCACACGGAGCATACCAATCTTTCTGTAGTGCAATGTGAGGCTCCAAGTAAGCTCATCCCTAGTGGAGGTCTTGGGGATTCCGTGGCGAAGTGGTTAAGCCGTCGGCCTCGTGATCAGGTAGTGTGGGTTCGAGTCCGAATTCCGCCGTCTTTTTCACAGGTGATTGATGCGGAGTCACCTGCATATCGTAGTCGCCGCCAAGTTGTCTTGTCATTGACTTGCCACTAGGGTCGGGAGTCTCGAGACGAGAGAGTGAGGATAACAAGTAAATAAAATTATGCCATCATCGTCTACGATGGACGGCGGCCTTTGCCTTGAGTAGGGGTCTTGATCACTGTGTTTTACCAGGGTTTAGGTAACACCATTGTTGTGCGAGAAATGTGTTCCATTCCCTTTGGCAAAACTGAAACATGGTGGAACTGTGGGTAACATTATTTATATCGAGGCACACAGGTAATTGTGTTTCTTCTTCTTCTTCTTCTTCTTCTTCTTCTTCTTCTTCTTCTTCTTCTTCTTCTTCTTCTTCTTCTTCTTCTTCTTCTTCTTCTTCTTCTTTTTCTTCGTTTTCTTCTTCTTCTTCTTCGTCTTCTTCTTCTTCTTCTTCTTCTTCTTCCTCTTCTTCTTCTTCTTCTTCTTCTTCTTCTTCTTCTTCTTCTTCTTCTTCTTCTCCTTCTTCTTCGTACGCTGGCAGACGTCAACTTCAATTTGTTCGAAGAAAGCAGCTGAGGCTGTCGACACTGCCATAGAGCTTGTCTAGTGTTGGCACTAGTCATGGCCCCATCTGCTTTCTCTGGTCCTCGTATGCCGAGCAATTTTGCAGCAGATGTTAAGGGGTAATTTTCCCTGCACCACAGCATCGTCAGTAGCACCTATCTTCAGTTTATTGAATAGATGGTACCTGAGTCTGTTGTGGCCTGTGCGGAGTCTGAAGACCACGACCTGCTCTCTTCTGTTCAACTGGTAATAAGCATCATGTTTGTGTGTAGCCAGTATGCTCTGTTTCCCATTTGACCATGTGTCTGGTCCTAATAAAGATTTTGGACTTTTCGTAGGTCACACTAGAATCTGGTTGTGATAACATTACACCTTCTTTTACCAGTCTGTCTGCCTCCTCATTGTCTTGAATGTTACAATTGTATTTGAATATGTAAATGGTTTAAGTTCTTGCTTGTCCTAAGAGCTACGTCATACATAGCCTCTGACAGACAAGATCCACCCCGGCCATCTCGTGTGGCTACAATGACTCTAGCGAAACTGTTGAAGCTAACAGCGAGAGGACGACCATATGTCTTAGCATCAGTTTTCTTCAGGCAGATAAGGCTCGTTAACCTTGATCGGTATTCTGAATAAGAGAAGGTTAACTCTGATTTGAAATCTCTGTTGCTTTGAGGGAATATCAAACGATGGGAAAGGCTTCGGGAGGAAACCCAGAGGAAGAATTCGGAGTCGGAGTTTTTAAGTCAGTCTAGTGCTGACCAACACAATTCTGGCATTTCATCCGACCTGGCTGGTACCAAACTGTATCGATTATTGTCGATTCTTTTATCTACTTTCTGTGTGGAGAGTGAGAACAAGCTGCATGTGCTACAAGTTGATATTTGGATTTATTGCCTGTGTGGAAAGGTGGGGAAGGGGAACAGACTGCATGTGCCACAACGTGTTCTTTGGATCTACTAGTTGTGTGGAAAGGGGAGAGGGGGAGCAGACTGCATGTGCCACATCTAGTTCTTTGGATCTACTGGCTGCGTGGAAAGGTGGGGGGGGGGGGGGCATGCTGCATGTGCAATAATAATAATTTTCGTTAAGGCGTCTGAGGCACTTTGAGTCGGTGGGCCACATAAATGACCCACAGCAGTGGCGTGGTTCCAGAACTCGAGGAGGTTGATACTTGCTGAGGCCATACTGTTCGGGGACATTCCTCTTCTGGGCCCTCAGCCGTTCAGGGGAAGACTTTTGGCGCCAAGGAACGAATTGTGTAGTAGTGCGACAACATGATCTTGAAATATTCATGCCCAAACTTGCGCCCTAGAGAGAATACTTCAGCTTCCTCTTTGGGATTTTCTTTGATGTGCTCCCAAGAAATGTCTTTGTAAATTCAACTGAAGAAATAGGCCTCCATATCAAGTGGAATGGCAGATGGTTTAGTCTCCGACGGTTAAAGGCCAAAACTAAAGTCAGAAGAGTCACCATAGGAGACCTCCTGGCGACGCTGCAATTGTCACACAAAGCGAGCAGGGGCTCCATATCTTGATTAAATGTTTTTTTTCCGAGCACGCAGTGACCTTTGACTCACGATAAACTTCCAGAAGATAACTGTGATGTGCCATGACGTTAGTGCTACACCAGTTATTATCATCAACAATGACGTATTGTTGACAGCGCAGCAATGCCATGTCTGTAGTCTACTGTCAGCGATTCACATGTCTGTAGTCTACTGTCAGCGATTCACATGTCTGGAATCTACTGTCAGCGATTCACATGTCTATAGTCTACTGTCAGCGATTCACATGTCTGGAGTCTACTGTCAGTGATTCACATGTCTGGAATCTACTGTCAGCGATTCACATGTCTGGAGTCTACTGTCAGCGATTCACATGTCTGGAGTCTTCTGTCAGCGATTCACATGTCTGGAATCTACTATCAGCGATTCACATGTCTGGAATTTACTGTCAGCGATTCACATGTCTGGAATCTACTGTCAGCGATTCACATGTCTGGAATCTACTGTCAGCGATTCACATGTCTGGAATCTACTGTCAGCGATTCACATGTCTGGAATCTACTGTCAGCGATTCACATGTCTGGAATCTACTGTCAGCGATTCACATGTCTGGAATCTACTGTCAGCGATTCACATGTCTGGAATCTACTGTCAGCGATTCACATATCTGGAATCTACTGTCAGCGATTCACATGTCTGGAATCTACTGTCAGCGATTCACATGTCTGGAATCTACTGTCAGCGATTCACATGTCTGGAATCTACTGTCAGCGATTCACATGTCTGGAATCTACTGTCAGCGATTCACATGTCTGGAATCTACTGTCAGCGATTCACATGTCTGGAATCTACTGTCAGCGATTCACATGTCTGGAATCTACTGTCAGCGATTCACATGTCTGGAATCTACTGTCAGCGATTCACATGTCTGGAATCTACTGTCAGCGATTCCTTCTCCCTGGATCCAGAAATAAACAGCCGCATTGACACAGCAACAACTGTCTATGCCTCATTTTGCTTGCCCGGGTAAACCCTAAACCGACAATAAAGAACAAGGTTGCAGTATACAATGCCTGCGTCTCAAGTGTACTTCTCTATGGCAGTAAGCCTAGGACAACCTACGCAGACCAGAAAAGGAAGGTCAACACCGTTTCTGTTCTTTGCTTCGAGAAGCGAATGCCTTGCCTCTCAACCACCATAATCCCCATTTACGGAACTACATTTTAACCTATTATTTTTGATAAACTACACATCCTCCAAGCGTGCAGGGTTGATCATATATGTAGACATATATGTAATGTACTTATGTATTCAACATTGAAATGTTTTCTAATATGCGTAGCCATTACATTTCTCAGCATCAGGACGCTGTTAGATGTTCTACGCCAGCACGATGCGTTAGTAGAGTGGAAGTCATTCAGAGTTCTCGAAAGCACGAAAGCACGTCCTATGGTCCAAGGCCGCTTCACAATGGTATCCTTTCTTACATGCAACATGGCTCGTGATCCTGCAAACAAATTGTGCTACAGCAGTCTGCAAACGAGAAGTGACGTAGCTGTCTGCTCATTGACTGTGCTGCTGTCTGCTCATTCACTGTGCTGTTGTCTGCTCATTCACTGTGTTGTTGTCTGCTCATTCACTGTGCTTCTGTCTGCTCATTCACCGTGTTGCTGTCTGCTCATTCACTGTGCTTCTGTCTGCTCATTCACTGTGCTGCTGTCTGTTCAGTCATTGAGCTACTATCCTCTCATTCACCGGGTTGCTGTCTGCTCATTCAATGTGCTGCTGTCTGTTCATTCATTGAGCTACTGTCCTCTCATTCACCGCGTTGCTGTCTGCTCATTCACTGTACTGCTGTCAGCTAATTTAATGTTATGCATCTTTGACCCGATTCATTGACTGACACCGCATTTTACCCCAAACAAAAACCTCATTATCGTTTTAAAAAATGTAATTAGTGTTACTCGTACATTTCTTACTTTGTCTAGTGCCGAGGAAGACTACTGGTTGAAACGTTTCTTATTGCCCTCATGTGAAACTCACTTTTAAACTTTACCTGCAATGATTATCAAACAATGTACCCGGATCAATCTACTGGGCGGGGAATAAAGTATGGACGAATGTTATTAACTTACCGAGGAAACGCCTAATTAAAACAGCAATGTAAAAAGTTAGGGCCCGGGACCTCGCGCACCCAAAGCGCGAATCATACCCTTAGACCAACGAGCCACTAGAATGTACATGTTTTAAAGCATTTTAACGTTTTGAGATATTTTGTCAGTGCAATTTTGATAGCCACGTGACTAGAAAACCCAATACAAGCGCCATGTGTTTGTAGATTGATCTAACTCACGAGCTAACATGTTCAAGTTCTCGCTATCTCCTCGTTCACTGCATGTGCTCTTCTGAAAGCAAGTCAATAGCACGAGTGGATGTGTCGCCGAAAAAACATAAGCAAGAACAGAGTTGATAAAGAACAGTCAGATTGCTATTCTCCTCTATTGCACTTTTCCTGTTCGTGTTAAAACGCTTTCTTGACTGTAATTTTGTATTTAGTAAGGAATGCAGGAGCATATTGCATTGGCATACAAAATAGGCCCACAAAAATAAGACAGTGCAGAAACATAAAGATATAGACATGTAAATAGAGACAGGTGAGAAAAAGAGACGAATCAGGTATGGAAGACGGTAATCAGTAACATAGATCTTCATCGTTCAGGTCCCTACAATCACAACTTTTTCCCTCATAAACATGACGGCCATTCAACATTCTCTCATCACCATGCAGATAATGCCTTAAATAATCACTATATTATTTCTTGAACGTCTGTCTGTTTATCTGACGTTTGCAGTAGCGATTTGTATGGCTTATCGAATCACGACACAATCATCGATGGGTTATGTTTAGTCAAAACAAAATGACCTACCGTTTTATCCTACTTGGATGAAGACATATCTTCCGTATGTTTATTTATCATTTATTTATAATAAAATAAAATAAAATTAGAAAATTGATTGATTAATCATTATGATACAAGACGTTTCAGATAAGGAAGCCCACACTTGAACGTAATGTAAGTAGCGTATCCTCTTCAGAACGTCTTTTTTTCCAGCTGTCAACCTATTAGACTATTATAAGTTTCTTGGCAGGTGAACAGTGCAGTAGGCTGTCTTTACTTTCTGTACGCAGATGAGCGATGGAAGAAATAAAATAATATCATGTCTGCCAAACTTGGCAAGGCGGGATTCCAGCCCGCTGCGTTGGGATTGTGAAACAGACGTTTCATCCACACTTGAATAAATGCAACCGTCTTGTTCCTATGTCACCATACGTGAGACAACCTGGCATAGAGGTGAAACGTCCGTTTCATGATCCTAACGCACCGGGTGAGAATTCCGCCCGGTCCAGTTTAGCAGACGCTGTTTTTTTTCTGAAAGAGACACGAGAGAAGTCTCGTCCAGACACGAGAGAAGTGTGAGACAGACACGAGAGACGTCTGAGACACAAGATAAGGCTTAGACAGACACGAGAAAAAGCTAAGAAACGAGAAAAGACTGAGACAGACACGAGAAAAGGCTGAGAAACCTGAGACAGACACGACAAAAGGCTGAGACGGCGAGGGAAGGCTGAGACAGACATGAAAGAAGGCTGAGACACAAAAGAAGCATGAGGCAGACATGAGAGAAGGCTGAGACACAAGAGAAGCATGAGGCAGACATGAGAGAAGGCTGAGAAAGGAGAGAAGGCTGAGACACGAGAGAATGATGAGACACGAGAGAAGGCTGAGACACGAGAGATGGCTGGGATACGAGGGATGGCCGAGACACGAGAGAAGTCTGAGACAGACACGAGAGAAGACTGAGACATAAGAGAAGCATGAGGTAGATACGAGACAAAGATTGAGACACGAGAGAAGGCTGAGGCACGAGAGAAGGCTGAGCCACGAGAGAAGGCTGGGATACGAGAGATGGCTGAGACACGAGAGAAGTCTGAGACAGACACTAGAAAAGACTGAGACAGACAAGATTGAAGGATGAGACAGACACGAGAGAAGGCTGAACCTTATGAACCTGCCCATCTCATATCATCAACCCACTCCTCTCTTCCAGCCTTTCTGCCAATCTCGAAGAAGTGTAGTCATGCATGCCCCAACCCTCCTACCTGGTGACATAATGTAATGTCAAAAGCAAGTAGCTTGTCCTTTGCAAAACATCGCTTCTTTCCACCGCCCCGTTGTGGCTGTTATAAGTTCCATGGCAGGTGTGCAGTACAGTAGGTTATCATTGCTTTCTGTACGCAGAGAGAATCCAAGTATATAACATCAACGTTGAAACTGTTTAGAGATATTGTCAGTGAATCCTTGTAGCCGTGTTCCTCTGATGACAACTTGCCTGATTTGAACTCAGTGCGCAACTGCTGTTCTGGGTGACGTTTATGCGGTTTAGGGTCCCTTCAGCAATGTGTATGTACTGGCGCCTTGCTCTGTAAGGTACTTCCAGTCAACAAATCCTGAGCAGCCTACAGAGGAAGGCAGCATGGAAATAGTTAAGATTACTGACATGTCTTCTATAGATTGTCCATATTTTGCAGGTGTATCAATGGTTGGTCCTGGGGGAGGAACCTACCTCCTACCAGGCGCGTCAGCAGGGTTGCGGATTGCTGAAAAGCCTCCTAATTTGGAGGTTAGCTGCGAATAAATAAGCAGCCGTGGACAAAAACATGTCGGCAGGCATGGAGGCTGTAAGGAGGCAGCCCCTCCACCATGCAAAGACACAACAAGCTAATCATCTGTATGTCTTAAAAAAAAACGATTACAAGTCAAAACATAGAGAAAACCGGACTGGACCTCAACGGCAACGAACAGGCGAGAAAAAAGGACCACGATTTACGGAACATGGAATGTACGAAGTATAAACGGAAAAGAACATGAACTAATGGAGGAGATGAAGAGAGCAAAATTGACAGTCCTGGCACTTACAGAAACAAAGAAAAAGGGACAGGGCGTTCTGGACCATGATGGCAACATGCTATACTACAGCGGAGTTCCCATGAGTGAACGAGCCAGGGCAGGGGTTGGTTGTTTAGTGAATAGTAACAACAAAGCAAACATTAAAGGATGGAAATTCATTTCAGAACGACTGATGGTTCTAAGTCTACAAGAGGAGGATAGTCAAATGGATATCGTCACTGTGTATGCACCAAACGAAGATTAGAGCACTGACATAAAAGATGAATTTTATGAGCTCCTTCAAAGGACCATTGACGATTGCCATAATGAAATACTTCTCCTTAGAGACTTCAACGCAAGAGTTGGAAACGACTATTCTAGATGGGATGGAGTGATCGGTAGGTATGGAGAAGATGTCTTAAATGATAATGGAAAACGACTGCTGAGATTCTGCAGAGAACAAAACCTTGTCATTACAAATACAAGGTTTCTACACAAGCGTATCCATGCCTACACAAGATGCGAGCCGGCAAGAAATGAAAGATCCATAATTGACTATGCCATAGTGAGAAAAACTTATTTCAAGCAGGTAAATGATGCTAGAGTGTTCAGAGGACCAGAGATGGGAAGCGACCACTACCTAGTTAAAATAAAGAGAGAAATTGAAAAACACTATCCAGCCAGGCAACACCCATCAGCAAGCATGAAACATAATACACGAGGAGAAAATAAAATTAGGGCTTACAAACTACGAGAACCAGATGTTAAGAGAAGATACAAATGGCTCATAACAACAGCAACAGAAAGGATAGAGGAATCTGAAGAAGATATGGAAATGCTCTGGGTTAAATTCAAAGACATCCTCAAAGAGGCTGCAGCAGAGGCATGCGGTCAAACCAAAGAAGGGCGGAAGAGAAAGAGTACACCATGGTGGACAGAAGAAGTGAAAACAATAATACGAGAAAAGAAAAAGGCATGGAAGCAATACCTAGGGGCTAGGAATACAGAAGAACAAACAAAGAAATATAAAGAATATGTAAATTTTAGAACAGAAGCAAAGAAGACTGTGCTCAAGGCCAAACATAAGTCCTGGGAGGAATTTGGAGAGAAACTGGAAAATAATGCTGGAGAAAACCAGAAACTGTTCTACAGGACCTTAAAGAACATGAGGAAGGAAAAGGAATGCCCCCTGAAATTTGTTAAAGATAAACAAGGTGCGCTGTTGACCGCCCAAGAAGAGGTAATGAACAGATGGAAAGAATATTTCTCAGATCTCCTTGGAGTGGAGGAAAATCAAGCTCTGGAAGTAACAGTCCCAATTCAAGAAGAAGGAGCCATGGAGGGAAACGATAATATCACAATGTAAGAACTAAAGGCAGCATTGGAGAAAATTAAGATTGGTAAAGCAGCAGGACATGATGGTATAACACCAGAAATGGTTAAATACATGGGAGCGGCAGGAGAGATGCTATTCATGAAGATTCTCAAGGCAGCTTGGCGCCACAAGAAGATACCAAGAGACTGGGAGGTTGCAATAATAATACCAATATTTAAAAAGGGCGACACTCGACAATGTGAAAATCACAGAGGTATTTCACTTCTCAGTGTCCCCGTGAAAGTCTACTCTAGAATTCTACAACGGCGATTAAGAGGTCTAGTAGAGCCAAACATGGATGAAACTCAATGTGGGTTTAGGGCAAACAGAAGTACTCAAGACCTTACTTTAGACTTAGACAGCTAAGTGAAAAGGTTCTTTCTTTTCTTTTTTTTTTTTTTGCGTTCGCCTTATTTCTCTAATCCCCAAGGCGGGTGTGCGTTGCACTGTTGTTTTTATTTTGCGCCTATCGGCCCAGTGCATCCGACTTCTGCATGCATTTTATGTAAGGGTCTGCTTCCTCCTGCATTTTCTAAGGGTTTGCTTCCCGGGGTAACGGCCGGTGCTGTGATGGGGATCGAACCCAGCACCTTCCGGTTGTGAGCAGTGCCACTTAACCACTAGGCCACGCCGTCCCTAAAAGGCTCTTGAATATGATAAAGAGATGCATCTCTGCTTTTTGGATTTTGAGAAAGCATTTGATAAAGTTCCTTGGGACAAACTCTGGGAGTGCCTGACAAGGAAGAACATCCCAAGACCCCTGATCTCTGTCATACAGAGTTTCTATAAAACATGCAGAAATTATGTGCGGACATCAAATCAAAAGTCAGGAGAGTTCAAGACCACTAGCGGAGTAAGACAGAGGGACATTCTATCACCGTACCTTTTTATACTCCTCGTTGATGAAGTCATCAAAGCCTGCAAGGAACGGACAAAAAAGTATGAACTAGGGTACTGGAAGATGAGACCAAGTTACATATCGGAACTAGCATTTGCAGACGATGTGGCCCTGATCACGAAAACCGAAGCACATCTCCAGATCAACTTGCAGGTCGGGGAAGAAGAGTTGAAGAAGAGAGGAATGCACATCAGCAACTCCAAAAACAAAACCATGGTGATCGCCAGAGATGAAAAGAGACATCAGATAACCCTGGGAACACGAGCACTGCAGCAGGTCAGCAACTATAAATATCTAGGAGTGGTAATAAACAGCAGGGGAGGAATCAAAGAGGAGTTAACTGCACGAAGGGCAGCAGCAGGTAGACTGTTCCATGCAATAAACAGAAGTTTCCTCAGTAAAAGAGAAATAAGCAGGAAAACAAAGATGGATGTATACAGCTCGACCTATGTGCCTGTCCTGACATATCGATGTGAGTCATGGGCAATGACTACAGCCCAAGAAAGGCAATTACAAACTTCAGAAATGAGGTACCTAAGAAAGGCGGTTCAGGTGACGAAAAGGGACAAGATCCGTAACCAGACAATACGTAGCAATCTTGAAGTTCAACCCCTGCAGACACGAGTGGAGCAGTCCGAACTACAGTGGTTTGGCCATGTATGTAGAATGGAGGAAGATCGGATACCAAAGCGGTCATGGGAGATCAAAAGTCAAGGACGCAGACCCCGAGGACGTCCCAAAGTACGTTGGGAAGACAACATACGACAGTACCTAAGTGATAGAGGGCTAGATTGGAAAGAGGCCAGGGAAAAGACGGCGGATAGAGCAGTGTGGCGTTCTCTTTGGCAAACCTCTACACCTCACGATAGAAGAGGAGCGACTAAGTAAGTAAGTATCAATGGTTGGTTAGCCTAGCAGCACGATGGACTTGTATTTTGGCGGCAGCACTTCTTGGTCTATCTTCGGTGTCCGCTCTGGCACGACTGAAATACATGAGGCTTCATTTAACAGTTGTACTGCAATATAGGCCCCAAACATCCCCTTTCAGCAAATATATTTGGTTTTTGTTAATTCTTCCTAAAGTTTGGCTGTCCACAATCTACCTTCAAGGCGGCAGTAGGTGGTTTTAATATTTCTTTTCCTACATGAGCTGACTTTAAAGGAATACGAGTCTCATCTACACGAAACATATATCCGGTATTATGACTCCAAATGCTAACCACCGCACATTCTCATGTAGTTAAAACAAGCGTGCCAAGTGAAGACCATAAGTTTGAGATTTTCGTTACAGGCCACGTGAGATGCATCCAGCAGAAGTATATTTTTGGCGTTGAAGAGCTTGTCTTCCACTGAATCCGTTCAATCCACTGAGTGTTCAAGAAAAATATCAACGTTTCCTTTTTGATCAAGAGGATGTAAAAATACAAGGGGCCCGTCCGGGATTTGAACCCGGGACCTCGCGCACCCAAAGCGCGAATCATACCCCTAGACCAACGAGCCGCAATAATTTGTATGTTTTTTAGCATTTTAATCTCTATTGTACGTGTATTTGATAAAGCCAGCGAGTATCAAATCTCTCTAACCAGCGTCATGTGTTGGTTCATTGATCTAACTCGTAAGCTTACATGAATAGCTCTTCTCCGCTCACTCTCTACAAGTATTTTCGCTCTCTCCTCATTCGCTGCTGGTACAGTTATGAGAGGCACACAAGTAACATATGGATGACATGTAGACAGATACAAATGATATATGAGTGAAGGGGATCCAGATGCTAAGCAGCACATGAGCTGCAGTGGTCAGCGACCCATAGCTGACTGCTAGCGTCAGGGCCAGCGAACCAAAGCTGCCAAGACCCTTCTACACCTCCACGCGGTGATCCTGGATAACAGGCTGCAGCAGGGCAGACTGTCTAAGGAGAAGGGATCGAAGAGGGAATGCTAACCCGGTACTCAAAAAATGCTTGCTGAAGTCGGATGTGTTGGACAGAAAGGTGTAAATATCGCAGTCAAGCTGTAAACTACGACACAACGCATTTCGTTGTCTAGACTACATTCTGCTACTTAAGCCCTTTCAGCGTTTGGTAGCGGGAGATTGAGAACGAACGAAGCCAAGCAAAGCCAAGCCAAGACATATACCAGTGAACAGGAGAGGACGGTCCTGTAATACACGCGCATCACTTTGTTCGCCTAGTCCATGTGTGGGTCGTGGTGAACTA
The DNA here is from genome assembly GCA_036924085.1 of Ariolimax columbianus. Lineage (NCBI taxonomy): Eukaryota > Metazoa > Mollusca > Gastropoda > Stylommatophora > Arionidae > Ariolimax > Ariolimax columbianus. The sequence goes on from JAVGWX010000005.1 coordinate 82,994,216, forward strand.
GTCAGTCGATGTTTGAACAAGCAGTTGTCCAGGCTGTTATGAGATGAAGAATAGTGATCTGTCCCAGCAGATCAAGGCTGTGTTAGTCGTTGCTGGGTTGGTGCTATTCAACGTTGGTCTTCTTGCGAGCTAACCAGGTAAAATACGTGACTATAGAAATCACAAATCGACGACCACAGAGATTGCGTGTGATCTGGTTTAGAAGATCAAATTGACGTGTCATATATGCGACATGAAAGTCTCCTACAGAAAATAATAGAGGGTCAGATATACATTTAAGTACGAACCTATGCTGAAATAAAGAGAGATATAGAGGATATGGTACATGCTAAGACTACCGTACAATTAGTTGCAGGACTGATCAACCAAATGATGATGATGATATTCTCAGGAGACAAACTTCAATAGCAACCACACATTTTTGGTCAGAGAACACCAGATCTACAGACGACCTGAAAGGACACAAAGAAGGTGCGTTGATACTTACCCAAAATTCACTAGTAAGCAGGAAGGTATCAGTCAACACAACTAACCAGTTAGATTGTTATCAGGAGGTGATATTACTAAAGAAAACCAACATCCGTATTTAAAACCTGTATGGTCCCCCAACGAAGAATGTATCACTTTCTGTTATGGAAATAAGAGTTTCAACCGCTTTATAGCCATTCAGAAAGATCTAGATATCTAGACAAAGATATTAGAGGAGACGTAGTGGAGGGCTTGATATCAATACAATTCTCTAACTAATACATAAGTCGGATAAGGAACGCTGTTTCTACTTCAGAAGTTTGTCCACGACTTCACTGCTTTCATCATAGGATATATCCACTATAAAGTTGATAGAGAAGTTTTGTCAACTAGCAGTCAGCGACCACATGCATATCGTGTTGATAGTTGATATGGTACATGTTCAACAGAAACAAAACCCGTTGTCTTGTTGGAGCTACAAACGAACTGGCTGTGATGAATTTGTCCTACCCAAAGACAAGTTTTGCGAGTAGCTTCTTCCTCTTCTCCCCCCCTCTCCTCCTCCTCCTCCTCCTCCTCCTTCAACAACAACAACAACAATAACAACAAGTTTATTTTTATGTTCCAGACATGAACACACCTCCGTGTCTGATTTGTCATTTCTTTAACTCATGATGTCCTAGACTGCAGTAGCCAGCCCATAATTTGATCTGTTCTGTGCGATGAGTGGCATGGATCTGTTATACAAAACTCAAACAGCTCTTATTGTCGTTTGTCTTGATTCCAAGGATTCGTGAGATGAGTTTCTTATTAACTCATTTATTCACTTCGTAAAATTAGCTCATTCATTCACTTAGCTAAATTATCTCATTCATTTAAGGGGACGGGGTGGCCTAGTGGTTAAGCGGCACGGCTCCCCCCAGGGAAGCAAACCCTTAGAAAATGTAGTAGGAAGCAGATCCTTACATAAAATGCATGCTGAAGTTGGATGTACTGCGCCGACAGGCGCAAAATAAAAACACAATAAGGCGAACGCAAAAAAAAATTTAAAAAATCTTATTCATTTAGTTAATTTAACTAATTCACTTCGGAATATTTTGAACTAAAAGACACATCAAATTTTGAAATGTAAAACTTTCGGTAGAAAGTATAGTATAACAGATTTCCGACCCGCTAATAGATTACTAACCCGCACTATAAGGGACTTAGTTCCAGGACCACGACTAAGGCGTTGGACGAATGGTCGGTTGTCATGTTATCAGGTCATTAAAGTTCGGACCTTTGATGTGTGAATGCCAGAGGTCCAAAGGTGTAAAACAGAACGAGTTGCGCACATGTAAAAAAAAAAACCAGTCTTCTGATGTGTCAGCTGTGCACTGTTCATGTTTCACGGGCGCAAATGAGGGTGGCAATCACAACAGCCAAGTATGCTTGAGGCAATACTAACGCCGTACCAGTTCCAAACATTCACTATTAAGCGTCCGAAAGGAGCCCTTGTCTTGGCAATCCTGTTGTGGAACTCCAGGTCGATAAACACGTCTCTGATGAAGGTACTGTCCGTGTAGAAAAAGCAAACGACTAAACGGAGATGCTGAATCTACCTTCTGGTGTTTTTGTTTCCAGTAAAGGAAAGGGCCACAATACAGCTGACACTTTTTACAGGAAGACTGTATAATATTAGCAGTTGCAAATCCATAGAAGTAGTTTCACATGGAAATGTTGCTAAGTCCATGTACAACCTGCTTTATTCGAACTTTTACGAACGAGATACTTGAAAATGTACAGGATCATATTTTTGTCCTCACAGTTAAGGAGCAGTATATAGGAGTAAGCAAACATAAAAAAATGGGCCCGTCCGGGATTTGAACCCGGGACCTCGCGCACCCAAAGCGCGAATCAAATCCATAGACCAACGAGCCACTATAACATGTATGTTTTTATCATTTAAATGTTTCAAAATATCAGTTGCTTTTACAATTTTTTAGTTTATATGGCGCTCACATCTGAAACCAGCTCCGCGTGTTCGCTAAAATGCAATGGTCGTCTGCTTAAATCTGGACAAACACTCTCGTTCTCTTTTCGTTTAGTGCAGGTTACAGTTCTGATGTTCGTGATGTACCTAGGGTCGGGGATCCCTATGTGGTGGGTTTTTCCGCATATGAACGACCTGCAGGATACAGAAAGAAAGAGCAGGAAGAGGAGGTAAAATAAGAATGATCAAACGCGTCGATAAGAGCAGGAAGAGGAGGTCAAATAAGAATGATCAAACGCGTCGATAAGAGCAGGAAGAGGAGGACAAATAAGAATGATCAAACGCGTCGATAAGAGCAGGAAGAGGAGGTCAAATAAGAATGATCAAACGCGTCGATAAGAGCAGGAAGAGGAGGTCAAATAAGAATGATCAAACGCGTCGATAAGAGCAGGAAGAGGAGGTCAAATAAGAATGATCAAACGCGTCGATAAGAGCAGGAAGAGGAGGTCAAATAAGAATGATCAAACGCGTCGATAAGAGCAGGAAGAGGAGGTCAAATAAGAATGATCAAACGCGTCGATAAGAGCAGGAAGAGGAGGTCAGATAAGAATGATCAAACGCGTCGATAAGAACAGGAAGAAGAGGATAGCTGACAATGGTCGACTGGGAAAACAATAGAATGGAACGAAAAGAGCCCCGTGCAATATGAAATGCAAAGTTACCGACATGATTGAGGAGCTGATAGTTCGAGAACAACAGACAGAGGAAGAGAAATAGAGAGAGAGAGAGAGAGAGAGAGAGAGAGAGAGAGAGAGAAGAGAGAAAGAGAGTAAGAGCGAGATTGAGAGAGAGAGAGAGAGAGAGAGAGAGAGAGAGAGTGAGCAAGAGAGTGGGAGAGAAAAACCTTCCCACACTTGCAAAGTGTTAGTCGCTCAAACAGCGTTCAAGACTGAGTCATAGACACAGCCGTTCAAACCGACAGTCAAGAAACCGCACAGCGACAGGCAAGTTGCAGACACGACGTACAAATACCCTTCAACGAGACAATGTAGCAGATTAGAAGATTTTTGTTTTTGGGATCTGATAGCAGCTATTCAACAGTGAAGCAGATCCTCCAGAGAGTAGACTACCAACTAGTCAAATGTGAACGTTCCATCACTAGACAAGCAGATACGAAAGTTTAGAAATGAAATGAATTCTGGCCTGAAGATAGAACTTGCTAGCTCGAAGTTTAACAGTTTATCATCATCATCCTGTAGCATGTCCTTTGCAGAACGTCGCTCTCACGACAGCCTGTCTGTAGGAAACTCTGTCTTCCGCCAGTCTTCCGGCCTTCTCCAAGGTCAAATCCATCATTTCGGGATCAAGACGCTGAGCAGCGCATGAGCTGCAATGGTCAGCGACCCATAGCTGACTGCTAGCGTCAGGGCCAGCGAACCAGAGCTGCCAAAGACCCTTCTACACCTCCACGCGGTGATCCTGGATAAAAGGCTGCAGCAGGGCAGGCTAAGGAGAAGGGATCGAAGAGGGAATGCTAACCCGGTACTAAAAAATGCTTGCTGAAGTCGGATGTGTTGGACCGAAAGGTGCAAATATCGCAGCCAAGCTGTAAACTACGATACAACGCATTCCGTTCTCTGGACTACATTATGCTACTTACCCTTCCAGGGTTTGGTAGTGGGAGATTGAGAACGAACGAAGAAGAAGAAATCCATCATTTCCTTGATGCCCTGAGTCCATCGTTTTCTCGGTCGGCCCCTGCCTCTCTTCCCAGGGACCAAGCCCTCGATAACCATTCTCTCCAGTCCGTTGTGTCGATTGACGTGTCCAAAAAAAACCTCAGTGTTTGAGTCATTTCATCATTTATGAGCCAATTCTCCTCCACACTCAGGTCTTGCCGGATGGAATTGTTTCTTTCTTTGTCCACCAGATTTTTAGGACTCTTCTGTAGCACTGTGTTTCAAAAGTACTGATCTTTGTTCTTATTGCTTTTGTAATCTTCCATGTTTCACATCCATCGGTTGCCACAGGAAAAATGCATGTTCTTATGTTTTTTTAATTTTAGTTCCTTGTTTGTATTATGCCGTAGGTTCCTCATACTCCTTATCTTCTGCATTGCCGTAGTCAGTCGCCTTCTTATTTCTTATTTCCTTTGTACAGGAGACGGCGTGGGCTAGTGGTTAAGTGACACGGCTCACAACCAGAAGGTGCTGGGTTCGATCCCCATCACAGCACGGCCGTTACCCCGGGGAAGCAAACCCTTAGAAAATGCAGGAGGAAGCATACCTTTGCATAAAATGCGTGCTGAAGTCGGATGCACTGGGCCGACAGGCGCAAAATAAAAACCACAGTGCAACGCATACCGCCTTGGGGATAAGAGAAATAAGAGGAACGCAAAAACAAAACAAAAAACAAAAAATTCCCTTGTGCAGTCTCCATTGTTGTTTAGTATTAATCACATATTTTCAAAATGTGCAACATTTTCAATCTCTTCGCCAGTGATCTCGATTTTAGGTTGCAGTGTTGTATTGTCAGTTGTCATGATTTTAGTTTTCTTTGAATTCGGGTAGAGATTCTAGACTTCACTATGTTTCTGAACTGATGTACTTGTTTGTTCTAGGTCCTTGACGCTGTTCGAGAGCAAACCTGTGTCGTCGACGAATCGTATTTCCTGTATCTCCTTTTTCTCCTATTGTGAAATGATCAGTCTGTAGAAATTGGATCTGCCTTTACATTCCTGATAATGTTTTCTGCATATATGTTTAACAGGTATGTTGAAAGAATGCAGCCCAGTCTGACTCCCTTGTGTATCTCAAACCAATCTCAGGTTTCACCGTGTATTCTGACCACTGCTTGCTGCCTCCTGTAGATGGTTTCTATTAGTTGAACCAGATGTGTTGGGAAACCCATATCATTCATGTTCCACATTTGCTGATGTTTTACGCAGTCAAAGGCTTTGGTGTAGTTTATGAAACAGGCATTGCATTTTCTCAATAATGTTTCTTGTGTTGAAGATATGGTCTCTCGTGATTCTTCCTGGCCTGAACCCTGCTTGCGTTTCGTTTATTTCATAGGTCTACTTTCTTTCTAATCTTTTCATGATGATACGCACTACGATCTTGCTGGAATGGCTTATCAAGGCGATAGTACATAACTTTAGATTCCCTTTTTTAGGTATGTGGTACACATATTGTTTCCATGTTTTGGGCAATTCTGTGTTGCGCCAGATCATATTACAGACTGCATGGTATTTGCGGATACTTGCCTCTCCTCCCGCTTGTATCAGTTCAGCGGATATATAATCGCCTGTGGTTTTCCCTTTTTTCAGCGCCTTAATCGCTGCTCGCTTCGCTCAATGTGGGCTCTGGTTCTTCCTCTGCATTGTTTGTTAGCATGTCTTCATGTTTTGTGTTGTCCCCGTACATCTCTCCACAGTATTCCGCCCATCTTTCTAGAATGTCTTTGCTTTCTGTCACAGTTACTCCGTTTCTGTCATTTATTGCCCGTAGAGATGACCTGAAACCTCTAGTCAGAGATCTAATCTCCTTGATTGCTTCACGTTCCTTTCCCTGCTCCTGGAGTTCCTTTATTTTGTTACATGTGTCTATTATTTCCTGTTTCCTATCTTGCCTAGTCTGTTTCCTGATTTCTCTTGTGGAATTTCTGTATTTGTCGATGTTTCGTTCTGTTCGTGCTCCCCAGAAAGGAAATAAATAATTGAGTAGATCACAAAACTGTTATTTGTTAATTGTGAATAAGCAGAAGGAAAGATTGATTTCATATTAGCTGTGGAGCTTTTATGTTGTGAGCTCATTAGTGTTGTCAACCTTCTATTCTTGAACTCGAAATAAACGTTTATATATGTCACGTGATGTTTTGAGTGCAGATGTGTGATTCAAGTATTCAGCAAAGTGGTAGCTCTATCATATTAGTATTGAATTGGGTACAGTGGCCAGGCGGGATAGATTCGACCCTGTGTTACAACATCTCATCTCTGTCATCAACATGTCGATCACTTGTATATGTCTTTTGCCACCATACAGTATATCCCAAATGTGGTTGGAGAGGATCGTTCTGTCACCCTGCATCTCTCATGGAGCCGACAGACTTTCGGAACTATTGTTAGATTGTCCTATCCGCACTAGCATAATCCCGTATGTCAGATTTATGCTTGTTCAATAGAAGACTTCAGCCTGCAATGGCCGGCGCGCAGTTACTTGGCAAGACGTAGTTTTTAAACTGACTTGCATATCACCAGAGACAATCAAGGAAGATTGAGCAGGGAACTGACTACCACATCATGTACAAATTGCGCCATCAAAGCGTCAATTTATTTGTCGTGTATTCGATGAAGACCTATGCTTCAGAGGGCGGTGATTATGTTTTTGATTGATTGATATCTTATTATGTATGCCTTCTGTGTATTATTTCTGAAGGTCGTGAATAAAAAGGCGGTTTGTCATTTGATACTAGTTGGCAAGTTTCTTTTAACTTCTATAGATTTATTGGTGGGCACGTTAGCCTTCATCTGTTACTGCTGAATGTAATACTCGATTCAATCGTCAGGGAAGATGTAAATATAGATGGAAAAAGAAAGGGCCCGTCCGGGATTTGAACCCGGGACCTCGCGCACCCAAAGCGCGAATCATACCCCTAGACCAACGAGCCACTGTAATATGTACGTTTTTAAGCATTTTAATGTTTTCAAACTCTGTTCTGAGTATATGTATATAGCCGCGTGGCTGAAATTTCTCAAACCACCGCCATGTGTTTGCGCATTGATCTAGATTGTGATCTAACTTTTATTGGTTACCTTCTCTAATCCTCTACAAAACTCTTCACTCTCTTCTTGTTCATAACATGTATGATTCGAAGCGAAAGGTAGTAGCAATGACTGAATATATAATTAGAGATAACGAGAGAGAGAGAGAGAGAGAGAGAGATAGAGAGAGAGAGCTGAAGAAAGTTAGTAACAATGAGTGGACACGTAATTTGAGAGGAGAGAACTGAAAAGTTTGCAGCAAAGATGGCGCCTAACATGCCCCGGGTCTAACTTTGCTCTCGTGTTTTAGTCCATTATAGATGCCGTCCTGCCACGGATTTGACTAGAAGTCAAAATTGTCGACGACTTACATTTGTGTCCACGGAAACGTGTTGCTGTTTTTCATTTGGGTTAGTTCGTTCATTATGGGGTGGTTTTACGTCTGTTTATCCCAACATGGTCATCGGCTATATGTAATAGTATTTGACTTATCCTGTGTGGTATTTCCACTGTGTAGGGGTGTGCATGTCTGAACTTCACCAGTGTGACACCCTTTTCCCTATTTGTAGACAGTGTCGGTTTTGGTTTGGCTGTAAATGGGACAATAATTGACTAAAACACATCATCTGAGAGAGATTGGGCCCTGCCCGGTCCGGGAAAGATTGGGGGCCCTGCCCTGTGCGGGAGAGATTGGGCCCTGCCAGGTCCAGGAGAGATTGGGTGGCCCTGCCCTGTCCTGGAGAGATTGGACCCTGCCTGGTCTGTGAGAGATTGGGCCCTGCCTGGTGCGGGAGAGATTGGGCCCTGCCCGGTGCGGGAGAGATTGGCCCCTGCCCGATCCGCGAGAGATTGGGCCTGGCACGGTTAGTAAGATGCCCACGCTGAGTGATGCACCTACGACATCTTGCGGTTACCTGAAAGACAAAACAAGAACTTGTTGTATACAGAATATACAGTCTTCAAAGCTCACATCTAACACATATCTAACACAGATCTAACATCCTGTCTATACAGCTGACCTCTAATATAGTGGTTACCTAACTTCTTTATAGATCGAACATCTAATACAATGGTCACTCTGTCTATAAAGCAGACATCTAATACAATGGTCACTCTGTCTATAAAGCAGACATCTAATACAATGGTCACTCTGTCTATAAAGCAGACATCTAATACAATGGTCACTCTGTCTATAAAGCAGACATCTAATACAATGGTCACTCTGTCTATAAAGCAGACATCTAATACAATGGTCACTCTGTCTATAAAGCAGACATCTAATACAATGGTCACTCTGTCTATAAAGCAGACATCTAATACAATGGTCACTCTGTCTATAAAGCAGACATCTAATACAATGGTCACTCTGTCTATAAAGCAGACATCTAATACAATGGTCACTCTGTCTATAAAGCAGACATCTAATACAATGGTCACTCTGTCTATAAAGCAGACATCTAATACAATGGTCACTCTGTCTATAAAGCAGACATCTAATACAATGGTCACTCTGTCTATAAAGCAGACATCTAATACAATGGTCACTCTGTCTATAAAGCAGACATCTAATACAATGGTCACTCTGTCTATAAAGCAGACATCTAATACAATGGTCACTCTGTCTATAAAGCAGACATCTAATACAATGGTCACTCTGTCTATAAAGCAGACATCTAATACAATGGTCACTCTGTCTATAAAGCAGACATCTAATACAATGGTCACTCTGTCTATAAAGCAGACATCTAATACAATGGTCACTCTGTCTATAAAGCAGACATCTAATACAATGGTCACTCTGTCTATAAAGCAGACATCTAATACAATGGTCACTCTGTCTATAAAGCAGACATCTAATACAATGGTCACTTATTATAAATATCCAATAATGCAACAGGCAGCATCAACCCTCTCAGCTCAAACCTCTTAGCTCATCATCCTTCTCAGCTCATCAACCCTCAGCTCAACCCTCTCAGCTCAAACCTCTCAGCTCACCATCCCTGTCAGCTCACCAACCCTCAGCTCATTAACCCTCTCAGCTCATCATCCTTCTCAGCTCATCAACCCTCTCAGCTCATCAACCCTCTCAGCTCATTAACCCTCTCAGCTCATCAACCCTCTCAGCTCATCATCCTTCTCAGCTCATCAACCCTCTCAGCTCATCAACCCTCTCAGCTCATCAACCCTCTCAGCTCATCAATCCTCTCAGCTCATCAACCCTCTCAGCTCATCAACCATCTTAGCTCACCAACCCTCTCATCTTGCCCTTTCGTAGTGAAATTTGAAGAGAAGACTATGTAAAAAAGTAGGGCGCGTCCGGGATTTGAATCCGGGACCTCGCGCACCCAAAGCGCGAATCATACCCCTAGACCAACGAGCCACTATGATTTATTCATGTTTTTATCCTTTTAGCATTTAGAAGTATCTTATGAGCACTTTTGTAAAAACCCATGTAAAAATCATATCTCTGAAACCAGCACCTAGCGTTCGCACATTGATCTCACTCGTCAGCTCACATTCAGACGTCGTCTCATTGAACCCTCCACAGATACCCTCGCTCCCTTCTAGTTTTCTGTCAATAAATTTTGATAGGCGAGTTACAAATAGTTTATATTTAGACAAAAGCAGAAATAAAGTAACAATGAACATAAGAAACATTGACAGTTTGATGCGTTCAGTTTGTCAAGTGACTTTGTCTTTTATTTCCGTAATCATTACCTCAGAAATAGTTTTCTATTTTCCCCTGCCCCCTTCAGTATGAAAGTGTGGAGCACACTGTTACTGTAGGCAACATTTAAAAAAAAAGATAGGATAGAGGAGGACAACATAGTACGAAGCTATAATGCTTAACATTATGGTATAACTTAACGTAACGTCTTTATGCTGATTTAGAAGAATCTGCAGAGTCTGTATACAACCAGTGTCATGTACATTATCTTGCTCTAAAAGCCATGCGCACCAATTTATTCTTAAATGCATTAATTGTCCCTACCTCCACTTCTTCCTGTGGCAATGCATTCCAAGCATTCACCACTTTCTGACTAATAAAATATTTCTACGACCGCCAAAGATAAACTAATCGCCAACTGCCGAAGGGCACACGTGACTACAACGTAGATAGTTAATCAGTATAGAACAAGATTTGTATAGATTGTCGAAGACACAAGGTTAGGCTACAGGATTGGGTTATAGTTCCAGGGGTTCCGTCAAGCTCGTGCTACCATCCCCTGAGATAGAAAGATTTAGTTATAATTAGTTTAGTTTTAACCATGTTGTAAAACATATACTTGTAATAAATGAATTGTATTGTTTTACTATTCACATATGTTTTAATGTTTTCCTATGTTGATGTTCTAATGTGGTTATTGTGTGTACAGTAAGATAGAAGCGAACAATATGACATGTAAAGATAAATTGGTTCTCGTGCCCAGGATATTAAATAGATAAATGCGCCACACCGAATTAATATCGTAAAGATTTAAGCATTTAGCATAAGTAGCTTGAGGCAACAACAACACAATACAGACGTTTCAATACAGCATGATTTGCGCCGAAGATGTGATAGTGAATGAGTTGACAACAACCAGATACATATAGCTGGCTGCTTGCAACAGGGTCGGCCTACCATAGCTGATCAAGATCATATTCCGTCACCAAACGGCGGCCCCATAAACAGGCTGCACTGGTGGGGTCTGCCTATAAGAATAGGAATCGCAGTGAAAAGACATACCAGATACCAAAATAAATCAGCTGAAACTGGATGCGTTAGGTAAAAAAACGCATATGTCGCAGCCTCACTGTAAACTACAAGTCAGAACGTTATATACAGCACGAACGGCGAAGACGAAGACAAAGAAGAGGAATATAGAATAATTATTTGCTATCGTTCCTTGGCTTCTAAAATGAGGAATCAATTTCCTTTATTAAAATGCCGATTTATCGCAGGCTTCTCATACCAACCATAGATCTGTCCAGAGAGAGCTCCTCACTGTCACTAGATTCTCATCATGGAGTCAACAAACCTGGGAAAGTATTCTAATATCGTCTGCACTCCCTACACTGGCACGCGCAAGTGTTCCATGTTTCATCTGATGAACTAGCGGTAAATTAGTAAACAGTCATCGACTAAAAGGCTGATTAATGTCACTTGATCGTTTCTTAATAAGGAATAGTCGGATGTATATCAGAGTGTGTCATTTCTTCTCTCTGGACCAGGGTTTAAAGAAGATCAAAGAACATAACCACTGCAACCTTAAAAGAATGTCGTAAAAAGCGATTACAGAGAACTAGCAACCTTATCACGTAAAACCATTTTGATTGAAACCATCGCAGCAAATACGTCTCAGAAACAGACTTACTGTGAAAGTGCTTGCTTTTGTGGCGACCTTATGCTTCACTTGGAGTGAATACGCAGATCAATTAATCAATCAGTTGTGTGGCTTTATTATATTTAGACATTAACTTCAGGTCTTGGGGACCTCATAATCAAGGGCGGTTACGGTTTCGTATTGTCAAGTCCTCTTTCAGCAAGTCTAACACTGATTGTTACAGGGTTTTTGGTTGACGGATAAAGAGGCCTTAAACCTTAAGGTACTTATGTGGATTGGCTGTCCTCCTGGTCAGAGGCTGACAGCAAGGAAATAGAAGATATGATAATTTATGAACTCTCCATAACAGGGGCAGTAGATATGGATTATGGGGGTATAAGGAATTGTCTATTCGGGGATGGCACTTGAATCTGACGATTTGGACACAGCAGGAGCTATTAGTCAGACATGGGTCAAATGCTGAAGGACACCAGATAAGACTGACCAAAAAGTCTTGAGATTAAAAAACCACAACCATGCATCAGTTTTGTAAATCTGCTGGAGAAATTAAACTGTGATGTCTGTTTTCCCAGACCATAGCGCTCTTCAATGGACATTGTCTACACACAGAATGGTATTTATCTATTACTCTAGCATCACTACATGAATAACATGCAGAAAACTTTATCAACTGCTGAAATGTTTACAGTAGATAAGTAAAAATGAAGGGCCCGTCCGGGATTTGAACCCGGGACCTCGCGCACCCAAAGCGCGAATCATACCCCTAGACCAACGAGCCGCTATAATAGTTATGTATTTTGGTTTTTAAATATTTGTAATATCTGCTGTAAGTGTATTTTCTTGTTACCTCGTTTCTGTTAATCTTCCGTTTGGCGCCATCTGCTGGTAGATTGATCATCAATCTAGCTCGCAAGCAAATATTGATCGTCTAACTGAAAAACAATCTGACAGTACTCTCTTCTCTCTTATTCTTTCTCTCTCTCATCATCTCTCCTTTGTATCAGGAAACTGAGACGCTAATCCTGGTCAGGCCCAACATAATGACCAGGACGTCACGTAAGGGTCAGGCATAACATACTGACTAGGACGTCACGTAAGGGTCAAGCACAACATGCTGACCAGGACGTCGGGTGAGGGTCAGTTACAACATACTGACCAGGACGTCACGTAAGGGTGAGGCACAACATACTTACCAGGACGTCGGGTGAGGGTCAGGTACAACATACTGACCAGGACGTTGGTTGAGGGTCAAGTACAACATACTGACCAGGACGTCGGGTGAGGGTCAGTTACAACATACTGACCAGGACGTTGGGTGATGGTCAGGTACAACATACTGACCAGGACGTCGGGTGAGGGTCAGGTACAACATACTGACCAGGACGTCGCGTAAAGGTCAGGTACAATATACTGACCAGGACGTCGCGTAAGGGTCAGGTACAACATACTGACCAGGACGTCGCGTAAGGGTCAGGCATAACATACTGACTAGGACGTCATGTAAGGGTCAAGCACAACATAGTGACTAGGATGTCACGTAAAGGTCAAGCACAACATTCTGACTAGGACGTCACGTAAGGGTCAGGCACAACATACTGACTAGGACGTCGGGTGAAGGTCAGATACAACATACTGACCAGGACGTCGCGTAAGGGTCAGGCACAACATACTGACCAGGATGTCGCGTAAGGGTCAGGCTCATCATACTGATTAGGACATTGCGTAAGGGTCAGGCACAACATACTGATTAGGACGTCCCGTAAGGGTCAGGCACAACATACTGATTAGGACGTCCCGTAAGGGTCAGGCTCAACATACTGATTAGGACCTCGCGTAAGGGTCAGGCTCACCATACTGATTAGGACGTTGCTTAAGGGTCAGGCACAACATACTGATTATGACGTCACGTAAGGGTCAGGCACAACATACTGATTAGAACGTCCCGTAAGGGTCAGGTCAACATACTGACTAGGAGGTCGCGTAAGGGTCAGGCACAACATACTGACTAGGAGGTCGCGTAAGGGTCAGGTACAACATACTGACTAGGAGGTCGTGTAAGGGTCAGGTACAACATACTGACTAGGAGGTCGCGTAAGGGTCTGAAGTCGGCTATGTTGGACAGGGAGGAGAAGAGGGACCAATAAGAGCAGATACTTAATTCGTTTTGGAAAGAGCTTTTCGGAAGGCTATCCCACTATGTACCTTTGGTAATTGCACTCCTGAAAAATATAATGAATGATCACCCTTCCCCCACGACATGAGCTGTAACACATCTTAGCCTTGTAGCCCATTTGGTATGTATGATTTTAGACATGATTTAGGGTTACAGATTTAGTTGTAATGAATTGAAAATGGAGAATAGCACACCATTTTCTGTTATTAAATAAAGTGACGTCCTTGAGTCAGTACAGCTGAACTTTGTTCCGCCAAAATTTAGTTCGTTCTCGATTCAATTAACTACCCACGCAAAAGGCGGTGCCAGCGAGTCGAGCTCGCGTGTCGTAATGTGACGTAATATAAGCCGGAGTGTTTTAGAAACAAAACTTGCAAAACCAAGCACCAGGACGCACGTGGACATTTCTAATCCGGTACTCTCAGATAGAATTCAGTATAGGAGAATATTGGGATTTCTGAAGTCTCGCTGACAAATACTGGCGATCGAGAAGCATCATGACGCCAGACCGCGTGGTTTCGCACCACGTGATTTAGACAGGACTGGAGGATATAAGTTACGGGGCGGGCTCTGTGAGATCACTTATAATCAAGATAGCAGAGACAGAGAGAGAGAGAGAGAGAGAGAGAGAGAGAGAGAGAGAGTGAGAGAGAGAGAGAGAGATGACTGGTCTATCCAAGTCCACGACATTGAAGACTTAGCAAAGAGAAAGCAGAGAGGGAGGACTTGACAACGCAACTCCCGGAAAGAGATCACTTAAGCCAAAATTGAGTACTTAGCATCGCAAAGATAGAACAAGAGGTTGCTAATCGTGTGTCCGACTGGGCTCAAGATGCTGAGCAGCGCATAAGCTGCAGTGGTCAGCGACCCGTATCTGGCTACTAGCGTCAGGGCCAGCGACCATAGCTGCCAAGACCCTTCTACACCGCCACGCGGTGATCCTGGAAAACAGGCTGCAGCAGAGGGAATGCTAACCCGGTACTCAAAAAATGCTTGCTGAAGTCGGATGTGTTGGACCGAAAGGTGCAAATATTGCAGCCAAGCTGTAAACTACGACACAACGCATTCTCTGGACTACATTCTGCTACTTAAGCCCTTTTAGGGTTTGGTAGTGGGAGATTAAGAACGAACGAAGAAGAAGAAGAAGAAGAGTGTCCGACTGGACGACATTAAACATTTAAGTAGACGGACGGTATGCTGAAACTTTACAACTGTAATTCAAGTCTAGACTTTCAGCAGCATAGAAAGGAGAGCTAAATAGTACGTTTTTCTTTTACAAATTCAGTATAGTCGCCCATCAAGGAAGCAGTCTGTCTATTTTTATATGAAGCCACGAATTATATCTGTTAGTAGACAGATTCCGTATAATCGTCCATCAAGAAGGCAGTGTGTCTAATTTTATATGAAGCCAGGAATTTCGTCTGTTGGTACACACATTCTGTATAATCGTCCATTAAGAAGGCAGACTATAATTTTTAGTAAGCCAGGAATTTTGTCTGTTAGGAGACAAATTCCATATAATCATCCATCAAGAAGGCAGTCTGTCTAATTTTTCCAGGAAAACAGTTACAGGTCTGAAGAAAAAACCAAGCAGTAGTCAGCAGAAGTGAAAGCTAGTTGAGTTGGCCCAAGAGATCTAAAACCCTGGGTATAGTATAGACGAGACAACCTTCACCTTTTTTTTTTTTTTTTTTTTTTTGCTACTAGTTTGCCTCACTAGTTTCTACTGGCGGAGGCGCGCCATTTTCCACCCCAGACCGTAGTCCATTGGGCGATATCAGGACGCATAAATCAGTGCTTGGATGCATGTGTACGTCTGTATGTACCTATGCTAGGTTTGTGCGCCCTCAGAAGCTAGCCCAACCAAAGTGCAATGGAAGGGCCTTACCATGAGGGCGCTTGTGAAAGTTGTGCAGTAGTGTGACTTGGACAGAGTCAAATTAAACAGAGTGAGGTAAGAGAAGGGAAGGGGCCTCAAGTCTTGAGTTATAATTTAAACAGATTTGGTATATGAAAAATTAGCGGTGTTCAGCTCTAGTAGGCAGGCATATGAGTTATGGAGTTTGATATGCATATATCAATTTGTTTTGTAGTCTAATAAAAATTATATTATTTGTGCTGGAAGCTGGTGTGTGTAAATCTTTTTTCTTCAATATAAAATAAGTGGTGGGAAGAGTTACTGCAGAAATAGATAATAGAAAAGCAGTGCTCTCCCCAGCCTACATCATACAAGCTTGTATATTATTATTTGTGTACTTACAGAAATAGTATTAGAGTGAAGTGCAGTGCTGTTTGTTAGATTAGTAGCGTAGCTCTACCACATGTATAATCATAGGTAGCCCTCGCGACCAGAAAGAGTTCCCCACTCTGTAACAGTGAGAGTAAACTGATCACTTCGAGTGACTAGGAAGAGTTGCCCACTCTATAACAGTGAGAGTAAACTGATCACTTCGAGTGACCAGAGCCAAAGTCCGAACGAGGTTGTAGATTCCACACACATTGCTCTTGCGTGTCCTGGAAAGAACAGTACCCTGAGTCGGTAAACTTAGTGCTGAGAACAGAACAAAGTAGTTGTAGCGCTCACAGGTTAGGCTCTTGAGTTTGATGAGAATGATAACAAACGGACTCAGCTCATCAATGTTTCATCACAATTGATTTCTGTCTCCGAATTAGAGCATGTTGTAATGTAAATGTGGTTGTCTTCCGCATATAGGAACTATGAGAACAATTATTTGTTAACAATTCATTATCTTCATAGATTGGTGCGTTAGCTCAAAATCAATTTCCAACCAGCGGATAATTCTGCCGAATTTCCACTTTACACACTACCTCTTCATAAGTGTGCTAAGCAAGGCTCGTTATTTTTAATTATAGAAATTTAAGTGGACACTCTTTGTTATTTCTCTTGTTCTTTGTGATTCTGTAGACAAGTTTTTGCTTTTTACTACCTTCTTTCTTAATCTTTCTCCAAAGACCTCTAAGATGTTTGTTTTTCTGTTAGCAACCTGTTGTTTGGTTCCCTTCTGAGTGTCACAAATTGTTTATACTTCTCTTTGTTTCTTGTTCTATTCTTGGCTTTCATGTACTGTTTCCAGCCTGTTTTAAATAAAAATAATGTGTACTTCTGTTATCCTCTTTATATTCTACTTGACTGACTTCACTTTGTGCTTCTGCTGTAGCTGTGTTGAGGACAGTCTTGAGTTTGAACCATAACGATTCTAAATCCTACGTTCTATTCCCTGCACTTCAAATTTATTTCGATACATCGAGTGTATGTATGTATGTATGTATGCGGATGTGAGAGTTGACTTCACATCGAGTGTATGTATATATGCGGATGTGAGAGTTGACTTTACATCGATTGTATATATGTATGTATGCGGATGTGAGAGTTGACTTCACATCGAGTGTATGTATGTATGTATGCGGATGTGAGAGTTGACTTCACATCGATTTTATGAATGTATGCGGATGTGAGAGTTGACTTCACATCGATTTTATGAATGTATGCGGATGTGAGAGTTGACTTCACATCGATTTTATGAATGTATGCGGATGTGAGAGTTGACTTCACATCGAGTTTATGAATGTATGCGGATGTGAGAGTTGACTTCACATCGATTTTATGAATGTATGCGGATGTGAGAGTTGACTTCACATCGAGTGTATGTATGTATGCGTGTGTAAGAGTTGACTTTACATCGAGTTTATGTATGTATGCGGATGTGAGAGTTGACTTCACATCGAGTGTATGTATGTATGCGGATGTGAGAGTTGACTTCACATCGAGTGTATGTATGTATGCGGATGTGAGAGTTGACTTCACATCGAGTTGTGAGCCGTGTCACTTAGCCACTAGCCCACTAGCTATGGAACTATCTTGGCCTTTAAATCATACGACGGTCACATCAATGAAAATAAACGTGAAAAAATCGTTTCATCGATGTTGAAGATCTGACTGTCATCTCCCAAGCTTGATAAATCGACCAACAAGATGACGCCAGACGAGGCTTCTACAGTCACATTTTTAAAACTTACAACATCAGCTTTGAAAGATTAAAAACTTCAGAATGCAATTGCATTATGACGGCTCGTTGGTCTAGGGGTATGATTTGCGCTTTGGGTGCGCGAGGTCCCGCGCTCAAATCCCGGACGGGCCCTTCATTTTTACTTACACAGTGAACATTTTCACATGAAATGTATAAAAATTCATTATAATCATAGATATAATACTGTATATTTTACGTTGGTACAGCCTTAACTATCACGTTGGTACAGCCTTCACTATCATGTTGATACAGTCTTCACTATCACGTTGATACAGACTTCACTTTCACGTTGATACAGACTTCACTATCATGTTAATACAGCCTCTACTATCACGTTAATACAGTCTTCACTATCATGTTAATACAGCCTTCACTATCACGTTGATACAGCCTTCACTATCATGTTAATACAGCCTCCACTATCACGTTAATACAGCCTTCACTATCATGTTAATACAGCCTTCACTATCACGTTGATACAGACTTCACTATCATGTTAATACAGCCTTCACTATCACGTTAATACAGCCTTCACTATCATGTTAATACAGACTTTACTATCATGTTAATACAGCCTTCACTATCACGTTGATACAGACTTCACTATCATGTTGATACAGCCTTCACTATCATGTTGATATAGTCTTCACTATCATGTTGATACAGCCGTCACTATCACGTTGATTCAGCATTCACTATCATGTTGATACAGCCGTCACTATCACGTTGATTCAGCCTTCAACATCACGCAAAAGTTTCGTTAAATGTTTTTTCAGAGCTACTTACAGCAGGTTAGATTAGGAGAGAATCGAGTGACAATAGTGTTAAATAAGTAAATTATTAGTTGTATGTTGAATTATAGGAGATAGCCGTTTAAGTAGGAATGTTTTAGTAAGCCGGGTGAGGAGAAATTTGTATCGTGTAGTTAATAAAGGATTTGATTGTATTATGTTTACAATTAGTGTCTCTAAAATTTGTTTGAGAGAGTGTAGTGTGGATAAGATAGAGCAGACGCCTTTGCCGTCTACTACAGAGCTCAATTAATCAGCTCTGTCACAATAATGATGAAATGCACTTCTGATTGTTGAATCTGCAAAAGATATTCGATAAAGTTCTTTGAAAAATATGTGTGTTTTAGAAATAAAACGTTTCCTTCCCACATCTTGGAAAGATCATTGTGTTTTTAGAAACAACTCGTTTTTAAAAGTCTCAGATTTTAAACAGATCTTTGTGTTTTTAACATAACACGTTTCCTTCTTAGACCGCAGATGATGATTTATGCTTACGCGTGATTTGCTAAAGATCTACTTGTCTTGACTGTCAGTCTATGTCAAGTCGGTCCGTCAATTTCAGCTTGACACAATAGGTGAAATTCTCAAGTTTAACTAAGGGTCTGATTCTCGAGTGAAGATTTAATCTGCAAACTCAAAAGCTTTCTGCCAGATCAAGAGTTATCTGAAAGTCTCATTCTGGAGAAAAAAATACTGAATACTTAGATACACGTGTTAAAATGCCTAATCTGAGTTCTATCCTTCTTGTTCCTGGTTGCTAAGGAACCAATCACGTGATCAAACGTGTTGCCCTGAGACCAATCGTTTGTCATCCTAGTTTCTAGGTTTACACCAATCTACTCTTTCGGCATCCAACACCCCTACCCTCAATTACAAAAGTCGACTTTAGTATAATAACTTTCCAAACATTCGCAAATTCATAATTTCTCAGTAATAAACTGTTATTATTATATGTTCTGTTCAACTTTGACAATAATTAAATGTACAATAATACACTGTTTTGTAACGTCTTTTATGCTAATCTCTGACTAACCTTTTTTCAGTTAATGTTTTGGTTCATTTAGCGACTTGCTCAGCTTAGAGCAACCTAAACAACTACACGGTAAGGGATCCCTATTTTGTACTCCCTTTTGACTCTGTCACTTCTGCATAAACTTATTGGGACCCATGACTGTCACCACACGTTTTCAGAAGCTTCCCTTTTCATTCTTTCTCTCTTACACTCTCTTTTACTGAGACTCGATTACACTATCAATAACACAGTTGGATAGTATGTAAATAACGGGATACAAATAATGTAAGCTGAACTCGCAGATTCAAATGCTTTCATAAATGCACTGACTCCATTCATGATTTTTTTAAGTAGTCACAAAATAACAGTAACCGAGTTTACAGAAGCATGCAGAGGATAAAGAGGCGAGAATATAGAGAGGGATACTGTGGTTGGAGAACACAGGACAATATGCTTGGACAAGTGACTCGATGAAAATATAATCATTATTTAGCACGTGGCTTCAAATGGCGGAGCATTAGTCTAACACTACATTTGGATTTACCCTCTGCGGCATAATAAATCCTGAAACCATTTGTTTGTAGTGTTGTTTTATGTGTAATCCTTTTTACGCAAATTAGGTTGTCAAGTCTATCCCAACCAACAGGGGCGACGCCAAGAAAGGCTCCACCGCATAGACGGGCTGGTCTACAGTAAGGTTTCACATAAGAAAAACAAATGTTTGCACAAAGAGTTCCGCATGTTGTAAATATGTTAGAATTATTGCATTGGTAAAGATGATTCGATTATTTATATTTAGCGCATTGCCTGTAATAATCAGGCTTACATATTATTTTCTTCTTTTTCTTTTTCTTCTTCTTCTTCTTCTTCTTCTTCTTCTTCTTCCTCTTCTTCGTCTTCTTTTTTTCGTCATCTTCATCATCTTCTTCTTCTTCTTCTTCTTCTTTGATAAACTAATGAAATGCTTTTAGCTCGACTAGGTTCACGAATGTGACTGAGTCTCAGTTTCTCCGAATACGCACAGGTCACAACAGACTTAGATGACATCTGTACAATAAGTTCAAGATTGGCACTACAGAACTTTGTGCCTGCGACACAGCCCCCATGAAGGCAGAACCTATTTTGCAGTCCTGTCCACAGTATAACGACAAAAGAAGTAGCATTTGGCAACAGCCAGTGTCCTTCCACGAGAAGCTGTACGGAAGCGTACAGAGCCTTGAGCCGACTGCTGCCTTCGTTAGAGTCATTGAAGTTGAGGTCTGAAGATGAACGAGGAAGAAGAAGAAGAAAAAGAAGAGGTCTTCGCCGGTCCCCCACAAACACGGTCGCTCCTCCTGAACAGATTGCGTCTCCACAAGTTGGGTAGCCCTGTCCTACACGGACCGGCGTCCACCGGGCGCTCCACAATTGCACACGGCGACGTCTCCAAGACCCACCCAGTGGAGGCGAGTCCCAAGTCTGTAATGACCCGCTCCGAGTCTGAAGATCCCTGCCCGCTCATCCCTATCGTCCGTCAATGTTGTGACTTTCCGGCTTACACTATTTGGGCTGATCACTCCACCTCGTCCCCACGAATCGCCCGATGAGTGACCCTGCTTCTCTATAGCCCCGTGGATGGCGAGTATGTGTTTCACAACCCCCACCTTTTGATAGCTTATCTGTCTTTTCGTTTCCAAGGATCACACCGCGGTAGGGAATCCACTGCAAGACCAGATAATTTTTTTAGGAGAGCAACACAGTGTTATATCTTATTTCGTGTTAGTGTCCATGCTGTCTGGGGCCCGAGATGGCTCGGAGTACGTTCACGGAGTCTATCAGAACGACCGCCTTCACTGTAGCTGCGTCTGGGCGTATAAGAATCCTCGTTGCTGCGCGTACGGCTGTTGATTCAGCTCTGAAGTTGGTACAGGTCTCTCCTGTTGATTCAGCTCTGAAGTTGGTCCAGGTCTATTCTGTTGATTCAGCTCTGAAGTTGGTACAGGTCTCTTCTGTTGATTCAGCTCTAAAGTTGGTACAGGTCTCTCCTGCTGATTCAGCTCTGAAGTTGGTACATGTCTCTCCTGTTGATTCAGCTCTGAAGTTGGTACAGGTCTCTCCTGTTGATTCAGCTCTGAAGTTGGTAAAGGTCTTTCCTGTTGATTCAGCTCTGAAGTTGGTACATATCTCTCCTTTTGATTCAGCTCTGAAGTTGGCACAGGTCTCTTCTGCTGATTCAGCTCTGAAGTTGGTACAGGTCTCTCCTGTTGATTCAGCTCTGAAGTTGGTACAGATCTCTCCTTTTGATTGAGCTCTGAAGTTGGCACAGGTCTCTTCTGCTGATTCAGCTCTGAAGTTGGTACAGGTCTCTCCTGTTGATTCAGCTCTGAAGTTGGTACATGTCTCTCCTGCTTGTATGGAGTAGTTTTCTGTCACCGTTGGCGTGTGCGACGTAGATTCCACTGCCTACATTTCTTTCGCTCATCATGGCCGATCCATCTGTATACAGATGCGTCCAGGAGTTGCTAGGGTACTGTCTCTTCAGCTCACGTAGAACGTGGATTTTTGTTCACTAGTTTGCCACTTAAAGAAATGCATTGATATGCTGAAACCCTGATAAGAGGGCAACTACATGTAAAAAATATGGGCCCGTCCGGGATTTGAACCCGGGACCTCGCGCACCCAAAGCGCGAATCATACCCCTAGACCAACGAGCCACTGTAATAATTTTGTATTTTGATTTCTAAATATTAAAAAATATTATACACTGTAAAACAAATTTCAACCCCGTGACTCTGTTTCTAATTCTGTTTTGGCGCCATCTGTTGGTAGATTGATCCATCTGGTGGGACAACCTCCATGTTATCTTTGTCCTCTTCTGCGTAGTTGTCTCTCAAATAAGCGGTTCTTCTCTGAATTCTCTCATCGCCATACAGTTTATCTCGAAATTGGGCTCTAGAAGGTCACGTTGTCACTTTGTCCCTTTCGTGGATTTGTTAGACCTAAAGAAATGTTTCACTTCCTAGATTATCTCAAACGTTATGTAGAATGGACAACGCTAAGACTCGGAGCAGATCAAAAGGTGCTAGAGTCTTTTAATTCATGAACAAGATCCGAAGCAATTTTCTACAAAACTGCATGTCATATCCAAATGATTTTTTGCATGCAGGTTTGCAATATCCATGACGCTAAAACGCTGATATGTTTTTAGTCCATAGATGTTCCGAATTTTGCACATCCTAATTTGATATTTTGTATTTGATGCAGTTGGTACTCTGTCTTCCTCTAATACTGTATTGTGATAAGATGCATAATCCATTACTAGGCATGACAGTCTATTCAGAATTTGAAGCAGATCATTCGACTTCCATTGCTTGAAAATTTGTTCATTCATTTCAATGATGTAGTCTCTGCCGTCGGTACGTTTTGACTGGAAAATAAGTTCAACATCATGGACAAGTCCTTTTTCACTGCTTCCGGCATACGTTAGTATAATGCGCTGAACTTTGCTGCTTGTGGAATTTGTCTTTTCTGTTCAGGGTCTACTGATTGTCATTCTTTACCATAGGTGTGGTGAGCATTGACCCAGAATTCGTCCAAGTATACAATACTACAGCCTTGCCTACGCCGTTCACGTATCTGTCTCAGGTATTTGCTTCTGGCAGCAATCAAATGTGGCTTTTTACATACTGTATTCCTGCCTCCTAAAGTTTTCCTGAATGTAAAGCAGGCAGCTCTTGTAATTTTCCAAAGAGTACTTTTGGAAACTTCAATACTGCAGTCGGAATGCGATGCTGATTTTGGTTTCAGGAGAGTAACAAGTTGAACTTTCGTCAATAGTTTAAACATTTTCCGTTGTATGACATTTCTGTCGAAATCGTCAATTTTCTTTTCCTGCCTTGCTTGATATGAATGCACTCTGTGTCATGTTCAATCCAACAGTAAAAGGATGATCTATCCAGACCAAACGCCAATTTCGTTCTTTTCTCTGGGTCATGGATATCGCAATATAAATAACCCGTCTTAGATTCCCTGCGGAAAAACCGGTATAGTACCTTCTGCATTGTTATAAATTTACACTTCAAACTCATTTTGAAATTGATATCAATTTTTAAAAATTTTTGAAAACGCAACTACGTGTCACAATAACAACATCACAAATTATAATATCGGGATACGCCTATGAGGGAACGACAGTTTTACATGAATGGCCTTGGTTGTTTTTTCGCACTCGACAAAGTGTCTATTTTGTGCACGGAAAAATCAGAAATTTGTTATTACTTCAGCTTATTTGAAAGTCAAAACATCTATTTTGTTTTTAAACAGCACGAATGTGTACCGTATACATGTTAAAATTATGTCCAGTTCAGCGAGGTTGCTTTTAATATACCCTAATGGATAAATTTTTCAGAATTCATCCTTTTTCTTAGAGAAAAAAATATTTATTTATAATCATGGATATTCTAAGGCTGCATGCGAAAAATTATTTGGATCTGACATGCAGTTTAGTAGAAAATTGCCTCGAATCTTGGATCTGACATGCAGTTTAGTAGAAAATTGCCTCGAATCTTGGATCTGACATGCCGTTTAGTAGAAAATTGCCTCGAACCTTGGATCTGACATGCAGTTTAGTAGAAAATTGCCTCGAATCTTGGATCTGACATGCAGTTTAGTAGAAAATTGCCTCGGATATTGTTTATTTTTTTAAAAACGGACTATGATCGCATTTTCAAATGGAGAATAGTAAATACGAGTTTTCTACTGGTTTCTCTAGCTTGCTGCTTGTACACACTCCTGCTTTACTGTTTCTTGCGTCCCATTCTCGGCATTGTCTGATTTTAAAATTCATCCGCCTACCAATTGTTGAATCACCGATTGTAGTACCAACTAATGTGAGATCACCAGCTTATTTCAGTATGTTTTTCCTATCCATAATCAAACTTTTCCCAAGATTGGAGCTTTTGTTCTCATTGTAACATACCGCCCCATGTACGGGCAACCTTCTGAATGCCTCATGCTTCACTTATTCACTGCGATTCACTTCTGTCGTCTATAGACCTGTACATTAGGACACAGCAATTTAGATAATACAAGATTCAAACCCGGATGTTTCAGACAGTTACCTCCGAGCTATCATTTCCTCATTCTAGTTTGAGAAAACCATCCCAAAGTTGAAGTCACTGTCTAATTCTCTGTTCTCACTCTCGAGGATGATCTCCACTCGGCCTCGACGTTTCCTCTCACTCTAGCAGAGAAGCCACATTATGATCTACCAGTGAGTTCCTCCGCCATAGCACGTCAGAGGCGTGGTTGAGAAATGAAAAGAGTTGTCCCCTCCCCACTCCCACCTTATAAAAACCTTCCTGCTTACTTAGTGTCCATGTCCAAGAACCACGTCGTACAGCAAGCAACCAGCATCCAGCATTCAGCGACATAGATTACCTTGGCCTTTACCTCCAGCACGACACACTTATTGCATATTTCCTGGAGGTTTGGTCAGGTCATCATATGGTCTTTATCATGAATTGCGCCGTAGTATCATCATCTGTGTATCACCATTTCTTCATGTTCTTCTTGCACCGTGATAGACCAGTTTGGAGTCTGTTTAGTGTCTTCTGTGTTGTGTATAGTAGATGTATTGTCCGGTGGCAGGTTCCTCACGAGGTTCCCTCTCTGGGCCCTACATCAATTCGTATCATCTCTCGATGTGGCGGCGTTTATGGCTAATCTGTATGGGCTTCGATGATTTCAGGAAGCTATTTCTTGATTTGAGTCTTGTGCTCTTTACCTGATGTTCAAACATTGGGTGTCATTATGCAGTGTTTTTGTTTTTCTCGTTCGACTTCTGCTGCATCGCTTTTTCCGATCTCGGCCGATACTACGCAAATTATGGAATATATTTTATCTATAAATGTTGGTTTTAGGCACCCTAATACTATTTTCCGGCCCGTTTAATTTATTGCTGGAAAATCAACAATTAACATATATCTAACGAGCCATCCTTGAAAAAGAAATGTCCTTCAACAGAAACTATGCCACAGATCAACCGAAAATTTAAGGAAGCTGGTTTGTCGACCTATTTTCTAAGACATCTTCAAGACTCTGCAACTGTAATGGGAAAACCATGTGGGAGACGAGGAAAGCAACAGAAATAACAACAAGTGTGCTAAAACATAAAATCATCATCTGTGGTCTCTGAGTAAAAGCTGAACACAACCAGGTAAAGTGCAATTAACTTCAGGCGATATAAGTATACCAGGACTAGTCAGTAGATAGGTCACAAAAAGCTATTTTAAAAAAACAAAAAAATATAAATGAACTAGAACACCGTTTATTGTTGTACAGAATTGTCCCTTATTTCTCAACATAATCTCCACCAACCTCTATTCATTTATCCCAGCGCTTTATCAGTGCACGGAAATCTGCAGAGTGGGAATTATACGGATGAAGAATAAAAGCCACGTTCCAGCAGACGCCACTGAATGTACGCTTTTTGAATTTATTGCTACCTAAGATAAAGTAAAATCTAGATTTTCTACAAATAGCCGCTTGTTTAAGAATTCTAATTGACAACCTGGTATGTATGACACATAATGAGCTGTGATGTCAGTTCTGCTAATAGTATTCAGAAATTGATTCTTTTTCATATATCTGGCACATTTAAGGGAATTCTACATATCGAAAATGTGTACTGTACTTAGTAAAAATGAAGGGCCCGTCCGGGATTTGAACCCGGGACCTCGCGCACCCAAAGCGCGAATCATACCCCTAGACCAACGAGCCGCTATAACACATTTGCATTTTGAGAGTTTTAATCTTTCAAAATATGTTGACTCCTCGAAATGATGTGATTGTAATACGCAACGCCTTGCGACATCTGCTGGTAGACGATCCTGCTCGCGAGACAAACCCTCACATTTTCATCAATGATAAAATAAGGGGTGAGGGAAGAGAAGACTACTTCTGATCAAGCGAAACTTACAGATCGGACAATGTTATGCAGGGCCAGGCGAAATATACTAACCAAGACCCCCTCCTAACTTCAGAGCAGTTCTCAATGAAAATAGGCTGTGTAATGGCAGTCTAACTTACGAGGTGGGAGATCGACCTAATCCCCGTAGTAGTGAGCAACACACAGATGATGCCAAGGAGAGCGTCTGACTATTTTGAGCTCATCGTATGACAGCTGCTTGGGGCTGCGCTCATCTGACATGCGCTCATCTGACATGCTCTCATCTCACATGCGAACGACATGTCCCGTCCATCGTTGCTGAGCCAATTTCAGAATTGTATGGCCGCTCAACATCTCAGTATTGCTAAGAATTTCAGACTTATGTACTCTGTCCTGCCACCTCATCCTGAACAGTCTGGGCAGACAGATCAAGTGTAAATGCAGACAATGATGACGATGAAGCCTGAAATCTTTTGGAAAATACACCAACATGTAAATATGGAAAATACACCAACAACATGTAAATATGGAAAAACACCAACATGTAAATATGGAAAATACACCAACATGTAAATAACAAATTAATCAACGTTATTCGCATTTGACTTAAAATTTACTAGCCACACTTCAGATCAGGTCATACTGTAACCAGTGAGGTCGTTGGGGCACACATGAAGACATCCTCACAATCCCACGTCATCCTTCTCTGTCAGCGCCCGCTGCCTGTGCCGCTTTTGTCCGGAGATTGGTACATTCTTTTATGTTGTCCATCCACATCTTTTTGGGACGGCCTCTTCGTCGTCTGCCTTGCACCTGTCCATGCAGGATCGTATTTGCAAGACCATTTGGTTTTGATATGTGACAGTACCAAGCGAGTTTCCTTCTTTTGACTGTTGCCAAGGGGTCTTCAAAAGGCGCTATTGCTGTTGTAATTCTATCTCGTATTTCCTAATTTGTAACTCGATCTTTGTACGTGACGTTTAAACATCTTCGGAAACAACTCATCTCCAAGGTCTGTACACTCCGCTGAAGGTCAACTGTAACTGTCCATGTCTCACAAGCATAGGGGAATATTGACAGGACCAGTGTATGCATTAATCTGATTTTCGTGCATAGTGCTAACCGTTTATCTTGCCAGATTTTGTTAAGCCGTGCAAGCACCGCTATTGTCTGTACTATTCTGGCCAATACTTCACAATTTGATCCTTCATCACTGTCAATCGAACCCAGATATTGAAAATGTTAACCACTTCGAATTTCTCGTCATTAGCCTTTATCCTTCTGTTCAAGCACTCGGCGTTGTTGGTCATTAATTTTGTCTTTCCATCGTGTATCTCCATACCATAGACGAGCTGTTTCATTGAGCCTTCTGACCAATTCCTGGAGGTCTGCTTCCGACACCGACAACCCATTGATGTCATCTGCAAAACGAAGGTTGGTAATCGTCCGGTCCCCTATATTGACAGTACCAACGTGACC
Organism: Ariolimax columbianus; assembly: GCA_036924085.1. Lineage (NCBI taxonomy): Eukaryota > Metazoa > Mollusca > Gastropoda > Stylommatophora > Arionidae > Ariolimax > Ariolimax columbianus. The sequence goes on from JAVGWX010000005.1 coordinate 83,022,178, forward strand.
TCCAAGTGCCTCACTCATAATTCCCTTAAGGAATATATTTTAAATAGTTGGAGAGAGTGTGAACCCCTGTCTCACACCAACTGATGTGCGAAACCAGTCCCCGCGCCTCCCATTCACAAGAACTGCGCTGGACCTTTATAATATTTTATAATATTTCCGTTGATTTTTATACATCCTCATGGTTGCCCAAAGCGCTTTATGCCATATCCTATCAAACGTCTTCTTAAAATCAACAAACACATGATACAGTTTTTGCTGCTGGTCTAGATATTTCTCGATAAGCAGACGTAAATAAAATATTTGTTCTGTAGTGCTTCTTCCCTGTCCGAACCTGCTTGCTCCTCAGCAATGATGTTCTCTACTTGGGGTTTCAATCGGTCGAGGATTAATCTAAGCATGACCTTGCCAAACTTATATGTCTATAAATGCTACTAACCATAGCGCTATCTGGATTCTTAAAATATTACTCAAGCAACACATAGTAATGTCTATACGTTTGTCAGTTGTTTCGTCAGGGTCAAGTATTGACAACAATCTCTATCTAGGTTTGATCTCTTGGTTTCAATAGAGACACTGTGTCATTAATGTCTTTTCTCAGACGATACTGCAGTTTGAGCACGACTGGAAGCGAAAGTCAATGCTGCATTGTATTGTCATTTACTTAACTTAACGTCTTTATACTGGTTTAGAAGACTCTGCAGAGTCTGTATACAATCAGTTTAATTTACATTCCCTTGCTCTAAATGCTATGCGCATCCAATCTATTCTTAAATGCATTAGCTGGCTCGGCCTCCACTACTTTCTGTGGCAATGCATTTCAAGCATTAATCACTCTCTGACTAAAAACATATTTCCTAATATCTAATCTGAACCTTTCTTTAGTTAATTTGTAGCTATGCCCTCTTGTTCTTGTGGGTGGTTGTACGTGTTCGATAATACTTAACCTCCATTGTTTATTATGTTAATAACTCTTTGAGTAAGCCATGCATGTCTGATAGATCTGCAAGAGGAACTTTGGTGGCATTACAACATTCAGTTAATGTATTATGACTATTTATCTCACTTGAACACTGAAACCTATCTCCAAAAACTACAGGTCTGCGTTATATTTACACAATTATGCTCTTGATTAACACAATTTACAAAATCAAAATTTCGTGACGACGGCAAATATGGGCAGAACACGGTATGGTATACATCTGTCCAAATTGCTAGTATCTTGACACATATGTCTATAATAAATTGCTTCTTTCACATTAACTTTAGTTTAGAACTCTGTGGTTTGAGATTTAATTAAATAAAATTGATATTTAATCGAAAACATACACATTTTCAATGGGAAGTCTGTCTGTTTGACCTCTTCTCGTTATTCGTTCTTCTTTGTGTTGCTTATCCTGGTATTGAAGAAAAGTAAATTATGAAATTCAAAAACAAATTTAACAAATGCACATACTGCTTGCAAATTTTGAACAACGGTAGATTGGTATTTTCCAAATATTTCTATATAGGCTAGTGAGTCCTGAAATAGTAGAATAAAAATCGACATGAAGACAAAACCGTCAAAATTCAAATAGAATAAAATACATATTTTTTACAATTTAACATTTTTTGTCAAACTTATATTATTATGAATGAAATTAGTCACAAGCTGTTTGGATTCTTAAAACGTTACTCCAAAAACCTAGCTAACTCTCTTTACGTTTTTTCGGTGCTTTGTTAGTCTCAAATATGTACACGTGTCTGTATTCTAGTTTGCCATCTTGGCTGAATACAATGGGGATCATGTGTGCTAATTTGTCCCTGGTTTTGGGTGTGCTCTATGCCGTTTCAGATGTTGGGTGTTCTCTATACCATGTCAAATTGTGGGTGTTCTCTATGCCATATCACATGTTGGGTGTTCTCTATGCCGTTTCAGATGTTGGGTGTTCTCTATACCATGTCAAATTGTTGGTGTTCTCTATGCCATATCACATGATGGGTGTTCTCTATACCATGTCAAATTGTGGGTGTTCTCTATGCCATATCACATGTTGGGTGTTCTCTATGCCATATCACATGTTGGGTGTTCTCTATACCATGTCAAATTGTGGGTGTTCTCTATGCCATATCACATGATGGGTGTTCTCTATACCATGTCAAATTGTGGGTGTTCTCTATGCCATATCACATGTTTGGTGTTCTCTATGCCATATCACATGTTGGGTGTTCTCTATACCATGTCAAATTGTGGGTGTTCTCTATGCCCTATCACATGTTGGGTGTTCTCTATACCATGTCAAATTGTGGGTGTTCTCTATGCCATTTCACATGTTGGGTGTTCTCTTTACCATGTCAAATTGTGGGTGTTCTCTATGCCATATCACATGTTGGGTGTTCTCTATACCATATCAAATGTTGGGTGTTCTCTATGGCATATCAGATGTTGGGTTTCCTCTGTACTAGCTCATATTGGTTGTGTTCTGTGTTCCCAATCAGATTCTGTGTGTTCCTTGCGCCATATAAAATTGTTGGCTTTCTCTGTCTCCAAACAGATTGGTTGTGGTATCTGTCCCTAATCAGATTATGTGTGGTCTCTGTCCCTAATCAGATTGGTTGTGGTCTCTGTCCCCAATCAGAATGGTTGTGTTCTCTGTCCCCAAACAGATTGGTTGTGGTCTCTGTCACCAATCAGAATGGTTGTGTTCTCTGTCTCCAATCAGATTGGTTGTGGTCTCTATCCCCAATCAGATTGGTTGTGGTCTCTGTCCCCAAACAGATTGAATGTGTTCTCTGTCTCCAATCAGAATAGTTGTGTTCTCTGTCTGCAATCAGAATGGTTGTGTTCTCTGTCTCAAATCAGAATGGTTGTCTTCTCTGTCTCAAATCAGATTGGTTGTGTTCTCTGTCTCAAATCAGAATGGTTGTGTTCTCTGTCTCAAATCAGAATGGTTGTGTTCTCTGTCTCAAATCAGATTGGTTGTGTTCTCTGTCGCAAATCAGAATGGTTGTGTTCTCTGTCTCCAATCAGAATGGTTGTGTTCTCTGTCTCAAATCAGAATGGTTGTGTTCTCTGTCTCCAATCAGAATGGTTGTGTTTTCTGTCTCAAATCAGAATGGTTGTGTTCTCTGTCTCCAATCCGATTGGTTGTGTTCTATGTCTCCAAACAGATTATGTGTGTTCTCTGTACCATTTGTGTTTGAAGATAATTTTTATCATCGTCTTTATTTCTGTATATGTAATCCTGCTTTCAGTTTTGAGTTTCACATCATATTTCTCTGGCGAGTAGTCTGTATTTTCATTTCCACGTGTGTTACAGCAGGAATCCACTGATCTTTCACTCTACTGAAACTGTAACTGGTATTCGTGGTTGTTATGGTTTCTGAGAGTTATTGTGACCCTAACATCTAAATTGTTTCTGCCAAAGTCCTTATTTTCCACAATGGCTACTGCATTTGTTTTCAGTACATCGATCTTACCTGATGTTTCCCTATGGCTACTGCAGCTGTTCTTAGTGTCTAAGCCTTACCTAATGTTTCCACAATGGCTACTGTAGCTGTTCTTATTGAATTAATCTTGCCTGATGTTTCATCGTGGCTACTGCAGCTGTCCCTAGTGCCTCAGCCTTATCTGATGTTTCCCCGTGGCTACTGTAACTGTTCCTAGTGCCTCAGCCAAATCTAATGTTCCCTGTGGCTACTGTAACTGTTCCTAGTGCCTCAGCCTTACCTGATGTTTCCCTATGGCTACTGCAGCTGTTCTTAGGTTCTTACCCAATGCTTTCACAATGGCTACTGTAACTGTTCCTAGTGCCTCATCATTATCTTATGTTTCCCCATGGCTACTATAGCTGTTCCTAGTGTCTCAGACTTACCTGATGTTTCCCAGTGGCTACTGTAGCTGTTCCTAGTGCCTCAGCTTTACCTGATGTTTCCCCGTGGCTACTGTAGTTGTTCCTAGTGCCTCAGCCTTACCTCCTTACCTCATGTTTATCCGTGGCTACTGTAGCTGTTCATAGTCCCACATCCTTACGTGATGTTTACCAGTGACTACCATAGCTGTTCATAGTGCCTCAGACTTACCAGATGTTTCCTAGAGCCTCAGCCTGATCTTATGTTTCCCCATGGCTACTATAGCTGTTCCTAGTGCCTGATACCTGATGTTTCCCAGTTGCCACTGTAGCTGTTCCTAGTGCCTCAGTCTTACCTGATGTTTCCCCATGGCTACTGTAGTTGTTCCTAGCGCCTCAGTCTTACCTGATGTTTGCCCATGGCTACTGTAGCTGTTCCTAGTGCCTCATCCTTACCTGATGTTTTCCCATGGCTACTGTAGGTGTTCCTAGTGCCTCAACCTTACCTGATGTTTGCCCATGGCTATTGTAGCTGTTCCTAGTGCCTCAACCTTACCTGATATTTGCCCATTGCTACTGTAGCTGTCACTAGTGCCTCAACCTTACCTGATGTTTGCCCATGGCTACTGTAGCTGTCACTAGTGCCTCAACCTTACCTGATGTTTGCCCATGGCTACTGTAGCTGTCACTAGTGCCTCAACCTTACCTCATATTGGATATTTTCCAATTACCATGAGATTTTGATTTCTGGTCCATTAAAAAATTTTGAATATTGTTAAATGATTCAGATAACAAAAATATTGAATGAAAGAGGGAATTCGAGATGCAACAGAACAGCTGAGTTGTGAATGTGTCATTTATTGTGGTCTCTGTTACTTTGTTGTCTCTCTCTTTCCCTGTCTTCCTCTCACTCTCCATCCTCTCTCTCTCACTCTCTCTCTCTCTTTCTCTATGTCTCTCTCTATCTCGTACTCATTTTATATGAGAAATGTTCCATTTGTGAACCAGAAATAAGCGAGAATAACTGTAAAGGGTTAGAGGAGACAACACGTGAATATAACTGACTGGCTAGATCAATCTACGAACAGATGGTGCATGTTTAAATGATACCAGTCACGTGGTTTCTGTAAATGGTTGCAAGAAGAGACACGAAAATATTTAAATCTTAAAAAATGCATTTGATATAGTGGCTCGTTGGTCTAGGGGTATGATTCGCGCTTTGGGTGCGCGAGGTCCCGGGTTCAAATCCCGGACGGGCCCATCATTTTTTATAACGACCATTGGAATCAGGTGTCGCTAGTCCAATATGCACAAAGTACTGACCATCGCGTCACGCAAGGGTCAGGCACAATATACTGACCAAAACAGCTATCTCTCTTCCACGGAAACAGTATACAACAAATATGTATCAAATATATCTCACAGCAACTTAGGTTTGTTTTATAACTAGTGATTACTCGGATAAAAAAAGGTGTCGCTCAGTTACCACCCCTGGACAGAAACTAACATTGTGACAGTAATGTCAGCGCCATTTAACATCCATCCTGTGAGGGAGCTGAGAGATACCTTATATTTATGTTTTTATCGACTATTCCTCTTTACTGGAACCGTGGTTTTTGTTTCGAAGGCCCACAATGAGTAGGTTACGCTTTTGTTCACTTTGAAAAGGACGTTAAGTGGCGGGTTGCAGTAGCTTGCTTTACATCCCGAGCGTGCTGATGAAGGGGTGCCCGGGGTACTCCATGTGGTTAAGCTAAGATTGGATTCATCTACGTGTCACTCACTACTACGGGGATCACGTTGATTTCTTATCTCATTTGTCATGCTGCCATGAAAACAGTATGTTTTTAGGGAAGGTTACGTGGAAGCCGAGTTGAGGGTCTTGGCCAGTATATCTTCATTGATCCTGACTAATATATCTGATCAGTATATTGTGCCTGACCCTGACTAACAAGTCTGATCAGTATATTGTGCCTGACCCTGACTAACATGTCTGATCAGTATGATATGCCTGACCCTGACTAACATGTCTGATAAGTATGCTGTGCCTGACCCTGACGTTAGTCTTCCTTCCAGAACCGAGGTTTCGAATTAATGTAATCCAATAAATAACACCACAAGATGAATAAAGGAAATACTTGAGAGAAACATTTATAGAAGTCTCCGATACTTAACATTGAAATATACAATATGCTGTTGCTTCAGTTGAGAACAGAAACGATAGCAGATTTAAAAAACAAGAATAAAAGAGAGAATGGATTGTTTTCTTCAATATGAGACAAGACATGAAAGTACACATGCTAGCCTGTTTGTACAAAGAGTGTGGTAGTCGATTGTTTGTTCTCTAGAAACCTGTTGCTATTATTATCCATTCAGTGGATAATGTAACAAAAGCTAATATTCTTCTACTTATTCGTTTCTCGTTCTCAAATAACTTATTTCCCTCATAAATTGGACAACCTCTCTCGTTGTCATACAGCTAATCCATTAATTGAATTCTGCTCCTCTCATGGAGCTGGCAGAACTGGAGAACATGTTCCACCGTTAGCTTGCTTTCCCCACATGGGCATTTGTTTTTATTCCTAATTTTTTATTTGCAGGACAGATGATTCGGAGGTCTCCAGAAGCCTTTTCACAGTCTGAACATTGTCCCATGATCTCTTCTTGACAAGTAGTAATATACTTCTGATATATAAATTATAAGTGTTCTCTGTGCCATATAAGATTATCTGTGTTCTCTGTGCCATATCAGATTTTGTGTGTTCTCTGTGCCATTTCAGATTCTGTGTGTTCTCTGTGCCATATCAGAGTATGTGTGTTCTCTGTGCCATATCAAATTATGTGTGTTCTCTGTGTCCTATCATATTCTATGTGTTCTCTGTGTCATATTAGATTATGTGTATTATCTGTGTCATATCAGATTTTGTCTGTTCTCTGTGTCATATCAGATTCTGTGTTCTCTGTGCCATATCAGATTATGTGTGTTCTCTGTGCCATATCAGATTTTGTGTGTTCTCTGTGTCATATCAGATTATGTGTGTTCTCTACACAATTTTGTTTGAAGTTAATATTTATCATCGTCTTTATTTCTTTATATGTAGTGCTGCCTTCAGTTTTGAGTTTCACATGCTATTTCTCTGTTTCGTAGTCTGTGTCTTCATTTCGACGTATCTTACAGCGTGCAGGAATCCACTGATCTTTCACTCTTCTGAAACTGTAACTTGTATTCATGGTTGTTATGGTTTCTCAGAGCTATTGTGAACCTCAACATCTAAAATGTTTCTGCCAAAGTCCTTATTTTTCACAATGGCTACTGTAGCTATCCTTAGTGCGCCAGCTTTACCTGATGTTTGTCCTGGCTACTGTAGCTGTCATTGGTGCCTCAGCCTTACCTGATGTTTGTCCTGGTTACTGTAGCCGTCATTAGTGCCTCAGCCTTACCTGATGTTTGTCCTGGCTACTGTAGCTGTCATTAGTGCCTCAGCCGTACCTGATGTTTGTCCTGCCTAGTGTAGCTGTCATTAGTGCCTCAGCCTTACCTGATTTTTGTCCTGGCTACCATAGCTGTCATTAGTGCCTCAACCTTACCTGATGTTTGTCCTGGCTACTGTAGCTGTCATTAGTGCCTCAACCTTACCTGATGTTTGTCCTGGCTACTGTAGCTGTCATGAGTGCCTCAGCCTTACCCGATGTTTGTCCTGGCTACTGTAGCTGTCATTAGTGCCTCAGCATTTCCTGATGTTTGTCCTGGCTACTGTAGCTATCACTAGTGCCTCAGCCTTTCCTGATGTCTGTCCTGGCTACTGTAGCTGTCATTAGTGCCTCAGCCTTACCTGATGTCTGTTCTGGCTACTGTAGCTGTCATTAGTGCCTCAGCCTTACTTTATGTTTGTCCTGGCTACTGTAGTTGTCATTTGCCTCAGCATTACCTGATGGTTGTCCTGGCTACTGTAGCTGTCATTAGTGCCTCAGCCTTACCTAACGTTTGTCCTGGCTACTGTAGCTGTCATTAGTGCCTCAGCATTTCCTGATGTTTGTCCTGGCTACTGTAGCTGTCATTAGAGCCTCAGCCTTACCTGATGTTTTTCCTGGCTACTGTAGCTGTCATTAGTGCCTCAGCCTTACCTGATGTTTGCCAATTTTCCAGTGACCACTGAGATTTGGATTTCCGGTCGATTTAAAAAATGTGAATATTTGTTAAATGATTCTGACAACAACAAAAATGAAAGAATAGAAGAGGGAATTGGAGATAGAAAAGAGCAGCTGAGCTGTGAATGTTTCATTTATTGTGCTCTCTGTTATTTTGTTGTTCCCTCTCTTGTTCTCTCTCTCTTTCTCAGTATGTCTCTCACCTTCTTTCTCTTGCTCTCTTTCTCTCTGTTTACATACCTACATTTTAAACTCATGTTCGCTGAGATTGTGAACTAGAAATAAGCGAGAATAAATGTAAAGGGTTGGAGAAGACAACAAGTGAATATAACTGACGGGATTGATCAATCTGCGAACAGATGGTGCATGTTTTAAAGATATCAGTCACGTGGTTTCTGTAAATGGCTGCAAGCAGAGACTTGAAAATATTTAAAACTTAAAAAATACATTTGGTATAGTGGCTCGTTGGTCTAGGGGTATGATTCGCGCTTTGGGTGCGCGAGGTTCCGGGTTCAAATCCCGGACGGGCCCATCATTTTTTATAACGACAACTAGAATCAGGTGTTCTTGCATGAACAGGTATTACCAGAATCTTTTAGCCTAATATACGCTAGTCCGGTCATGCACAACATACTGACAAGGGTCAGGCACAAAATACTGACCAAGACCATTATCTCTCTTCCATGTAGCGTTCCATGGAAACTGTGCAGTTTTCAAGGCAGTCTGGTAGTCGAGGTGGATCGACGTAATCCCCGTAGTAGTGAGTGTAACTCAGATTAACAAAGAACTACCTTCTGGAGGACGACAGTCCACCTTTATCAGCATGACAATAATGTTGTGACGAAAACTATTACAATCCGCCACAGAACACTCTTTTCAGGGCGCACACGAGATGAAGCGTAATCAGTGTGGGCAATCAATAACAAACAACAACAACCTGTATACATTCTCCTGTTGGAACAAAACATGAGTCATGACCACAAATCTAGCTGACCTTCCATGTGTGCCCACTTGTGATGTGTGAAGATGTTTTCAGTTACTGATGTGATACCTTATAACCAACGTAAAAGGTAACAACGAAGATCATGTTCCTGCACCGTGTGGTATATTAGGGAATATTATGTTAGGCTCAAGGCTTTTGTTGCAGAACAACAGAAAAATATCTTGTGGCCTTTTTGTTTTTCTGACTAATACTTTAAAGGGTGCATCGACACCGGAAACGTTTGTTAGCAATCTAAAAAATATATCTCACACCAACTGGGGATTGAATCTATATCGAAGTTCTAGTCAGATTAACACAACATTGTCACGCAGATTAACACAATATTGTCACCCAGATTAATACAACGTTGTCACGAAGATTAACACAACATTGTCACGAAGATTAACACAACATTGTCACGAAGATTAACACAACATTGTCACGCAGATTAACACAACATTGTCACGCAGATTAACACAACATTGTCACGCAGATTAACACAACATTGTCACGAAGATTAACACAACATTGTCACGAAGATTAACACAACATTGTCACGAAGATTAACACAACATTGTCACGCAGATTAACACAACATTGTCACGCAGATTAACACAACATTGTCACGAAGATTAACACAACATTGTCACGAAGATTAACACAACATTGTCACGAAGATTAACACAACATTGTCACGCAGATTAACACAACATTGTCACGCAGATTAACACAACATTGTCACGAAGATTAACACAACAATGTCACGCAGATTCACACATTACAACCGCCTGGAGGACGACGGTCCACCTTCATCAGCACGCTCGGGATGGGAGGAAAACTACTAAAGCCGCCACCTAACACCCTTTTCAGGACGCACAAAAGAGTAACCTACTCATTGTGGACATTTGGCAACAACAACAACCTATATACGATTACCTGTTGGAGCTAAACATGAGCTATGACAACAATTCGAGTTGACTATCCCATGGTATGGTCTTTTTTCATTTTCTGACACATACTCCGGCACCCGTCATTTTAGGGTGGACTGACCCTGGAGCCTTTTGAGATCTAAAAATATAAATCATACATCAACCGGGGGAATGAATCTATATCGATCTTCTAGTCAGACAATGAACTGCGCCACAGTCTACATCCATTAGTTACACACTTGGTAGGATATGCCCACAGATAAGAGCAAGCAAACATCAATAGCTAGGAACGCGAAAACAAATAAAAGAAGCGCGAGGTTTGGGAGGGAAATGGAGATGGGCAGGACACACTCTTATACTTAATAAGTACTGCAGTTAACCAGACACGTGTAGAATATATGCCCGCCAGTGGAACTGTACAATATTAAAGAAAGAACAGCAGTTTAACAATTAAAGGTTCTTTATAACAGATGAAAGTGTTATACGATTGCATGTCTACCCCCAGTGACATCATTGCCCATCTGGTCTCGCTTAGAACACAGGGCAGCAGCAGATGCTCTCAGTCTGAACTTATTCTATGCCGTCTTCACGAGTTCTGCTCGCGTGACTGTTTGATCCACCTTCATCCTCGATCGCTCGATGCAAGGTGTTCATCTCTTTCTCAGGAGGTTCCAATTCAGCGCATGTCTTGCCCTTGGTCCATTGAGTTTTGGCTTATGTTGCCCATTGACCATCTTAGTTTGTATTTTTTGTGTGTGGATCTTCTGAGTTTAATTTGTGTTACCCTAGAGGGATTGGCTTAATGTGAATGTCTGCTTTGGGCGCCCTGATTTTGTAATCTCTCATGAGACCCTTATATGTCGGACTTTCTCTTTGACTGTTCTTCGTCATCTCTTTGCAGTGTTTCCATTCGTCTAATGCTACGTGATTTCCACTTCAGTACATGTTTTTTCTTAAATCTCTTGCGGTAGAAAACTGTTCAATTCAGGACATTTGATAACCTCGCTATTTACAGTCAAGACGTCTGTCAAGTGTGAAGAAACCTCTTAGAAATTTTTAGATAACTAGAAATGACACCGATAAAAATGGATCAATCTGCGAGCAGATGGTGCATGTGGTTTCTGTAAATGGCTGCAAGAAGAGACTTGAAAATATTTAAATCTTAAAAAATGTATTAAATATAGTGGCTCGTTGGTCTAGGGGTATGATTCGCGCTTTGGGTGCGCGAGGTCCCGGGTTCAAATCCCGGACGGGCCCATCGTTTTTTATAGCGACCACTGCATATCTCGTCGTCCTACAGTATCAATTAATTGAATTCTGCTCCTCTCGTGGAGCTGGCGGAACTGGAGAACATTCTCCACCATTGTTTGTTCTGATCACATGGGCAAATGTTTGTGCCCAATTTGTTATTTGCTGGACAGATGATTTGTTGGAATGCAAAAGCTTTTTTACAGTTTGAATATGTCACCTAATCTCTTATTGGCAAGTAGTAGAATGCTTCAAATACATTAATGCTGTATGTTCTCTGTTCCATATAAGATTTTGGGTATTCCCTGTGCCATATAAGAGTGTAGGTATTCCCTGTGCCATGTAAGATTTTGGATATTCCCTGTGCCATTTAAGATTGTGGGTATTCCCTGTGCCATATAAGATTGTAGGTATTCCCTGTGCCATGTAAGATTTTGTGCATTCTCTGTGCCATTTACGATTTTAGGTATTCCCTGTGCCATATCAGATTATGTGTGTTCTCTGTACAGTTTGTCTTTGAAGTTAATTTTTGGGGATCAAGATTCTGAGCAACGCATGAGCTGCAGTGGTCAGCGACCCATAGCTGACTACTAGCGTCAGGGCCAGCGAACCAGAGCTGCCAAGACCCTTCTAAACCTACTGGCGGTGATCCTGGATAACAGACTGCAGCAGGGCAGACTAGCTAAGGAGAAGGGATCGAAGAGGGAATGCTAACTCGGTACTCAAAAAATGCTTGCTGAAGTCGGATGTGCTGGACCGAAAGATGCAAATATCACAGTCAAGCTGTAAACTACGACACAACGCATTCCGTTCTCTGGACTACATTCTGCTGCTTAAGCCCTTTCAAGGTTTGGTAGTGGGAGATTGAGAACGAACAAAGCCAAGCTAAGTTAATTTTTATCATCATCCTCAGTTCTAAATATATAGCCTAGCTTTCAGCTCTGAATTACACTTCCTGTTGACCTCTCTGACAAATTCCATCCCTCCTTTCCACGTATCTTACAGCGTACAATAATCTACTGATATTTCAAACTTCTAAAACTGTAACTGGTATTCAAGGTTGCCATGGTATCTGAGGGCCTCTGTGGCCCGAAAATCTCAATTGTCGCAGCCAAGGTCTTTATTTTCCACATGGCTACATCAGTTGTTCTTGGTGCCTTAGGCCTCTCTCAAGTTTGCTAATTTTCAAATAACCACTGAGAATTGCATTTCCGGTCCCATAATTAGATTGTGAATAATTGTTAAATGATTTCTGCCCTCCCACAAAATCACCCCCCCCCCCCCCCCCCCCAAATGAATGAGTGAAAGAGGGAATTAGAAATACCCATAGAACAACTCAGCTGTGAATGTTTTATTTTTTTTTCTCTCTTACTTTGTTGTTCTCTATTCTTCTATCTCTCCTTCTCATTAGCTCTCCATCTCTCTCTCTGTTTTCTCTCTCTCTTTATATATATCAACTTCTTTAACTCATTTTCTCTGAGAAATGTGAAATTTGTGAACTAGAAGGATCGAGAATATGTGTAGAGGGTTTGGAGGAGACAACACGTGAATATAACTGACGGTCTAGATCAATCTGCGAACTGATGGTGCATGTTTGAAAGCTATCAGTCTCGTGGTTTCTGTAAATGGTTGCAAGCAGAGACTTGAAAATATTTAAATCTTAAAGAATGTATCAGATATAGTGGCTCGTTGGTCTAGGGGTATGATTCGCGCTTTGGGTGCGCGAGGTCCCGGGTTCAAATCCCGGACAGGCCCATCATTTTTTATGACGACAACTGGAATCAGGTGTTCTTGTCTGAACAGATATTACCGGTAACTTTTAGTCTAATACACGGTCACAAAGACGCTAGTCCGGTCATGCACAACATACTGACCAGGACGTCAAATTCTGGGTGTTCTTTGTGCCATATCAGATTATGTGTGTTCTCTGTGCCATGTCAGATTCTGTGTGTTCTCTGTGCCATATACAATTATGTGTGTTCTCTTTGCCATTTCAGATTCTGTATGTTCTCTGTGCCATATACAATTCTGTGTGTTCCCAGTTCCATATGAGAATTTGTGTGTTCTCTGTGCCATATCATATTATGTGTGTTCTCTGTGTCATATAATATTTTGGGTGTTCTCTGTGCCATATCATAGTAATTGTGTTCTCTGTGCCACATAAGATTCTTTGTGTTCGCTGTGCCATATAAGATGTGGGTGTTCTCCTTACCATATAAGATTATGTGTATTCTCTGTTCCGTATGAGATTCTGTGTGTTCTCTGTGCCATATGATATTATGTGTGTTCTCTGTGTCATATAATATTTTGGGTGTTCTCTGTGCCATATCATATTATGTGTGTTATCTGTGCCATATAAGATGTTGGTTGTTCTCTGTGCCATATCAGATTCTGTGTTCATTATACCATAACAAATTATGGGTGTTCCCTGTCCAGTTTGCGTTTTAATTTAATTTGTATGAATTGTCGTCATTTCTAAATATGTAGCCTAGCTTTCAGTTTTGTGTTTCACTTACTGTACGTTTTTTTTGGCTAGTCTGTATCCTCATTCGCACGTGTGTAATGTGCAGAATCTGCTATTCTTTCACATTTCTGAAACTGTAACTGGTATTCATGGTTGTCATGGTTTCTGAGAGTCATTGTAACCCTAAAAATCTAAATTATATTTGCCATGGTCCTAATGTTTGCTCATTGCTACTTATGCTGTTCCTAGTGCCTCAATCTTAGATGATGTTTGCTTATTTTCCAGTGACCACTGAGAATTGCATTTCAGGTCTCGTATTTAAATAATATTTCAGATTCTGTGTGTTCTCTGTGCCATATGCGATTTTTGGTGTTCCCTGTTCCATATTAGATTATGTGTGTTCTCTGTTCCATATCAGATTCGGTGTGTTTTTTGTGCTATATCATGTTATGTGTGTTCTCTGTGTGATATAATATTTTGGGTGTTCTCTGTGCCATATCATATTATGTCTGTTCTATGTGTCATATAAGATGTTTGGTGTTCTCTGTGCCATTTCAAATTCGTTGTGTTATCTGTGCCATTTACGATTGTTGGTATTCTCTGTGCCATTTCAGATTCTGTGTGTTCTCTGTGCCATATGCGATTTTTGGTGTTCCCTGTTCCATATTAGATTATGTGTGTTCTCTGTTCCATATCAGATTCGGTGTGTTTTCTGTGCTATATCATGTTATGTGTGTTCTCTGTGTGATATAATATTTTGGGTGTTCTCTGTGCCATATCATATTATGTCTGTTCTCTGTGTCATATAAGATGTTTGGTGTTCTCTGTGCCATTTCAAATTCGTTGTGTTATCTGTGCCATTTACGATTGTTGGTATTCTCTGTGCCATTTCAGATTCTGTGTGTTCTCTGTGCCATATGAGATTTTTGGTGTTCCCTGTTCCATATTAGATTATGTGTGTTCTCTGTTCCATATCAGATTCTGTGTGTTTTCTGTGCTAAATTATGTTATGTGTGTTCTCTGTGTGATATAATATTTTGGGTGTTCTCTGTGCCATATCATATTATGTCTGTTCTCTGTGTCATATAAGATGTTTGGTGTTCTCTGTGCCATTTCAAATTCGTTGTGTTATCTGTGCCATTTAAGATTGTTGGTATTCTCTGTGCTATATCAGATTCTGTGTGTTTTCTGTGCCATGTCAAATTCTGTGTGTTCTCTGTGCCATGTCAGATTCTGTGTGTTCTCTGTGCCATATAAGATTATGTGTGTTCTCTGTGTTCTCTGTGCCATATAAGATTATGTGTGTTCTCTGTGTCATATCAGATTATGTGTGTTCTCTTTGCCATATCAGATTCTGTGTGTTCTCTGTGCCATATGACATTTTGAGTGTTCTCTGTGCCATATCAGATTCTGGGTGTTCTCTGTGCCATGTCAGATTCTGTGTGTTCTCTTTGCCATATCAGATTATTTGTGTTCTCTGTGCCATACAAGATTATGTGTGTTCTCTGTGCCATATCAGATTATGGGTGTTCTTTGTGCCATTTCAGATTCTGTGTGTTCTCTGTGCCATATGCGATTTTTGGTGTTCCCTGTTCCATATTAGATTATGTGTGTTCTCTGTTCCATATCAGATTCGGTGTGTTTTCTGTGCTATATCATGTTATGTGTGTTCTCTGTGTGATATAATATTTTGGGTGTTCTCTGTGCCATATCATATTATGTCTGTTCTCTGTGTCATATAAGATGTTTGGTGTTCTCTGTGCCATTTCAAATTCGTTGTGTTATCTGTGCCATTTACGATTGTTGGTATTCTCTGTGCCATTTCAGATTCTGTGTGTTCTCTGTGCCATATGAGATTTTTGGTGTTCCCTGTTCCATATTAGATTATGTGTGTTCTCTGTTCCATATCAGATTCTGTGTGTTTTCTGTGCTAAATTATGTTATGTGTGTTCTCTGTGTGATATAATATTTTGGGTGTTCTCTGTGCCATATCATATTATGTCTGTTCTCTGTGTCATATAAGATGTTTGGTGTTCTCTGTGCCATTTCAAATTCGTTGTGTTATCTGTGCCATTTAAGATTGTTGGTATTCTCTGTGCTATATCAGATTCTGTGTGTTTTCTGTGCCATGTCAAATTCTGTGTGTTCTCTGTGCCATGTCAGATTCTGTGTGTTCTCTGTGCCATATAAGATTATGTGTGTTCTCTGTGTTCTCTGTGCCATATAAGATTATGTGTGTTCTCTGTGTCATATCAGATTATGTGTGTTCTCTGTGCCATTTAAGATTATGTGTGTTCTCTGCGCAAAATAAGATTCTGTGTGTTCTCTGTACCATATACAATTCTGTGTGTTCGATGTTCCATATCAGATTCTGTGTGTTCTCTGTTCCATATGAGATTCTGTGTGTTCTCTGTGTCATATAATATTTTGGGTGTTCTCTGGGCCGTATCATAGTATGTGTGTTCTCTGTGCCATATAAGATGCGTTGTGATCTCTGTGCCATATTAGATCCTTTGTGTTCGCTGTGCCATATAAGATTGTGGGTGTTCTCTGCCATATCAGATTCTTTGTGTTCATTGTACCAAAACACATTATGGGTGTTCCCTGTCCAGTTTGCGTTTTAATTTAATTTTTATGAATTGTCGTCATTTCTAAATATGTAGCCTAGCTTTCAGTTTTGTGTTTCACTTACTGTACGTTTTTTTTGGCTAGTCTGTATCCTCATTCGCACGTGTGTAATGTGCGGAATCTGCTATTCTTTCACTTTTCTGAAACTGTAACTGGTATTCATGGTTGTCATGGTTTCTGAGAGGCATTGTAACCCTAGAAATCTAAATTATATTTGCCATGGTCCTAATGTTTGCTCATGGCTGCAGCTGCTGTTCCTAATGCCTCAATCTTAGATGATGTTTGCTTATTTTCCAGTGACCACTGAGAATTGCATTTCAGGTCTCGTATTTAAATTGTGAATATTTGTTAAATGATTTCTCCCCCCCCCCACCCCCCACCCCACCCGCCCCAAATGAATGAATGAAAGAGGGAAATGGAAATACCCACAGAACAACTCAGCTGTGAATGTTTTATTTATTTTATTCTCTGTTATTTTTTTGTTCTCTATCTTTCTCTCTCTCCTTCTCTTTCGCTCTCTCTCTCCTTCTCTTTAGCTCTCCCTCTCTTTCTCTCTTTTTCTATGTCTCTCTCTATCTCTCTCTCTCTCTCTCTCTCTCTATATATATATATATATATATATATATATATATATATATCAACTTCTTTAACTCATCTTCTCTGAGAAATGTGAAATTTGTGAACTAGAAGAGATCGAGAATATGTGTAGAGGGTTTGGAGCAGACAACACTTGAATGTAACTGACGGGCTAGATCAATCTGCGAACAGATGGTGCATGTTTGAAAGATATCAGTCCCGTGGTTTCTGTAAATGGTTGCAAGCAGAGACTTGAAAATATTTAAATCTTAAAGAATGTATTAGATACAGGGGCTCGTTGGTCTAGGGGTATGATTCGCGCTTTGGGTGCGCGAGGTCCCGGGTTCAAATCCCGGACGGGCCCATCATTTTTTATAACGACAACTGGAATCAGGTGTTCTTGCCTGAACAGATATTACCGGTAACTTTTATCCTAATACACGGTCACAAAGACGCTAGTCCGGTCATGCACAACATACTGACAAGGACGTCGCGCCAGAGTCAGGCACAAAATACTGACCAAGACCATTATCTCTCTTCCATGTAGCGTTCCATGGAAACATGGATATTGCGCCTGACCCTGACTAACATGTCTGATCAGTATGCTGTACCTGACCTGATACTAATCTTCCTCCCAGGAACCGAGGTTTCGAATGAATGTATTCCTCTAGATAACACCACAAGATGGATGTAGGCAATCCTTGAGGGAAACATTTGTAAAAGTCTCCGACACCTTAACAATAAAATATACAATATGCTGTTGCTTCAGTTGAGAGCAGAAACGATATCACATTGGAAAACAAGAAAATGAAAGAGTGATTAGATTGTGTTCCTGGATATGAGACAAGAAATGAAAGTACACTTGCTAGCCTGTTTGTAAAATGATAATGGAAGTCAACTGTTTGTTCTGTAGACTACTGTTGTTTTTATTATCCTCCTTGTTGATAATGTCAATAAACAAACATTCGTCTTCGTTTCTTGCTTTCAAATAACTCAGGTTATTTCTCTCATACATTTGACGGAAACACTCATTTATCCATTAACTGGATTCTTGCTTCTCTCGTGGAGCTGACATAAGTCTCTAACATGTTCCACTTTTTGTTTGTTCTCCCCATATAGGCAAATGTTTGTGTGCCCAATCTTTGATTTTCTGGACAGATGATTTGTAGGTCTGCAGAAGCTTTCTCAGTCTGAACATTGTCACGTGATCTTTTATCGACCAATAGTAGTATGCCTCTAATATATACATTCTGTGTGTTCTCGGTTCCATATAAGGTTCTTTATGTTCTCTATGCCATATCATATTATGTGTGTTATCTGTGCCATATAAGATGTTGGTTGTTCTCTGTGCCATATCAGATTATTTGTGTTCCCTGTATCATATAAGATTTTGGGTGTTCTCTTTGCCATATCAGATTCTGTGTGTTCTCTGTGCCATATGACATTTTGAGTGTTCTCTGTGCCATATCAGATTCTGGGTGTTCTCTGTGCCATGTCAGATTCTGTGTGTTCTCTTTGCCATATCAGATTATTTGTGTTCTCTGTGCCATACAAGATTATGTGTGTTCTCTGTGCCATATCAGATTATGGGTGTTCTTTGTGCCATTTCAGATTCTGTGTGTTCTCTGTGCCATATGCGATTTTTGGTGTTCCCTGTTCCATATTAGATTATGTGTGTTCTCTGTTCCATATCAGATTCGGTGTGTTTTCTGTGCTATATCATGTTATGTGTGTTCTCTGTGTGATATAATATTTTTGGTGTTCTCTGTGCCATATCATATTATGTCTGTTCTCTGTGTCATATAAGATGTTTGGTGTTCTCTGTGCCATTTCAAATTCGTTGTGTTATCTGTGCCATTTACGATTGTTGGTATTCTCTGTGCCATTTCAGATTCTGTGTGTTCTCTGTGCCATATGCGATTTTTGGTGTTCCCTGTTCCATATTAGATTATGTGTGTTCTCTGTTCCATATCAGATTCGGTGTGTTTTCTGTGCTATATCATGTTATGTGTGTTCTCTGTGTGATATAATATTTTGGGTGTTCTCTGTGCCATATCATATTATGTCTGTTCTCTGTGTCATATAAGATGTTTGGTGTTCTCTGTGCCATTTCAAATTCGTTGTGTTATCTGTGCCATTTACGATTGTTGGTATTCTCTGTGCCATTTCAGATTCTGTGTGTTCTCTGTGCCATATGAGATTTTTGGTGTTCCCTGTTCCATATTAGATTATGTGTGTTCTCTGTTCCATATCAGATTCTGTGTGTTTTCTGTGCTAAATTATGTTATGTGTGTTCTCTGTGTGATATAATATTTTGGGTGTTCTCTGTGCCATATCATATTATGTCTGTTCTCTGTGTCATATAAGATGTTTGGTGTTCTCTGTGCCATTTCAAATTCGTTGTGTTATCTGTGCCATTTAAGATTGTTGGTATTCTCTGTGCTATATCAGATTCTGTGTGTTTTCTGTGCCATGTCAAATTCTGTGTGTTCTCTGTGCCATGTCAGATTCTGTGTGTTCTCTGTGCCATATAAGATTATGTGTGTTCTCTGTGTTCTCTGTGCCATATAAGATTATGTGTGTTCTCTGTGTCATATCAGATTATGTGTGTTCTCTGTGCCATTTAAGATTATGTGTGTTCTCTGCGCAAAATAAGATTCTGTGTGTTCTCTGTACCATATACAATTCTGTGTGTTCGATGTTCCATATCAGATTCTGTGTGTTCTCTGTTCCATATGAGATTCTGTGTGTTCTCTGTGTCATATAATATTTTGGGTGTTCTCTGGGCCGTATCATAGTATGTGTGTTCTCTGTGCCATATAAGATGCGTTGTGATCTCTGTGCCATATTAGATCCTTTGTGTTCGCTGTGCCATATAAGATTGTGGGTGTTCTCTGCCATATCAGATTCTTTGTGTTCATTGTACCAAAACACATTATGGGTGTTCCCTGTCCAGTTTGCGTTTTAATTTAATTTTTATGAATTGTCGTCATTTCTAAATATGTAGCCTAGCTTTCAGTTTTGTGTTTCACTTACTGTACGTTTTTTTTGGCTAGTCTGTATCCTCATTCGCACGTGTGTAATGTGCGGAATCTGCTATTCTTTCACTTTTCTGAAACTGTAACTGGTATTCATGGTTGTCATGGTTTCTGAGAGGCATTGTAACCCTAGAAATCTAAATTATATTTGCCATGGTCCTAATGTTTGCTCATGGCTGCAGCTGCTGTTCCTAATGCCTCAATCTTAGATGATGTTTGCTTATTTTCCAGTGACCACTGAGAATTGCATTTCAGGTCTCGTATTTAAATTGTGAATATTTGTTAAATGATTTCTCCCCCCCCCCCACCCCCCACCCCACCCGCCCCAAATGAATGAATGAAAGAGGGAAATGGAAATACCCACAGAACAACTCAGCTGTGAATGTTTTATTTATTTTATTCTCTGTTATTTTTTTGTTCTCTATCTTTCTCTCTCTCCTTCTCTTTCGCTCTCTCTCTCCTTCTCTTTAGCTCTCCCTCTCTTTCTCTCTTTTTCTATGTCTCTCTCTATCTCTCTCTCTCTCTCTCTCTCTATATATATATATATATATATATATATATATATATATATATATATCAACTTCTTTAACTCATCTTCTCTGAGAAATGTGAAATTTGTGAACTAGAAGAGATCGAGAATATGTGTAGAGGGTTTGGAGCAGACAACACTTGAATGTAACTGACGGGCTAGATCAATCTGCGAACAGATGGTGCATGTTTGAAAGATATCAGTCCCGTGGTTTCTGTAAATGGTTGCAAGCAGAGACTTGAAAATATTTAAATCTTAAAGAATGTATTAGATACAGGGGCTCGTTGGTCTAGGGGTATGATTCGCGCTTTGGGTGCGCGAGGTCCCGGGTTCAAATCCCGGACGGGCCCATCATTTTTTATAACGACAACTGGAATCAGGTGTTCTTGCCTGAACAGATATTACCGGTAACTTTTATCCTAATACACGGTCACAAAGACGCTAGTCCGGTCATGCACAACATACTGACAAGGACGTCGCGCCAGAGTCAGGCACAAAATACTGACCAAGACCATTATCTCTCTTCCATGTAGCGTTCCATGGAAACATGGATATTGCGCCTGACCCTGACTAACATGTCTGATCAGTATGCTGTACCTGACCTGATACTAATCTTCCTCCCAGGAACCGAGGTTTCGAATGAATGTATTCCTCTAGATAACACCACAAGATGGATGTAGGCAATCCTTGAGGGAAACATTTGTAAAAGTCTCCGACACCTTAACAATAAAATATACAATATGCTGTTGCTTCAGTTGAGAGCAGAAACGATATCACATTGGAAAACAAGAAAATGAAAGAGTGATTAGATTGTGTTCCTGGATATGAGACAAGAAATGAAAGTACACTTGCTAGCCTGTTTGTAAAATGATAATGGAAGTCAACTGTTTGTTCTGTAGACTACTGTTGTTTTTATTATCCTCCTTGTTGATAATGTCAATAAACAAACATTCGTCTTCGTTTCTTGCTTTCAAATAACTCAGGTTATTTCTCTCATACATTTGACGGAAACACTCATTTATCCATTAACTGGATTCTTGCTTCTCTCGTGGAGCTGACATAAGTCTCTAACATGTTCCACTTTTTGTTTGTTCTCCCCATATAGGCAAATGTTTGTGTGCCCAATCTTTGATTTTCTGGACAGATGATTTGTAGGTCTGCAGAAGCTTTCTCAGTCTGAACATTGTCACGTGATCTTTTATCGACCAATAGTAGTATGCCTCTAATATATACATTCTGTGTGTTCTCGGTTCCATATAAGGTTCTTTATGTTCTCTATGCCATATCATATTATGTGTGTTATCTGTGCCATATAAGATGTTGGTTGTTCTCTGTGCCATATCAGATTATTTGTGTTCCCTGTATCATATAAGATTTTGGGTGTTCTCTTTGCCATATCAGATTCTGTGTGTTCTCTGTGCCATATGACATTTTGAGTGTTCTCTGTGCCATATCAGATTCTGGGTGTTCTCTGTGCCATGTCAGATTCTGTGTGTTCTCTTTGCCATATCAGATTATTTGTGTTCTCTGTGCCATACAAGATTATGTGTGTTCTCTGTGCCATATCAGATTATGGGTGTTCTTTGTGCCATTTCAGATTCTGTGTGTTCTCTGTGCCATATGCGATTTTTGGTGTTCCCTGTTCCATATTAGATTATGTGTGTTCTCTGTTCCATATCAGATTCGGTGTGTTTTCTGTGCTATATCATGTTATGTGTGTTCTCTGTGTGATATAATATTTTTGGTGTTCTCTGTGCCATATCATATTATGTCTGTTCTCTGTGTCATATAAGATGTTTGGTGTTCTCTGTGCCATTTCAAATTCGTTGTGTTATCTGTGCCATTTACGATTGTTGGTATTCTCTGTGCCATTTCAGATTCTGTGTGTTCTCTGTGCCATATGCGATTTTTGGTGTTCCCTGTTCCATATTAGATTATGTGTGTTCTCTGTTCCATATCAGATTCGGTGTGTTTTCTGTGCTATATCATGTTATGTGTGTTCTCTGTGTGATATAATATTTTGGGTGTTCTCTGTGCCATATCATATTATGTCTGTTCTCTGTGTCATATAAGATGTTTGGTGTTCTCTGTGCCATTTCAAATTCGTTGTGTTATCTGTGCCATTTACGATTGTTGGTATTCTCTGTGCCATTTCAGATTCTGTGTGTTCTCTGTGCCATATGAGATTTTTGGTGTTCCCTGTTCCATATTAGATTATGTGTGTTCTCTGTTCCATATCAGATTCTGTGTGTTTTCTGTGCTAAATTATGTTATGTGTGTTCTCTGTGTGATATAATATTTTGGGTGTTCTCTGTGCCATATCATATTATGTCTGTTCTCTGTGTCATATAAGATGTTTGGTGTTCTCTGTGCCATTTCAAATTCGTTGTGTTATCTGTGCCATTTAAGATTGTTGGTATTCTCTGTGCTATATCAGATTCTGTGTGTTTTCTGTGCCATGTCAAATTCTGTGTGTTCTCTGTGCCATGTCAGATTCTGTGTGTTCTCTGTGCCATATAAGATTATGTGTGTTCTCTGTGTTCTCTGTGCCATATAAGATTATGTGTGTTCTCTGTGTCATATCAGATTATGTGTGTTCTCTGTGCCATTTAAGATTATGTGTGTTCTCTGCGCAAAATAAGATTCTGTGTGTTCTCTGTACCATATACAATTCTGTGTGTTCGATGTTCCATATCAGATTCTGTGTGTTCTCTGTTCCATATGAGATTCTGTGTGTTCTCTGTGTCATATAATATTTTGGGTGTTCTCTGGGCCGTATCATAGTATGTGTGTTCTCTGTGCCATATAAGATGCGTTGTGATCTCTGTGCCATATTAGATCCTTTGTGTTCGCTGTGCCATATAAGATTGTGGGTGTTCTCTGCCATATCAGATTCTTTGTGTTCATTGTACCAAAACACATTATGGGTGTTCCCTGTCCAGTTTGCGTTTTAATTTAATTTTTATGAATTGTCGTCATTTCTAAATATGTAGCCTAGCTTTCAGTTTTGTGTTTCACTTACTGTACGTTTTTTTTGGCTAGTCTGTATCCTCATTCGCACGTGTGTAATGTGCGGAATCTGCTATTCTTTCACTTTTCTGAAACTGTAACTGGTATTCATGGTTGTCATGGTTTCTGAGAGGCATTGTAACCCTAGAAATCTAAATTATATTTGCCATGGTCCTAATGTTTGCTCATGGCTGCAGCTGCTGTTCCTAATGCCTCAATCTTAGATGATGTTTGCTTATTTTCCAGTGACCACTGAGAATTGCATTTCAGGTCTCGTATTTAAATTGTGAATATTTGTTAAATGATTTCTCCCCCCCCCCCCACCCCCCACCCCACCCGCCCCAAATGAATGAATGAAAGAGGGAAATGGAAATACCCACAGAACAACTCAGCTGTGAATGTTTTATTTATTTTATTCTCTGTTATTTTTTTGTTCTCTATCTTTCTCTCTCTCCTTCTCTTTCGCTCTCTCTCTCCTTCTCTTTAGCTCTCCCTCTCTTTCTCTCTTTTTCTATGTCTCTCTCTATCTCTCTCTCTCTCTCTCTCTATATATATATATATATATATATATATATATATATATATATATATCAACTTCTTTAACTCATCTTCTCTGAGAAATGTGAAATTTGTGAACTAGAAGAGATCGAGAATATGTGTAGAGGGTTTGGAGCAGACAACACTTGAATGTAACTGACGGGCTAGATCAATCTGCGAACAGATGGTGCATGTTTGAAAGATATCAGTCCCGTGGTTTCTGTAAATGGTTGCAAGCAGAGACTTGAAAATATTTAAATCTTAAAGAATGTATTAGATACAGGGGCTCGTTGGTCTAGGGGTATGATTCGCGCTTTGGGTGCGCGAGGTCCCGGGTTCAAATCCCGGACGGGCCCATCATTTTTTATAACGACAACTGGAATCAGGTGTTCTTGCCTGAACAGATATTACCGGTAACTTTTATCCTAATACACGGTCACAAAGACGCTAGTCCGGTCATGCACAACATACTGACAAGGACGTCGCGCCAGAGTCAGGCACAAAATACTGACCAAGACCATTATCTCTCTTCCATGTAGCGTTCCATGGAAACATGGATATTGCGCCTGACCCTGACTAACATGTCTGATCAGTATGCTGTACCTGACCTGATACTAATCTTCCTCACAGGAACCGAGGTTTCGAATGAATGTATTCCTCTAGATAACACCACAAGATGGATGTAGGCAATCCTTGAGGGAAACATTTGTAAAAGTCTCCGACACCTTAACAATAAAATATACAATATGCTGTTGCTTCAGTTGAGAGCAGAAACGATATCACATTGGAAAACAAGAAAATGAAAGAGTGATTAGATTGTGTTCCTGGATATGAGACAAGAAATGAAAGTACACTTGCTAGCCTGTTTGTAAAATGATAATGGAAGTCAACTGTTTGTTCTGTAGACTACTGTTGTTTTTATTATCCTCCTTGTTGATAATGTCAATAAACAAACATTCGTCTTCGTTTCTTGCTTTCAAATAACTCAGGTTATTTCTCTCATACATTTGACGGAAACACTCATTTATCCATTAACTGGATTCTTGCTTCTCTCGTGGAGCTGACATAAGTCTCTAACATGTTCCACTTTTTGTTTGTTCTCCCCATATAGGCAAATGTTTGTGTGCCCAATCTTTGATTTTCTGGACAGATGATTTGTAGGTCTGCAGAAGCTTTCTCAGTCTGAACATTGTCACGTGATCTTTTATCGACCAATAGTAGTATGCCTCTAATATATACATTCTGTGTGTTCTCGGTTCCATATAAGGTTCTTTATGTTCTCTATGCCATATCATATTATGTGTGTTATCTGTGCCATATAAGATGTTGGTTGTTCTCTGTGCCATATCAGATTATTTGTGTTCCCTGTATCATATAAGATTTTGGGTGTTCTCTTTGCCATATCAGATTCTGTGTGTTCTCTGTGCCATATGACATTTTGAGTGTTCTCTGTGCCATATCAGATTCTGGGTGTTCTCTGTGCCATGTCAGATTCTGTGTGTTCTCTTTGCCATATCAGATTATTTGTGTTCTCTGTGCCATACAAGATTATGTGTGTTCTCTGTGCCATATCAGATTATGGGTGTTCTTTGTGCCATTTCAGATTCTGTGTGTTCTCTGTGCCATATGCGATTTTTGGTGTTCCCTGTTCCATATTAGATTATGTGTGTTCTCTGTTCCATATCAGATTCGGTGTGTTTTCTGTGCTATATCATGTTATGTGTGTTCTCTGTGTGATATAATATTTTTGGTGTTCTCTGTGCCATATCATATTATGTCTGTTCTCTGTGTCATATAAGATGTTTGGTGTTCTCTGTGCCATTTCAAATTCGTTGTGTTATCTGTGCCATTTACGATTGTTGGTATTCTCTGTGCCATTTCAGATTCTGTGTGTTCTCTGTGCCATATGCGATTTTTGGTGTTCCCTGTTCCATATTAGATTATGTGTGTTCTCTGTTCCATATCAGATTCGGTGTGTTTTCTGTGCTATATCATGTTATGTGTGTTCTCTGTGTGATATAATATTTTGGGTGTTCTCTGTGCCATATCATATTATGTCTGTTCTCTGTGTCATATAAGATGTTTGGTGTTCTCTGTGCCATTTCAAATTCGTTGTGTTATCTGTGCCATTTACGATTGTTGGTATTCTCTGTGCCATTTCAGATTCTGTGTGTTCTCTGTGCCATATGAGATTTTTGGTGTTCCCTGTTCCATATTAGATTATGTGTGTTCTCTGTTCCATATCAGATTCTGTGTGTTTTCTGTGCTAAATTATGTTATGTGTGTTCTCTGTGTGATATAATATTTTGGGTGTTCTCTGTGCCATATCATATTATGTCTGTTCTCTGTGTCATATAAGATGTTTGGTGTTCTCTGTGCCATTTCAAATTCGTTGTGTTATCTGTGCCATTTAAGATTGTTGGTATTCTCTGTGCTATATCAGATTCTGTGTGTTTTCTGTGCCATGTCAAATTCTGTGTGTTCTCTGTGCCATGTCAGATTCTGTGTGTTCTCTGTGCCATATAAGATTATGTGTGTTCTCTGTGTTCTCTGTGCCATATAAGATTATGTGTGTTCTCTGTGTCATATCAGATTATGTGTGTTCTCTGTGCCATTTAAGATTATGTGTGTTCTCTGCGCAAAATAAGATTCTGTGTGTTCTCTGTACCATATACAATTCTGTGTGTTCGATGTTCCATATCAGATTCTGTGTGTTCTCTGTTCCATATGAGATTCTGTGTGTTCTCTGTGTCATATAATATTTTGGGTGTTCTCTGGGCCGTATCATAGTATGTGTGTTCTCTGTGCCATATAAGATGCGTTGTGATCTCTGTGCCATATTAGATCCTTTGTGTTCGCTGTGCCATATAAGATTGTGGGTGTTCTCTGCCATATCAGATTCTTTGTGTTCATTGTACCAAAACACATTATGGGTGTTCCCTGTCCAGTTTGCGTTTTAATTTAATTTTTATGAATTGTCGTCATTTCTAAATATGTAGCCTAGCTTTCAGTTTTGTGTTTCACTTACTGTACGTTTTTTTTGGCTAGTCTGTATCCTCATTCGCACGTGTGTAATGTGCGGAATCTGCTATTCTTTCACTTTTCTGAAACTGTAACTGGTATTCATGGTTGTCATGGTTTCTGAGAGGCATTGTAACCCTAGAAATCTAAATTATATTTGCCATGGTCCTAATGTTTGCTCATGGCTGCAGCTGCTGTTCCTAATGCCTCAATCTTAGATGATGTTTGCTTATTTTCCAGTGACCACTGAGAATTGCATTTCAGGTCTCGTATTTAAATTGTGAATATTTGTTAAATGATTTCTCCCCCCCCCCCACCCCCCACCCCACCCGCCCCAAATGAATGAATGAAAGAGGGAAATGGAAATACCCACAGAACAACTCAGCTGTGAATGTTTTATTTATTTTATTCTCTGTTATTTTTTTGTTCTCTATCTTTCTCTCTCTCCTTCTCTTTCGCTCTCTCTCTCCTTCTCTTTAGCTCTCCCTCTCTTTCTCTCTTTTTCTATGTCTCTCTCTATCTCTCTCTCTCTCTCTCTCTATATATATATATATATATATATATATATATATATATATCAACTTCTTTAACTCATCTTCTCTGAGAAATGTGAAATTTGTGAACTAGAAGAGATCGAGAATATGTGTAGAGGGTTTGGAGCAGACAACACTTGAATGTAACTGACGGGCTAGATCAATCTGCGAACAGATGGTGCATGTTTGAAAGATATCAGTCCCGTGGTTTCTGTAAATGGTTGCAAGCAGAGACTTGAAAATATTTAAATCTTAAAGAATGTATTAGATACAGGGGCTCGTTGGTCTAGGGGTATGATTCGCGCTTTGGGTGCGCGAGGTCCCGGGTTCAAATCCCGGACGGGCCCATCATTTTTTATAACGACAACTGGAATCAGGTGTTCTTGCCTGAACAGATATTACCGGTAACTTTTATCCTAATACACGGTCACAAAGACGCTAGTCCGGTCATGCACAACATACTGACAAGGACGTCGCGCCAGAGTCAGGCACAAAATACTGACCAAGACCATTATCTCTCTTCCATGTAGCGTTCCATGGAAACATGGATATTGCGCCTGACCCTGACTAACATGTCTGATCAGTATGCTGTACCTGACCTGATACTAATCTTCCTCCCAGGAACCGAGGTTTCGAATGAATGTATTCCTCTAGATAACACCACAAGATGGATGTAGGCAATCCTTGAGGGAAACATTTGTAAAAGTCTCCGACACCTTAACAATAAAATATACAATATGCTGTTGCTTCAGTTGAGAGCAGAAACGATATCACATTGGAAAACAAGAAAATGAAAGAGTGATTAGATTGTGTTCCTGGATATGAGACAAGAAATGAAAGTACACTTGCTAGCCTGTTTGTAAAATGATAATGGAAGTCAACTGTTTGTTCTGTAGACTACTGTTGTTTTTATTATCCTCCTTGTTGATAATGTCAATAAACAAACATTCGTCTTCGTTTCTTGCTTTCAAATAACTCAGGTTATTTCTCTCATACATTTGACGGAAACACTCATTTATCCATTAACTGGATTCTTGCTTCTCTCGTGGAGCTGACATAAGTCTCTAACATGTTCCACTTTTTGTTTGTTCTCCCCATATAGGCAAATGTTTGTGTGCCCAATCTTTGATTTTCTGGACAGATGATTTGTAGGTCTGCAGAAGCTTTCTCAGTCTGAACATTGTCACGTGATCTTTTATCGACCAATAGTAGTATGCCTCTAATATATACATTCTGTGTGTTCTCGGTTCCATATAAGGTTCTTTATGTTCTCTATGCCATATCATATTATGTGTGTTATCTGTGCCATATAAGATGTTGGTTGTTCTCTGTGCCATATCAGATTATTTGTGTTCCCTGTATCATATAAGATTTTGGGTGTTCTCTTTGCCATATCAGATTCTGTGTGTTCTCTGTGCCATATGACATTTTGAGTGTTCTCTGTGCCATATCAGATTCTGGGTGTTCTCTGTGCCATGTCAGATTCTGTGTGTTCTCTTTGCCATATCAGATTATTTGTGTTCTCTGTGCCATACAAGATTATGTGTGTTCTCTGTGCCATATCAGATTATGGGTGTTCTTTGTGCCATTTCAGATTCTGTGTGTTCTCTGTGCCATATGCGATTTTTGGTGTTCCCTGTTCCATATTAGATTATGTGTGTTCTCTGTTCCATATCAGATTCGGTGTGTTTTCTGTGCTATATCATGTTATGTGTGTTCTCTGTGTGATATAATATTTTTGGTGTTCTCTGTGCCATATCATATTATGTCTGTTCTCTGTGTCATATAAGATGTTTGGTGTTCTCTGTGCCATTTCAAATTCGTTGTGTTATCTGTGCCATTTACGATTGTTGGTATTCTCTGTGCCATTTCAGATTCTGTGTGTTCTCTGTGCCATATGCGATTTTTGGTGTTCCCTGTTCCATATTAGATTATGTGTGTTCTCTGTTCCATATCAGATTCGGTGTGTTTTCTGTGCTATATCATGTTATGTGTGTTCTCTGTGTGATATAATATTTTGGGTGTTCTCTGTGCCATATCATATTATGTCTGTTCTCTGTGTCATATAAGATGTTTGGTGTTCTCTGTGCCATTTCAAATTCGTTGTGTTATCTGTGCCATTTACGATTGTTGGTATTCTCTGTGCCATTTCAGATTCTGTGTGTTCTCTGTGCCATATGAGATTTTTGGTGTTCCCTGTTCCATATTAGATTATGTGTGTTCTCTGTTCCATATCAGATTCTGTGTGTTTTCTGTGCTAAATTATGTTATGTGTGTTCTCTGTGTGATATAATATTTTGGGTGTTCTCTGTGCCATATCATATTATGTCTGTTCTCTGTGTCATATAAGATGTTTGGTGTTCTCTGTGCCATTTCAAATTCGTTGTGTTATCTGTGCCATTTAAGATTGTTGGTATTCTCTGTGCTATATCAGATTCTGTGTGTTTTCTGTGCCATGTCAAATTCTGTGTGTTCTCTGTGCCATGTCAGATTCTGTGTGTTCTCTGTGCCATATAAGATTATGTGTGTTCTCTGTGTTCTCTGTGCCATATAAGATTATGTGTGTTCTCTGTGTCATATCAGATTATGTGTGTTCTCTGTGCCATTTAAGATTATGTGTGTTCTCTGCGCAAAATAAGATTCTGTGTGTTCTCTGTACCATATACAATTCTGTGTGTTCGATGTTCCATATCAGATTCTGTGTGTTCTCTGTTCCATATGAGATTCTGTGTGTTCTCTGTGTCATATAATATTTTGGGTGTTCTCTGGGCC
Organism: Ariolimax columbianus; assembly: GCA_036924085.1. NCBI lineage: Eukaryota > Metazoa > Mollusca > Gastropoda > Stylommatophora > Arionidae > Ariolimax > Ariolimax columbianus. The sequence goes on from JAVGWX010000005.1 coordinate 83,052,420, forward strand.
GTATCATAGTATGTGTGTTCTCTGTGCCATATAAGATGCGTTGTGATCTCTGTGCCATATTAGATCCTTTGTGTTCGCTGTGCCATATAAGATTGTGGGTGTTCTCTGCCATATCAGATTCTTTGTGTTCATTGTACCAAAACACATTATGGGTGTTCCCTGTCCAGTTTGCGTTTTAATTTAATTTTTATGAATTGTCGTCATTTCTAAATATGTAGCCTAGCTTTCAGTTTTGTGTTTCACTTACTGTACGTTTTTTTTGGCTAGTCTGTATCCTCATTCGCACGTGTGTAATGTGCGGAATCTGCTATTCTTTCACTTTTCTGAAACTGTAACTGGTATTCATGGTTGTCATGGTTTCTGAGAGGCATTGTAACCCTAGAAATCTAAATTATATTTGCCATGGTCCTAATGTTTGCTCATGGCTGCAGCTGCTGTTCCTAATGCCTCAATCTTAGATGATGTTTGCTTATTTTCCAGTGACCACTGAGAATTGCATTTCAGGTCTCGTATTTAAATTGTGAATATTTGTTAAATGATTTCTCCCCCCCCCCCACCCCCCACCCCACCCGCCCCAAATGAATGAATGAAAGAGGGAAATGGAAATACCCACAGAACAACTCAGCTGTGAATGTTTTATTTATTTTATTCTCTGTTATTTTTTTGTTCTCTATCTTTCTCTCTCTCCTTCTCTTTCGCTCTCTCTCTCCTTCTCTTTAGCTCTCCCTCTCTTTCTCTCTTTTTCTATGTCTCTCTCTATCTCTCTCTCTCTCTCTCTCTCTATATATATATATATATATATATATATATATATATATATATATATATCAACTTCTTTAACTCATCTTCTCTGAGAAATGTGAAATTTGTGAACTAGAAGAGATCGAGAATATGTGTAGAGGGTTTGGAGCAGACAACACTTGAATGTAACTGACGGGCTAGATCAATCTGCGAACAGATGGTGCATGTTTGAAAGATATCAGTCCCGTGGTTTCTGTAAATGGTTGCAAGCAGAGACTTGAAAATATTTAAATCTTAAAGAATGTATTAGATACAGGGGCTCGTTGGTCTAGGGGTATGATTCGCGCTTTGGGTGCGCGAGGTCCCGGGTTCAAATCCCGGACGGGCCCATCATTTTTTATAACGACAACTGGAATCAGGTGTTCTTGCCTGAACAGATATTACCGGTAACTTTTATCCTAATACACGGTCACAAAGACGCTAGTCCGGTCATGCACAACATACTGACAAGGACGTCGCGCCAGAGTCAGGCACAAAATACTGACCAAGACCATTATCTCTCTTCCATGTAGCGTTCCATGGAAACATGGATATTGCGCCTGACCCTGACTAACATGTCTGATCAGTATGCTGTACCTGACCTGATACTAATCTTCCTCCCAGGAACCGAGGTTTCGAATGAATGTATTCCTCTAGATAACACCACAAGATGGATGTAGGCAATCCTTGAGGGAAACATTTGTAAAAGTCTCCGACACCTTAACAATAAAATATACAATATGCTGTTGCTTCAGTTGAGAGCAGAAACGATATCACATTGGAAAACAAGAAAATGAAAGAGTGATTAGATTGTGTTCCTGGATATGAGACAAGAAATGAAAGTACACTTGCTAGCCTGTTTGTAAAATGATAATGGAAGTCAACTGTTTGTTCTGTAGACTACTGTTGTTTTTATTATCCTCCTTGTTGATAATGTCAATAAACAAACATTCGTCTTCGTTTCTTGCTTTCAAATAACTCAGGTTATTTCTCTCATACATTTGACGGAAACACTCATTTATCCATTAACTGGATTCTTGCTTCTCTCGTGGAGCTGACATAAGTCTCTAACATGTTCCACTTTTTGTTTGTTCTCCCCATATAGGCAAATGTTTGTGTGCCCAATCTTTGATTTTCTGGACAGATGATTTGTAGGTCTGCAGAAGCTTTCTCAGTCTGAACATTGTCACGTGATCTTTTATCGACCAATAGTAGTATGCCTCTAATATATACATTCTGTGTGTTCTCGGTTCCATATAAGGTTCTTTATGTTCTCTATGCCATATCATATTATGTGTGTTATCTGTGCCATATAAGATGTTGGTTGTTCTCTGTGCCATATCAGATTATTTGTGTTCCCTGTATCATATAAGATTTTGGGTGTTCTCTTTGCCATATCAGATTCTGTGTGTTCTCTGTGCCATATGACATTTTGAGTGTTCTCTGTGCCATATCAGATTCTGGGTGTTCTCTGTGCCATGTCAGATTCTGTGTGTTCTCTTTGCCATATCAGATTATTTGTGTTCTCTGTGCCATACAAGATTATGTGTGTTCTCTGTGCCATATCAGATTATGGGTGTTCTTTGTGCCATTTCAGATTCTGTGTGTTCTCTGTGCCATATGCGATTTTTGGTGTTCCCTGTTCCATATTAGATTATGTGTGTTCTCTGTTCCATATCAGATTCGGTGTGTTTTCTGTGCTATATCATGTTATGTGTGTTCTCTGTGTGATATAATATTTTTGGTGTTCTCTGTGCCATATCATATTATGTCTGTTCTCTGTGTCATATAAGATGTTTGGTGTTCTCTGTGCCATTTCAAATTCGTTGTGTTATCTGTGCCATTTACGATTGTTGGTATTCTCTGTGCCATTTCAGATTCTGTGTGTTCTCTGTGCCATATGCGATTTTTGGTGTTCCCTGTTCCATATTAGATTATGTGTGTTCTCTGTTCCATATCAGATTCGGTGTGTTTTCTGTGCTATATCATGTTATGTGTGTTCTCTGTGTGATATAATATTTTGGGTGTTCTCTGTGCCATATCATATTATGTCTGTTCTCTGTGTCATATAAGATGTTTGGTGTTCTCTGTGCCATTTCAAATTCGTTGTGTTATCTGTGCCATTTACGATTGTTGGTATTCTCTGTGCCATTTCAGATTCTGTGTGTTCTCTGTGCCATATGAGATTTTTGGTGTTCCCTGTTCCATATTAGATTATGTGTGTTCTCTGTTCCATATCAGATTCTGTGTGTTTTCTGTGCTAAATTATGTTATGTGTGTTCTCTGTGTGATATAATATTTTGGGTGTTCTCTGTGCCATAATAATATTATGTCTGTTCTCTGTGGTCATATAAGATGTTTGGTGTTCTCTGTGCCATTTCAAATTCGTTGTTTTATCTGTGCCATTTAAGATTGTTGGTATTCTCTGTGCTATATCAGATTCTGTGTGTTTTCTGTGCCATGTCAAATTCTGTGTGTTCTCTGTGCCATGTCAGATTCTGTGTGTTCTCTGTGCCATATAAGATTATGTGTGTTCTCTGTGTTCTCTGTGCCATATAAGATTATGTGTGTTCTCTGTGTCATATCAGATTATGTGTGTTCTCTGTGCCATTTAAGATTATGTGTGTTCTCTGCGCAAAATAAGATTCTGTGTGTTCTCTGTACCATATACAATTCTGTGTGTTCGATGTTCCATATCAGATTCTGTGTGTTCTCTGTTCCATATGAGATTCTGTGTGTTCTCTGTGTCATATAATATTTTGGGTGTTCTCTGGGCCGTATCATAGTATGTGTGTTCTCTGTGCCATATAAGATGCGTTGTGATCTCTGTGCCATATTAGATCCTTTGTGTTCGCTGTGCCATATAAGATTGTGGGTGTTCTCTGCCATATCAGATTCTTTGTGTTCATTGTACCAAAACACATTATGGGTGTTCCCTGTCCAGTTTGCGTTTTAATTTAATTTTTATGAATTGTCGTCATTTCTAAATATGTAGCCTAGCTTTCAGTTTTGTGTTTCACTTACTTGTACGTTTTTTTTGGCTAGTCTGTATCCTCATTCGCACGTGTGTAATGTGCGGAATCTGCTATTCTTTCACTTTTCTGAAAACTGTAACTGGTATTCATGGTTGTCATGGTTTCTGAGAGGCATTGTAACCCTAGAAATCTAAATTATATTTGCCATGGTCCTAATGTTTGCTCATGGCTGCAGCTGCTGTCCTAATGCCTCAATCTTAGATGATGTTTGCTTATTTTCCAGTGACCACTGAGAATTGCATTTCAGGTCTCGTATTTAAATTGTGAATATTTGTTAAATGATTTCTCCCCCCCCCCCCCACCCCCCACCCCACCCGCCCCAAATGAATGAATGAAAGAGGGAAATGGAAATACCCACAGAACAACTCAGCTGTGAATGTTTTATTTATTTTATTCTCTGTTATTTTTTTGTTCTCTATCTTTCTCTCTTCTCCTTCTCTTTCGCTCTCTCTCTCCTTCTCTTTAGCTCTCCCTCTCTTTTCTCCTCTTTTTCTATGTCTCTCTATATCTCTCCTCTCTCTCTCTCTCTATATATTATATATATTATATATATTATATATATATATATAATATAATCAACTTCTTTAACTCATCTTCTCTGAGAAATGTGAAAATTAGTGAACTAGAAGAGATCGAGAATATGTGTAGAGGGTTTGGAGCAGACAACACTTGAATGTAACTGACTGGGCTAGATCAATCTGCGAACAGATGGTGCATGTTAGAAAGATATCAGTCCCGTGGTTTCTGTAAATGGTTGCAAGCAGAGACTTGAAAATATTTAAATCTTAAAGAATGTATTAGATACAGGGGCTCGTTGGTCTAGGGGTATGATTCGCGCTTTGGGTGCGCGAGGTCCCGGGTTCAAATCCCGGACGGGCCCATCATTTTTTATAACGACAACTGGAATCAGGTGTTCTTGCCTGAACAGATATTACCGGTAACTTTTATCCTAATACACGGTCACAAAGACGCTAGTCCGGTCATGCACAACATACTGACCAGGACGTCGCGCCAGAGTCAGGCACAAAATACTGACCAAGACCATTATCTCTCTTCCATGTAGCGTTCCATGGAAACATGGATATTGCGCCTGACCCTGACTAACATGTCTGATCAGTATGCTGTACCTGACCTGATACTAATCTTCCTCCCAGGAACCGAGGTTTCGAATGAATGTATTCCTCTAGATAACACCACAAGATGGATGTAGGCAATCCTTGAGGGAAACATTGTAAAAGTCTCCGACACCTTAACAATAAAATATACAATGTGTCTGACTGAGAAGAGCTTCAGCAGAACCGTACATATCATCTGAACCAGAAAATGCAAAGAGTGCCACTTAGACTTGTGTCCTGGATATGAGAACAAGAACTGAAAGTGAACATGTTAGAGACTTATGTCTGCTCCACTGAAATGGAAGTCAACTGAATCCAGTTATGTAGACTAATGTTGTATATTATCTCCTTGTGATAATGTCAATAAACAAA